>NC_061163.1:6906442-6931442 GCF_022113875.1 Hydra vulgaris | reverse complement strand
CAATAAATGATGAAATTGTTTTTTATATATAGTTTATAAAAAAAATAAAAAATAACTTTGTCAAAGTGTTGAACAAAAAAACTTTATTTTACTGAGAACTTTGATTATTAAAAACAATTTCTATAAAAAAAAAAAAAAAAAGTTAACATTTAAAAAGGTGTTAATTACCCTCAACTCAGCACCATCTAAAATGATGGATTCACGAATACGCACTCCTGGCCCAATTATGCAGTGACAGCCAATTGATACATTTGGTCCAATCTTAGCTGTTGGATCAACTTGAGCAGATGGATGGATATACACATCACCTATATTTTCAAAGATATTTTTATGAATGAAAAAATAGATTGAAAAAATAATTAAACATATATATAGATAACATATGTATAGATTGTTTTTGTGCATGAAAAAAAATATAATGAAATTTTAAACCTATAATTTCCATTTTAAAAGGTGGATTTGAAGCTAACTCAGCCAACTGTATACTTGAGTTAGATTTATAAGCAGCGAGATACTGTTTGTTTGCAAAAATTGCAGAACTATTTCCAAAGAAAAATGAATATATTAAAAACTGAAAACTATATTAAACTCTGTCATGCAAGACATCATTGCTAATATTATATAAAAATTATAAGACACTATACAACAATTTTAATTTAACTCTCTGAATTTCATACCCAGCACCTTTCATTGAACCCCAAAATGATTTGTAAAGCATATGACAAAATAACTGGTTGTTGCCAGCAATGCGTGAAAACAAATTGCCAATAAACATAAGTTCAGGATTACGACTAGAGTTGCAATCCTCTTGTTCACTTGAATAAAATTCAATTAAAAACAATTATACATTACAGTTATAAATTTCAATAGTAAAATAGCATTTTATATAACAATAATAAAAAACAGTTTAGCACATTATTACTTTGCTCTTTGTAAGTTATGCATATACATTTCTGAAAGTGATTTGAAGATTGAAGGGTGAAAAATATATACACCACAATTGATAATAGCACTCACTGAGTTCTCTGGTTTTTCAACATAATGTTTAATCTATAAAAAAAAAATTACCAGTGATTAATGTATAAAAATATTGATAAAAATAAATCTAAAAAAAATTTGTATCAATTAATCAATAAAAATATTGGTAACAATAAGTAAAAAAAAATATTTTTTTTAGGTGTTCAACTCCATTGTAATTGCTAATCAAATAATTGAGATTGTCAGTAGGAGGAGGAGGAGAAGAGGGAGGAGGAGAAGAGGGAGGAGGAGGGGGTGGGTGGTAATCCAAAATTCTATATTTTTTGTTTAACCAATTATTCTTAAGTGATTATTTTAGAGAAGTTCAATAAACAATATTCAGTTTTTGCTTTTTTTTGTGGTCGACCTTGTGCTTCAATTTTAAACATTTTAAAAGTATTTAAAAACTTAAAAACTAGAAATGTTTGCAGCACATTCTTTGCGTTTAAACAAAAATAATTTCATTATTTTTGTTTAAACGCAACTTTCATTCATTTTAAATCAAAGTCTCATTTTAGTTTCATTTAGTTAAAAATTTGTTTTGATTTACTTCACTACAAAATATTTTGCTATTAATTTAACTGAATTTAAATTGAAATAAAAAATATTGCAACAAAAAGTAATAAACTAATAAACAAATAAACCATATACTAGTAAACAAATAAATGAAAATTAATAAACTTCTTTAGATATCTCGCAGCAATTGACGAATTTTATCATACAAAGTATGATACTTTCAGTGTTGTTTTTAATTATTCTTCAATTTACTTGTCTTTAATAAAGTCAACAATAATTTATCTTTTGGAAAGTTTCATTAAATGAGATTGACTGTTCAGTAGTCATAGAAGCAGTTTGTATATATGAATCAAAAAACCTGAATGATTGCTTTTTTTGTAAACCTAGAGTGGGTTAACAAAAAAAGAACTGCAAGCTTTACATTAGGCATCCAAGAGATATATATTAGCTTGTTTATAATCATAAGGCAGCTCATTGCAGATGACAATAAATATATTGAAAAAGAGAAAGACCTGTTAAGTAAGATCTGTTACGTCAAAAACGTTTAATGAATGGGATGTTTATTATAGTAACAAATAAAATACAAAAAAAACAGAATATGCCTACAGAAGAATAAGCTAATAATTTAAAGTTTCTACTTAACTTGGAAAGTCCTCACAACAATCCATAATCACCTGCAATAGCTTTTTTATTTATGTTGTTAAGGTGCTCCAAGAAGGACGAAGTGTCATAAATCACAAAGCACCGTGGAATAGTAATGTAACTAAAAAGTTTACACTTCCTTACCAATGTCGCTTATCTGGTCAGAGCCAACACCAAATCTCAGACCTCTTGATTCTTAGAAAGAACTCAAATCACTGTACCACGATTGCAATTAAGTTATTTCGCATATTCATAAGCAACTGTTACAAATTGTTCCGTTTATGGAGTAATTTTATCTGTAATGCCTAATTTTTTGTTGTATTTATAACTACACATAATGATTACGTATTTTATTGCTAAAAAAAAAGAAAAAAAATTTACTTTGATATTGATTACCAGGGCTCGAATTAAGTGATCGCGAATTGCGATATCTAGAAATGCTTCCGTCTTAATATTTTTAGCTTTTTAAAAACAGTAAAACTGTTTTGATCACTAAACTCAATAGCTGTAATTCAATAAAAAATATTTATGTTGATCTTGAATTATGATATAAATCTTATTGTAAAACCATATTATTATTACTATCTTTTTTATTATTAATATTATACAATACATACATACATGTATATATATATATATATATATATATATATATATATATATATATATATATATATATATATATATATATATATATATATATATATATATATATATATATATATATATACATACATACATACATACATATGTATATATGTATATATATATATATATATATATATATACATACATACATACATACATACATATGTATATATGTATATATATATATATATACATACATACATACATACATATGTATATATGTATATATACATATATAAAAAACAGTTTAGCACATTATTACTTTGCTCTTTGTAAGTTATGCATATACATTTCTGAAAGTGATTTGAAGATTGAAGGGTGAAAAATATATACACCACATATATACATATATATATATATATATATATATATATATATATATATATATATATATATATATATATATATATATATATATATATATATATATACATACATACATACATACATACATATGTATATATGTATATATATATATATATATATATATATACATACATACATACATACATACATATGTATATATGTATATATATATATATATACATACATACATATGTATATATGTATATATACATATATATACATATATATATATATATATATATATATATATATATATGTATATATATATATATATATATATATATATATATACATATATATATATATATATATATATATATATATATATATATGTATATATATATATATATATATACATATATGTATATATATATATATATATATACATACATACATACATACATACATACATACATACATACATACATACATACATACATACATACATATGTATATATGTATATATGTATATATATATATATATATATATATATATATATATATATATATATATATATATATATATATATATATATATATATATATACATATATATAGTATATAAATATATATATGCAAACACACACAAAAAAATAAGAAAGAATAGTGTAAAATCTTACTTCTGAAGAGCTTGGATCAACTACCATGTTTCCATGTTCAGACTGAGTTGTAACATTTCCCTTTATAAAAAAAAAAAAAAAAAGTAAAAGTATAGCTTTTACTTTAATTTTCTTAAATATCAGTTACAGTTTTATTTGTCACTAAAAACTAATTATTATCTATAATGTTGATAATTTATAAATATAATTTGTATTCTATAATGTTTACTATAATGTTGAGCTTATACTTCAAATGAACAATTCAAAAATAAGGGCTTGAATTTAAAAAATGTTCAATTAAAAGGTAAAAAGAAAATTTACTAAAAAAAAAAAATAGTAAAAAGAAAAAAAGTAACTATAGCCACAAAACAGTTTATGAAATATTAAGAAACATTTACTGTTCAATTGTTCTTATTGAGAAGCATTTACTATTCAATGCTTCTTATTAAAAAACATTTATGTTCAATGCTTCTTATTAAAAAACATTTACTGTTCAATGCTTCTTACTAAAAAACATTTACTGTTCAATGCTTCTTATTAAAAAACATTTACTGTTCAATGCTTCTTATTAAAAAACATTTACTGTTCAATGCTTCTTATTAAAAAATATTTACTGTTCAATGCTTCTTATTAAAAAACATTTACTGTTCAATGCTACTTATTAAAAAACATTTACTGTTCAATGCTTCTTATTAAGAAACATTTACTGTTCAGTCATAGAAATGGTAACATATTTGGGTCCAATTATACAATCATGGTTATAAGTATAATGGCCTTATCATACTAAGTTACATCAGATAAGCTAAAAGCACTAAAAGTACCACTCCTACCAAAAGAGATAAATTTTTACAAACATACAAGCAAACTTACTTGAAGCCTGCTCTATTCCCTGATTTTCGGGGAAATCTTTATCAAGAATTATACATGGTTTAACTTGATTTAATGAATCAATCAATATATTTCTGAAATAGTTATTACTAGAGATGTATCGAAAATTTGGTAAAAGCCAAATTTTTAGTACATCCTTAAAGTAAAATGTAAAAAGAACTCATTTTTTGAATTCAAAAAATGATTTCTTGATAAATTGACCAGTAAAAAAAAAACAGAATTATGGAAAATAAGGTTTTATGAAATATGATGTGGCTATTAAATATAATGTGATAAAAATAAAAAAAAGATTTATGAAATATAAAAATAAATGATATGAAAAAATGTTATGAAAATAAAAAAATTAAAAAAAATTACTCGAAAAATAAGGTTTTAAAATAACTAAGATGTATTTTGAAAGTACATATTTTAAAATTTTACAAAGTTTTAAAAAAGTATATAAAATATTTTCAAAGTTTAGTATATTTTAACTTGCTATGTTAACACACACTATTACAACTACATCTAAATTTTTTTTTTTTTTTTTTACTTTACCGTAGATTAATTTTTTTTAAAAGAAATAAAAGTGAATTCCAGAAATTCACTTTAATTTCCTTTAAAGTTTCCAAACATTTCTGAGTGTTTTTTGCTAATGATTTGTGAAAAAAATTGTTAGTTTTTTGTTAATTAGAACAAATTAACAATTTTTTAACACATCAATAGCAAAAAACACTCCGAAATTTTAGAAAAAGTTAAAGAAGTTTTAAGTGAATTTCTGTAAATCTGTTTAGTTTATTCATACTGAAAGTTTCAACAAAAAATTACTGAACAAAACTTTAGCGCTAGAGTAAAATAACATGCTTTTAAAGCTTAATATTTTTAATTATTTCATTAAAATTGAAGCGTATTTTTCTAAAAGGTGCTTTTTGTAATTGTAAATAAAGACAATGAAAATTTTTTTTTTATATATACTTACACAGTTAGATTTGTACCTTTTTCAATAACAAATTTGAATGTTGAAAAAACTCAATTGAAAAAATGGACTTTTTAAAAAACTATCATCATATTGAAACAAAACATTAAAATTATGAATAATTGAACAAGATAAATTAAATTTTAAATTTAGAACGTCTTTTAATGACTTTAGTTCAACAAGAGTTTCAAACTCCTAACAATTATGAAGGTTATGTTAATAAACTAAGTTTAAAGTGTAAAGCGTTTTTTATTTATTCACTATTATTATGATAAGGCCAATTTATATTAAATAAATAATAAGGCCAATTTATTAAACTATTTTACTTCGTTATAATAATTTTAAGTTTAAATGTAGATGCTTTCCATAAAAATAAATATTATAAAACTAGTTTTAACTTTATATTACTTTAAACTTAACTTTATATTTAAATTCTTGGAATAAGTACATTTTATAAAAATTAAAGGTGACCAAATTAGTGCCTAATGTCTACACAATTGCAAAGTAAAAATCCTTTACAGTATTACTTCAAAGTGAGTGATGAAGATGTTGGTAATGCAATAGCATACTTTGCAATACTTTTTCTGGAGGCAGTGAAAACACACACAAACTTACAAAACCACAAGAAACTTACAACAAACAAACAAAACCACAACAAACTTACAAAACCATCACTAAAAAGTGCATCACAATGCACATAGCATGATTGATTGCTCTTTTTCAGCAATTGTTAGCAGTGAAGCTAGATCAGATCCAGCTCAAAAGTGATTCCAATGATTCTCAAAAGTGATTCCACTGATGCATGAAACAATAAAAGTACAAGTTAGAGCAGATTTCATCAATTTAACTTATGATGGTTATGACATGTGAGCACACAATCCAATTGTATTGCCGTTTAACTCCTAAATTTGTGACACCTGATTATGAAATAAGGCATTTCATCTTACAAGTCACACATTTCCCAGAGTCTCACGCAGGGCATAATATCTGAGACACTTGAGAAATTCCGCATGAAAAGATTCAGGTATTGTTAACTGTTAATGCAGCCAATATCATGTCTAGCATTTAAGTGTCCCATTTGAAAGATAAACATCTACCATGTGTCACAACTTGTTACAAATATGTATTCAAAAAAAAGATCTTTTTTGAAAAAAGATTAGAGAACAAATAGCAGTAAGTGATACAATTGCTATTTTTCAAGCATTGGCAGGAGATTTTCACCATTAGTCAAGGGCTGTGACAAAGCTAAAGGAAATTCAAATCTAACTAAATTACCAGAGCACAATATAATTCATCATGTCTCCACCAGATGGAACTCAATATATACCCTTGAGAGGTTCTGTGAACAGAAAATGGTTATTACATTGTATTGAACTACCAGAACTAAAACAAATGTAAAAAAATTCAACAGAAAATCAATGACAACTTGCTGAAATGCTTTTATGTATTATGAAACACTTTAAAAGTGCTACAAAAGATATGAGTGTACACCCTACATATACATCAGAAATCATACCATTTATTTATGCAATGGAAAAGTTTCTAGACTATGCTTGTGACAAAGCAACTGGAATCAAAACTGATTAACAACCATACCAATCAAAACAGTTGTTGATGAAATTAAAAAAGATTTTAATAGTTGTTTTCAAAAATACAAGGACAATGCTGCTCTGAAAATTGCAATAATGTATGATCAACATTTTAAATTAAAATTTGTTGAAGAATTATAATATGTTTAAAGATATTTTCTATTAAGAGTACTACCGCAATTACAGTTGCTTTGACAAAGAAACTTACAAGTTTAGGTTCTCAAATTTTTTTAAGTGTGCACCTCCTTTGTCTGTTAAAAGTGAAAGTCTAATTTAGCACAACTAGAAATATATTTGAAGCTAAAAAAAAACAGACTTTTCCTTAAGCATAGAGAACATATTGCATTTTTAAATCATATTATGACTAATTTCATTGAAAAATAGTTATTTAATTAATAAATAGACTATTATCCTGTATTAATAACCTTTTATTTTACTTTTATTTAACTAAACTTTTATTTTACTTACTTTTAATTACTGTTATTAATTAGTGAATTGCTTTTTATATAATTTCAAGTTCAAAATCTAATTTCAAACTTCAAAGATCAATGCTTAAATGTTAAGTTCAATGGATTCAAAGTTTAAATCAGAATACTTGATATATAAATAAAAGTTATTTACATTTGTTCGGTAAGTGCCTAAATGAGTCATACATTCAGAGCTGCTGAGTCAAAGTGTAGACTTTACTTCATATCTTCTATTATTTACCTAATAAATGAGTTACCAATTAGTAATTGTTTAAAAGTGACTTAACATTCGTATCACTCCAGATCTGTATCTAAAGTGAATTCCTACTTAGACTCTTCTTTAGCTTGTGGTCCAGAAAATATACCTGTTATAGCCTAGCAGAATTGTTCTCTGGAGCTGTTATATATACTTTCAAAACTATTTAACAATTGCTTATCAGAGTCTTGTTTTCCATCCTGCTGGAAAGTGGTATCTGTTATTCCTATTTTTTCAAATTCTGGAGAGCAATCTGACTCATCTAATTACTGCCCCATTAGTCATCTACCTATCATCTTCTAGAATTAACTTTCTCGGAAACCATATATTAAATTCATTGCAAAATTAGCATCTTTTGAGGTAGCATCTCTTTATCGTGTTCACCACTTTCTTACTCTGAATTATATTCTTTTTCTTTAATCCATCCTTGTATGGAAAACTGTTACCATATCTGGAGTAGATCTTCAAATGCGACCTTTCTCATTTATACAGGGTACAAAAATACATTTTAAACATAGTTGGACCTACTCTTGCAGCCAACTTTCAATCATTGTCACATTGTTGTAATGTTGCTTCTCTTTCTCTTTTCAATAAATACTATAATGCTCTAAAAGAGCTACCATCTATTGTGCCATCTACTAAAATTCATTCTCTGTTACTCTCTATTCAATTAAGTCTCATCCTTTTAGTATGATGAATATGATGTTTCTAAGTGCTCCAAAAATTATTTTTTGTCTAGTTTTTTTATCGGACATCATTTCTTTGAAATTCACTCCCTTCATGTTTTCCTGATTCAAACAATTTACAATCTTTTAAGTTGTCTGTTATCATGCTTTATAAACTTCCTCTTTTATCTTCAAGTAACTTCCATCTCTAATTTTAGCTTTTTTGAAATGAAGATATTAAAAAATAACAATAACATTAATAGTAACAAAAATTATATTAATATAATTAAAAATACTTTTACTATAACAATAATTAATAACAGTCATAATAGGAATTACATAATAATTACACAAAATATAAAATAAAAATAACTAATAAATATAAACACTCACACACGCATACACACAAATACAAACACATCCACTTATATACCAGTGATGAACCCAGAGTTTATTTGGTAATATGTGCATGTTGACACTTTTTTTTTATATTTATGATCATATCTTAAATAATTAATCTTAAATGATATTTAATAAATCATATTAATATTCCTAAATTTTTATTAATCTTAAATGATGATTACAACGTTACATTTATTTGACTTGAAATTTTTTATTGGTTAATGCTTGAAGTTCTTTTATTAATTTTGTTTTTGTGAATAAATATTTTTGAAATAAATTTATATCAAAAAATTATTTGAGCAACTAAATAAAATTCAACTATTGATTGGAAAAAATTTTTTTTTTACAAAATTTATTACAATAAAAAATTCTGTTTTTACAAAAGTTATTTTTGTAATAAATTAAATTCATAATACAAAATAAATATTTTATATAAATATAAAAAAATACGTTTTATTTATATAATATAAAATTTACCATATGTACTTGAGTTCCTAACACAATATGTGAACCATCTTTAAGCTTGTTTTTTAGGTAGAACAATGAAAGCATCTCATTTAATGGTAAAATGCAAAATATATCTGCATGTATAACAATAACAGCAGAGGCATGCTTGCTAATAATTTGATCACGAAAATGATACAAACCACCTGCAGTACCCAATGGTTGGTATTCTTGAAAATAACTATGAAAAGAATTTTATCAATAAAAACTAAATAAAAAAATAAAATAAAAAAAAAGCAATAAAAATCAAAATAAATATAAATCAAACGTAAGAATAAATCAAATGAGCTATGAGAATTTATTAAACCAATAAAAACGTGTCACATATAATGAACTGATTAACTCATGATCACCTAGCTACTAGACACATGTAATCTAGTGCAACCTGCCACATGTCCTTCTTCTTCAAAAGACTTGTTGTTGTTAGCAAAGTTTTTACATAAATTGCCATACTAAGCATGAGATTCACTAAGTTGGTTTAAAAAACAATATTAAAAAAAAGTATCTACAGCTCTCACCTTAAAGTGTTCTATATGATAAAATAACACTGGATTTAAATGTTTTTTTGAATAAAAAATATTTTTAGTAATGCCTCAACACCCATAAACATTTAATAGGTCCCTAATATTATTTAAAAAAAAATTTTGAATAGTATGTCTCAAAAGATGTGAAACTATATTAAAAATTTAAAAAATAATTATTTTATAAAAAAACATAAAAAAATATAACTAAGAAACTTTACATATTTTTATTTAATGTCATTTGTTAGGAAGTAAAATCTAAAACAATATTTTTTTTTAAATGATGATTGTTTTTGAAATTTTTATATAACTTCATTTCTTTTGAGACAACTTCTTTAATATTTTTTAATTAATATTAGGGACCAATTAAATGAGGCACCACTAAAAATATTTTTTACTCAAAAAGCTTTTAAATCAAGTGTTATTTTATCATATAGAACACAATAAGGTGAGAGCTGTAGATATTTTGGTTTAAAAACAAAAATATTGTTTTTAAACCAACCTAGTGAACCTGTTTGTGTTTTTTGACATTGTCAAAACCACATTAGAAGCCATGTGTTACAACCTTCCAGAGTTCTCTTCTTTTCATTTCCTTAAACTAATGACCCCTCATAGAAACCATAAATCTAATATATTGCAAAATTAATCTGCTTGTTGTTTTTTTGCTCCTGATTCCATTCTCTACTTTTTTTTACATTTGAACTGGTTCTTCTAAAGATAGCTTTTTTTATTAGTCAATGTTTAAAAACACATTGTTGTTAGGCCTACAATAGCTGCCAATTTTGAGCCTCCAACAACCCAAATATAATTTATGTGAAATTAAAAGTAAAAAAGTTGCTTATTATTTGAATATTCTAAAAATGATTTACTTACATAATATTGAGTTTATACTTTCTTTTCATATCATCAATAAATCGTGATATAATTTCATTGAGTTGGTAATAACCTAAGAGAATAACTTCACCGATATCTTCAACCTATTTAATAAGTTCATAAGTTTTAAATAACCAATTGTGTTCAAATTTGAAAAAATGATTATATATTCATTTTATATATTTATATATTTGCAGTAAAAACCAATATTTTTAAAATCAATATTTTTACAAAAATTGGTACAATAAAGATTTTTATATTAACACAAAAAATTTTTTTTTTTTATATATATATATTGACTATATATTTATTATTTTTATTTTTCCTTTCATTGTTTTTTTTTTGTTTTATAAACGAAATGTTAGAAGGTTAAGGTTTTATTCTTTTACAATCTTATTTTTTTCTAACCTTTATGAAACCAGCTACATATTCGTTTTATAAACTTAATGGGTAAAACTAATTTGCAGAAAATGAATCCACAGAAAGTGTTGTTGTTTTCTGTTGTTAAATTTAATATATACCCACAACTGAATTGAAACCACAATGTCAGGTCAGGATATCCTGCTACTGGTAATATGTAACCCAGTACAACCTGCTTCATGTTCTGCTGCCTTGTAAGGCTAGGAGAAGCTAGCTCTGACTTAAAACACTCTCTGTGTTGGGGCTCTTGGTTGAGTAAAGGCTAGAGGCGGTGTCTTAATAAAAATACCCATCCTGGGCAGACATTAAATGCATCCGGCTACTGTCTTGAGGAAGGCCTCCAAAGGTTCTATCTGCTGACCAGCCTTGCACCCCCCTTCTTCAACTAATAGGCTGGCATAGATGTATTTATAATAAACTGTTCCCAGTTTAGGATGCCGAATGCTAGATCTTCTTGATCATTTATTATATTATCTTATAATATAATAAATGTTATAATTAATATAATGTCATAATATAATAAATGTTATATTAGCTCATTATATTATCTCTTTATGAGGGTACAGCTCTTAAACTCAGTTTAATAGTTTTGAGCCCAGCTGGTAGTCAGTTTTCCCAAACTCTGTTATAGCTCTCAGAGAGAGAATCATTCCATTAACAACTGTAAAGTATCAGAGTACTAACAGTGCCATGTAGCGATTAGATGCAGGCTTGGTCGGGAAGCGGGAGCAATCGCTCTCAAATACTGACCACGGAAATTATATTTAGTTGCAAAAAACTGGCCAGGTTTTTTAGTGGTTTTGAGAACATTTAAGTTTATGTATGAAACAAAAAAATTTTGTTTTACGGACATACATGGAAACATAAAAAACTTGAACATTCTCAAAAAAAGTGCGAAAGAATCAAAAGAATATTTGCGAACACTAAAAACCTGCCAAATTAACGAACAAACTAATTCTAAAATACGCTGACTAAGCGAAATAAAGTTCTATTATTATTAGTATTCTGTTGAAATGTTTTAAAAATTGTATTATTCACGATTTGTTACATTTTGAGATTTCTAGCATAAATTGTTTTAAGAATATATATTATTTGTTTACAAAAATAAATGTTTTAAATATTTATTAATTAAATTGTCAAAATTTTAAAAGTTTATTATAAATTATAGATTTTATTAGTATATTCTTATTTTTATTTAAAAAGTATGTATTCTTTATGTAAATGTAATATTTTGTGCAACTGTTTTTTATCGTAATGAATCTAATAAAGCAATTTTTATGATTTAAACAAAGACTTACAAAAATAATTGCGTTTTCAATGAAGTTATAGTCGTTAAAGTTAATAAAACTAATTATGTAACAAACATATAAGAAGTTTCTGGCTACTAAACACAAACAACGCATGCAAAGTATCTCGGTTTACTAACTCTAACTATTTTCGCTTAAGTTGCCATTCTTAAAACTTGTTATACTTTTTTCTGCTTTAAATACTAATCAAAATTAAAAAGCCCACTCACTAAACATCATTAGTGATATTGTGAAGCAGTTTCGCTAATTTTTTTTTTTTTTTTTTTTTTTGTGTAATTGTCTCTCATTGGTCCAATTAATCTTTTGCGCTTTTTTTTTTTGCTTTTTAAAATGTTCTCAAAACGACTAAAAAATCTGGCCAGCTTTTCGCAACTAAATATTATTTACGTGGTCAGCAATCGAGAGCGATCGCTCCAGCTTCCCAACCAAGCCTGTGGATGGTCGGGAAGCGGGAGATGTTCATACTTTTGGTGTACATTCTCAAGGTCACATTTGAAGCTCTTTTTTACGGCTGAGGGTTTATTAATAGTAATGAGGCAATTGCTTGGACTATTTAATAGTGTACAAAGTACTATCTGTGCTTTGAATCAAGTTCTTTAACAAATGATTAAAGTACAAAAAATTATTAAACACAAAAAACTAGTGTCATCACCAAGTACTCTAAATCTGTCATTTGTAGTCTTAAAAGTAACTTTTCTTATGTTGAGTCTTATCTCTTGCAAAGTTCAGCAGACCTACTTGCTTTTTGTGAGATTAATTTGTATTCAGCTGTCTCATCTTGTGATCTTAGTGTTGATGGTTATCTTCCTTTAATTCGTAAAGACTTCAATAGTCACATGCTTTGCCTGGGCATTAACACGTGTAAGAATTCACCCATTTGTTGGAAAACTAGGTTTGAATCCAGACTACTCTTTTAGACTATGGTTTAGCATAGTCTTTTTTGCCTTTTTCTTTGTTCTCAACTCCTCAATCTCAAGACCTTTTCAATGTAATTTCTGATCAAACTGATCTCTCTTTGTCCTTCAGCCAATAGTGTTGTTGTTGGTGACATTAATGCTCATCACACTGATTGGCTTGGCTCTAGTGTCATTGACTCTGCAGGCATAAAGGCCTATAATTTTTGTCTTTATCAATCTCTAACACAAATAGTCAACTTTCCATCTTGACTTCCAGACAATATGAATTATTTACCTTCTCTAGTCTTTTTTGCTTAAACTGTTTTGTTTTAAATTTTTGTATTTATGTTATTCTATTTAAAAAAATTGACAAGATTTAAAAAAATACAAAACATTGTCTTATCTAAGAGGAAAAAAAACTTTAAAATTTTGTTTTAATAATTAGAATGTTTAATGTTAACCTAACTGACTATATAAGACCATAATCATACATAATATTTATAATAGACACATAATAATTACATAATAACTAAACCATTCGTTTACATGGTTTTTCTCTCAATGTGCTGCTGCAATTTCCAATTGTAACCATTACTTTCATATCTATCAGCAAAATAATTCTCCAAAAAACAGATGTCTGTTTACTACTGCTGAAAAACCATTGTAAAAAAGTTTTGTCTAATGCCAAAGCCCGCTATTCTCAGGTCATGAAATTTTATATTTCATCTAAAAATTAAGTTCTCATGACTTCTAAAGAATCTTTAATAAGGGTAAGTCTGTTAATTCATAATAAATTGCTTGACATTCTTACCACTCTAGCTTCTGTATCTAAAGTGTGATTTCCTGCAAAGTTTTTGAGTATTTAATTAACAAATACTCAATCTCTACTGTCATCAATATTGATTTCAGACTTGTTCTACTACTGATTTGTAAACGGTATTCTACTCCTGATTTGTAAACAGTATTAACCGATAGGTTTTACCTTGCATTAGATAAATCTGGAGAGGTTAAGGTTATAACTCTCAACATTTCTGAAGCCTTTGATAAAAATTGGTATGCTGATCTTCTCCATAAGCTTTCTTCTTATGGTGTATATGGCAACATCTTTAAGATTATTGAATCCTTCCTTACCAATTGCAGTATAAAATTTGTCCTCGAAGGACAGCACTCTCCTTCAAATCCTGTAACTTCAGGGGTTTCTCAAGATATTATCCTTAGCCTTATAATTTTTTAAATTTACATTAATCTCCCAGAAATTCTCACATCTAAGGTGGCATTGTCTGTTGATGATACTGCCATTTACTCTTGTCTCTGATTGCTTGAAGGGGGTATTTGAGCTTGAAAAAGATCTCACTTCTGCTACAGTATGGGGCTCTCAATGAACTTTAACTCAGATAAAACTCAATTTTTTTCAGCTAATCATTATCACAATAATCTAGATCTTCCTATATTTATGAACACTAGGTGACTTCAGGTAATGTACTTGATGAGTCAAGTACATTACCTGAAGTACAGTACCCTTTGTCTTCTAGAATTAACTCTTACTCTTTATTGGAAACCATAAATCAAATTGATTGCAAAATTAGCAGCTGCTAAGGTTATATCTCTTTATCCTGCTCACCGCTTTCTTACTTCGGATTCTATTCTTTATCTCTATAAATCTCAAAGCCGTCCTTGTATGGACTTTCTTGAGTTACTTGTCATTATAATTGCTCCGAAAATTCTTATTCTCTAGTTTTTTTCCTAAATTATAATTTCTTTAGAATTTACTTCCTCCTTCTTGTTTTCCTGATTTATATAATTTGCAATCTTTTTAGTCATTTTGTTAATCATGATAATGCTCTATAAACTTCCAACTCTAATAGTGGTTGCTTGCAGCATTGTTGGAAGTGAAGCTTTTTTTTAGGGATTATTTATGACATGAACGCAACTTGTGTTGGCATTTGGGGATCACTCTAACATTTACCAAAGTCTTGTGCTGAAATAGTAAACATATTTTTCTTTATTATACTCTCTTAAAATTCTTTTAATTACATAATCAATAACAATATCAGCCAACTATGCATCTTCCTCAACATTTTTTATATTCATCAAAGTTAATTAACTTCACTGTGAAGATTTTTTGTTAACTTCACTGTGAAGATTTTTTGTTAACTTCACTGAGAAATTTTTTGTTAACTTCACTGTGAAGGCTTTTTGTTAACTTCACTGTGAAATTTTTTGTTAACTTCACTGTGAAATTTTTTGTTAACTTCGCTGTGAAGGTTTTTTTGTTAACTTCACTGTATTTTAAATAGTTGTTGTTGGTTTAATAATTAATAGTTGTTGAGTGGTTTTTTAAGAGTTGATTTTTTTCTTCAATATTGTGAAAATTTTTTATTATTTAGCATTTGATTGGTTGTCATTAGCTACTTTTTTTTTTTAATCACTACTACAAATTTTGCTTACTTTTAAAAAAAAATTATTTCTGATTTTTATTATTTGTATGTTGTCATACATTTTTTAATTTTACTCTTTAATTAATTTAGGTCAGTCATTATTTAGCCTAGAATAAGCTAAAAAATGTTCTCTTGTTGTTTGACTAACTTATAAAAACATAGTTTCTGTTAAGGGTATACATTAGGAGGTCCCAAAAATAAATTTTGGGGTTTGAAATATAACCTGGTTATGCACATAAAAATGGTGGATAACCACAACAAAAAAAATACAAATTTCAGAACTGTATCAAAACTTTAAAAACCGCTATTTTCTTAAAAAAAGTACATATATTTATTGCAACGTAAATATTGCTAAATATGTAGATCTTTCACAAAACAGCAACGTACACTTGCAACATGATTTTTTTAAGTTTTAGTAATGTTTAAGCTTTGAAACTTAGCAACTGTCTATCAACCCATGAAATAAAGGGAATGAATTAAAATCTCTGGAAAGAAACAATAATTAGCCTTTTTATTTAACATTTATTGCTTTTTTCAATATTTTCAGGGTGTAGAGTTGTCAAAACACTAAAAAGACAGAAAATAAACTTTTTTTTCTAAATTTTTACATTCATTCCCTTCATCTAGGTATTTTGAATAACTCCTGAAAATTTGAAGTAAATTGCTTGACCCAATATTAAGATATCATGTTGCAAGTCAAACTAAGTATCGTTAAAATACAATTCTAAGCAAATAAGAAAAATAAAATACAAAAGTGTAAAAAATTTAAAATCCACCAGATAAATAAGCTTTTTGTGATGAAGTTTCTTTTATATTATCAATCCAACCTTTTTTTAATGTTTTAAACTTTTCTCTTATTTTTTTAACTTTGACATCATCTTTTTTAAGCATATTTTTTAAACGCTTGGTATCTTTTTGATGAAATGACAATGAAGTCAAATTTTACATTAAAAAACTTAAAAAATCTGTTAAGACCGTATGTACCATTATTGAAGTAAAGTATTGCAGAATTAACACCCACTTCAAGCAAAAATTTTGTAACAAAGATATTTTTTGAACATCCAGACCATATTATGTTATTAGGTCCTTCATTACAATTTTGTCTCTTCATGAATGCATTTTTTAAGAAGTGAATCATCAGATAAGTCATCAAAATCTTTCTTTATAACATTATAAATCCACATAGGAATATTTACTTTAGGCTTGTAATTATCAATTCCTTCTCACAATTCTTCCACCTATACCAACTATTTATTCCTCTAGGACGTAGTATATGACACCGCAATTAGTCTGGAAAGTTGGTACAACGGTGATAATGATATAATGAGGTGGTGTTTGACTCTTGTTTTCAGCACTATTTTTCCAAAACTCATCAAGTCTTCTTTTTCTTTTTCGCTCATTATTTTTTATTTCCCATTGCTATATATATATATATATATATATATATATATATATATATATATATATATATATATATATATATATATATATATATATATATATATATATATGAATATACGCTTCTTTTGAGACCCAGGTTGACATACTTTTGAATAACTTTTTTTTCGACAATATTTGGGACTTTACCCCAAATACTAAAGATTTAAACCCAAATATCTTTACAGCTTGACGTGATGGTGAAAAATGAGTTGCATATTTGAAATCAAAATGAGAAACACTATAAAAAAAAAACTAATTGTTTGCTCAGCAAAGAAAAAAAAATGTATATAAAGACTAACTTTAGTTGAAATGGAAACAAAGCTTGTTGTATGAAATGCTATTTATTGTTAACTTATAAATAATTTGGCATAAGGACTTTAAGTAATCACTAGCAAACCAAGCTAACATAATAAACCTTAATATGTTTACATTTTTATGCAGTTGATCATTAAAAAAAGCTAGTTAATAAAGACTTTACAATAAAAAAAAATGTTGTTTACTATGGTCATGGCTAATGACGCTTTTTATACTAACCTACAAACTATCCAAAATAGAATAATTTTCAAAAAGAGTTAGATAAATTTAGCCTTACGATTGTTAAAATAGATTGTTGAAGAATTATATCACTTAACATAAAAAATTTGTTTTTTCATAAAAAAAAACTTTTTTTATTTGTGGTTATCCACCTTAAGGGTTTAAGGACCCTTAAAAATGTAAAAACTTAAAAACAGACATTTTTGGATATTTTATATGGTTTTTCTATGGTATCATATATGTAAATGAATACCATTAAAGCCGATTGTATTTTTTGAGCAGACCAATTTTAGAGCTTCCAAAATACAAGTTGTCAACAAATGATGACATTTTAAGAATATATAGCCATATTTCCTCAAAGCAGTTAAATTATAAGTCAATAAAATCAAATATTAGTTGATCCATGAAGAAAGGAGGGTATCAGCTAAAATGTCAACTCCCTGGTGCAAAATGATAGGTATTAAAAATTGCCCTTTCAAAGTAGTAGTAAATATCTGGTGCAGAGCAGATTTTCAAAAAGACTCCTTGATAAAAAATTAACCATTAGAGATAAGATTGAAAAGCTCAACAAAAAATTGAGAAAGCAAATAAATCTTAAAAATTAAGATTTTCTCAATATGTTTAAGATAAGTATCTCTTTAATTTTAACCGTCAACGTCTTTTAAACTTGTAAATGTGAAAAATTATGTTCTTTTTTTATATATTAGATTGAACTACCCTTCAAAAGAAAACCTTTCAATTCTCGATGCCAACTCTAAAAAAACTTATAATACACTTTTTAACATAGGCTGTAAAATTATTGTAATGAAAATCAAAGCTGACCACAATAGATCACCTGATGCAATTAAAGAGGTCATTAAATTTTTTACCAACCAAAATAGGACTATAAAAATGTATATAACTGAGGATATTGATATGATTTACTGAAAGAGAATTGAACATAAGAATAAGTTAAATAAAAAACTTGAAATATTCATAGAGGGAAATATTCTAATAATAAAATATACTTGAGGGTAAACATTTATTTGAAAATCATTTTTCTCTGATTCTTATACAGGATCAATATATTTTGAGTCAAATTTATTTCTGTAAGGCATAGTTTTCTGTAAGACATAGTTCTGCAAGGCATAATTTGGAAGATATTGTTTTGTCAAAATCAGAAATCTGCAGAATTCATACCATCAAAAACAAAGGGGAAGAAATTAGAAATTGTTATAAAAATATTCTAATCAGTAAGAAACCCTTGCTTCACTTTAATAGTAAATTATGTAATGAATAGGATCTTAAAAATAATATAATTGTTAAAATGGAAAGGATTGTAGTAAACGTAAAGGCCCATGAGGATGATAATAGTAGTGATATACTACTAAAAGTGTTCTAAGCAAACTCACCTAATCGCAAAGACCAAGCAAAACAAATAAAAAGGGTACTAGAAATTAAAAATAACTTTTTTGCTTTTTTACTAACACAACTGCTTTTAACACTGGTGTGCATAATAGAGGAATTGAGCTTATAAGTAGGTTTGTTGTCAGGAAGTAAATTATGTGGCTTTTATGTCGCCTACACATATATGAGAGACACGTCAGTCATTTAGTGCAAGCGATAACAGGAATAAAACTTTCAGGTGTGCAATGAAGATATTAACTCATTAGGCAGATTTAATTTCAACATTTTAAAAAACAATTATTCCATGCATCAGATTGCACAAGAGGCTAATGAATACTTAGGAAACGCAATTATCCTGAAAACTTTTCCCAAGATAAGAACAAACAATATAAATTTATGTGAAGTAATGTTTAGGTTTTTTCTATTTATAGAAACTTCTACCTTCTGTTGTTATTTTATCACTAGCAGATCCAGCCATAACTAATGAAGAGAAATCCCTAATGATACAGAAACTTATAAACCAGAAAAAAATAACCAGAAAATAGAGACAATATAATCATTACCAGCCCTCAGAATTAGGGTTGGCATTTGGCAATACCGACCTAACTGCTGATCCAAAAATGCTTGATGTGGGCAAAAAATTGCCAACATTGTTTCTATGGTTTATGGTAAGACCTTTGTATCAATTTTTTATTTGCCAACCTGATGCTGACTTCTAAAAGATTGAGGTCAGCAAATTATTGCGGATATTAATAATATATTAATATAATAATATTGCATTAACAAGAACACTCATTTGTACAAGTTTGTTGGGAAAAACAGCTGATATATATTTTTTTCATGCCCGATCTTAATATACAAGATAAAAATATTGTTTTGGATTTCTGATGAAAAATTTGTAGATTTTCATCCCAGCTTCAGGTATTTTAAAGATTTTGTTTCAAATAATCAGTACACGAATGAATGCTCTGAAATAAATATTGGATATGTTTTCTAGGGATTAGTTTTATCCTCTAACTTTACACCTTATTTTTTTAACATTTATGAAATCAGCTGCATATATGTATGATATATGTATATTATTTTGTGAATCTTAGAAACAGTAAAAATAGAAATTAAAATTTGCTGATTTTTTAAACTCTAAAATCAACCAACCATTTTACAAGCAGCAATATGATGTTCAAGCAATGGAAATCCAGCTACAGGAAACAAGGGCTTTGGAACTTCTAATGACAGAGGACGAAATCTTGTACCTAATAATAATAAATTGATATATTAAATTGATTACTCATCAGTAAACAGTAATATTAGAGTTCTTAAATATACTAATTCACTGCCAACAAGATACAGATAGTTAAAGTAGGGAGTTAATCCTACTATTACTTTAATGCACATCTCACAGTCTTTAACGAAAGGCTAATTGACAAAACTACCAGTTTATGTGCATGATAGTGTTTTAATAATTGGATAGTAATTAAATAATTAATCAAATATCAATATTACTATTAATAATATTATTAAAATTATTACATTAAAAGGATTAAATTAAATAAATATTTAATAAATATTAATTATTTATTAGATTAAATATCTAAAAAATTTAATATATCTTAAAAAATACATTTTTTAAGAACTATATTTTAAAAACTGAATCTTTTTTTCCTGTGTTAAAAGTGAATAAAGCTGACATTTTAAATAAAGTAGACATTTTAAATAAAGAAGACATTTTAAACAAAGTAGACATTTTAAAGTTATTAAATCAAACAAAGTAGATTGTTAATCTTTTTTAAGTCAATTTTTTGAATTCTTATTCAATTATAAATTTGAAATTTAAACTAAATAATAAATAAATACATAGGTTTACCCACAGCTACTGTGTTTTGACAGAATAATGGATAAGTTGGCAAAATACTTGCTCAGCTGTGCAACAAACCATTATATAAGCAAAAATTTTAAAAATTAAAGAGTTTACTATTGTAATCTCCATTCACAATTAAATAAGATTTTAGTTTTTTCTTATAAATACTTTTTTTGTGACGGATGATATTTGGAAGTATATTCCAAATGTTTTTATACATAGATGTATAAAAAACATTGAACTGTTTAGATTAATTCATATTAAGAGATAATTTCTTTAATGCAAAAACTAGTAAAAAATTTATTTGGAAAAAAAATTTTGCAATAGAAAGCAAAGAGGTTATAACAATAAAAGTAATAAAAAAAAGAAAAAAAAACAAAATATCACCAACACATAAAATATCACCAACACATAATTTATTCTGTTTTAGTTTGAACTAGATTTAATATGCTAACATTTTTTTGGAATTTCTCTTGTTTTTAATAAACCAATATTCCATTTAGGTTTTTAGACAGTAATTTGTATACATTAAACATATCCAAATGTTAAAAACTGTTTGAAACTTCAAAAAGCAGCAATAAAAAAACTGACTAAAAAGATATTTACCTCTTTGAGGGCCTCCAACAAGAATAACCACTTTTATCTTTACAGGTATTTTAGTTTCCAACATTGCAACAAATATCTGTTACTATTACTTTTAAATTATTCTGTTTTAAAACAATATAAATTTAAAATTACATAAATAAATTTTGATTTATTTTAATTAAAATAATAGATATTTAGCAAATCTTACTTTTAAAAATAACTGCGCAATATAGTCAAAAGTCTACAATATAGGATAACATAGTCATTAAGGATGTGACTTTTTGATAACTCCAGTTTCCAATATAAAAAACAGATGAACTTTGGTTTGAAAGTAACTGAGAAGTCATTGGTTTTATTTAATTTTTGAAAAAGGTCACTTTCCACGACCCTTGGTTACACACTGGCTCCCATATATCAGTGACTTTTTTTTCTTTAAAAGTATATTAACCTGGGTCTCTAAAGAACCACAATTTCATAGAGATTTCATAAATAATAATGGTTTTAAATAAATATGAACTGCTTAAATTTTATATACAATATACAACAATTTTAACAGAAAATTGAAAAGGTTGTTTTTGGGTTCTTTTGAGACCCAGGTTGATATACTTTTAAAGAAAAGAAAATTCACTGATAAATGAGAATAATCAAGGGTCATGGTGGGTGGCCTTTTTCAAAAATTAAATAAAACTAACAACCTTTCAGTTACTTTTAAACCAAATTGCATCTGTTTTTTATATTGGAAACTGGAGATACCAAAAATTTACCAAAAAGTCACATCCCTAATAGTCATGTGTTATTTCTAAGTTACCTAGCCTAACAGTGCCTATGCACATATGTTGTGGGGTAACATATACAATTATGTCAAAAATACTCTAAGTAAAGTATAAAACATGTGCTTATAAATACTATTCCATATACATTAAATTGAACAGCAACAGTATTAGCAACAGTAACAGCAACAGTATTAGCAACAGTAACAGCAACAGTATTAGCAACAGTAACAGCAACAGTATTAGCAACAGTAACAGCAACAGTATTAGCAACAGTAACAGCAACAGTATTAGCAACAGTAACAGCAACAGTATTAGCAACAGTAACAGCAACAGTATTAGCAACAGTAACAGCAACAGTATTAGCAACAGTAACAGCAACAGTATTAGCAACAGTAATAGAAAATTAAATACTTTATCAGTATACATGAATAATACAGGATTGGTTAACACATAAAATATAGCAAATCAAATAAAAATTGTAATAAGTAAAAAAGAAAATTAGATGTGCCAATGATATTTTTGTTTTAATGTTATATAGAAGCTTTGTGATAGCATAAAAACTAATAATAACTAATAACTTTATTGATTTGATTTGATTGATTAAATGTTTAGATTGAATCTTAGCGTTTAATAAGAAACTAATATAAGACTAATGCGATAAGATGTTGAAAAACACAAAATTTATAAGAGGTGTTAGCCAAAAAACACAAAAGTGATAAGATGTTAACCAAAAAACACAGAAGTGATAAGAAGTGTTAGCCAAGAAATTCAGCATAAACAAAAAATAGCTCAGAAAAAAATTATTAACTTTTTGTTTTAACTTTAGAAAATTTACAACTGAAAGTATTGATTATTATTAAAATATTGATTAAAATATTTTTTCAAAATAAAGCACATTTTATATAAAGACTCTTATGGAAAAGCAACAACCCTATTTTTAAAAAATATTTACAATATATATATATATATATATATATATATATATATATATATATAATATATATATATATATATATATATATATATATATATATATATATTTATTGTAAATCCAGCTTTAGCTCTTGCTATCCCCCACATTCTCCTAAAATGATTTATGGGAGCAATTAACGGCTCTCTCAAAAGTATAATTTTTATTTAAACTAAAATGAAAAGTCATTTTTATAAAAAAAAAAAAAATAATTGCATAATAAACTCCAATGCTTTTAAAAAGGCATGGTTGTTGCATTTAAAAAAAAATAAAAAAGAGCGCTGACTTAAATGCAAATGTTTTTGATTAGATTGGACTATTTGATAAATATAAAATTATTACACTATTTATATATTATTACCCTATATATTTATATATACTATTACATTAATTATATTGATAAATACAAAATTAACTGATAAAAAATAAAATTATTACACTCTAAATTATTGCATATTAATTTTTATTTTATGGAATGAATTATATATTTTATATATTAATTACTTTAATATATAATTTAATATTTAATATATTAACCACTTTAATATATCAACTACTTTAAAATTACTTTAATGAAATTCACTTTTATTGTAGAATTTTTAATTGTTGTAATTATTCTTAAAATTCACGCATTTTATTACAATAATAAAATATGAAACATTTTTTATAAACCATAAAAACTTTTACAGCATTTTCAAATTTTTTATCAAATAAGTAGTGCTGTTAATAAATAAATATATAGCTAGTGTGAAAATCCAAAGATTACGTTTGTCAAAAGACTTTTTTCATGGCGCAATAAATAACGTATTATGTATATATTCTTATTATGTATATATTCTTGTATGTATATATTCTTGTATGTATATATTCTTATTATGTATATATTCTTATTATGTATGTATTCTTGTCATATTACAAACATATGCTTGTAACAAGCATAAAACCAAATTTTGTATTTAATAAGCAGTTTTTTTAATGAATAAACAGATAGCTCGTGCAAAAACCAAAAGCACTTGTAAGAAGTTGGTTAGAGGAACAGCTTAAATGGCTTGACATGTTCGTTTTAGGATAGCTTTTCTTCACTTTTGCACTCATTTACTCCCGCCCAGGCCTGAAAATATATGTGTTAAGCTATGAGTGGGTGTTTAGATAAGCAATGTCAGCTTGCTGCCAGGATCTTTAGTACATACATTAACTACTTTATAGCTTACTACATCAAAGAAGTGCTTGACATTAACTGAGAGTTTGGGATAGGGAAGCAATCTTTTTTCATTATTCTTCATTTTCAGAAAAAGCTGTATGGTACAAAGTTAAGCAAAACTATTAAGCAATTGCTGATCTATAAACGCTACAGTAGATATATGTATATATATTTTTTTCTAAATAAAAAAATAAAAACATTTAACATATGAAATAATAAAAAAATGCTTTAAATATAAAAGTTGAAACAGATTAATGCCAACAATTGCAGTCGTAAAAAAACTCATC
>NC_061163.1:6896442-6903942 GCF_022113875.1 Hydra vulgaris | reverse complement strand
TCTACTACCACATTAACTGGATATATATCATAAAATAAAGAACAGAAATAGAAAGGAAAAAAAAAAGTATCAAAAGAACTTACAGAATGAGCCCATCCAGCATATTCACCATAAAGTTCACGAAAAAAATTTCCTTAAAAAATAATAACAATAAATAAAATAATTATATATTTACAAATATTTTAACTTAATCGCAAATAAAAAATAATAAATTAATAAAAAGATCTTTTAATATTATCAACATCAAAATTAAATATTGTCAATCTATAAAATGAATTTTTATGGATTAATATTTTGATATTATTATTACGGAAATATTTAGATAAATTTTTCTGTTTTTGTCTAACTTTATATTGGAAACATTTATATAGATACTAAATTACAGACAGTTATGATAAACTTTCGATGAATTCTTTCAATCTTTATTGAATTTACAAAATTGCTATTACAGTTCTATTAGTATTTCTTTTACTTGTTTTGTGAAGTTAAACATCTAATCATTATATTGAAAAATAAGGGAATTATTTAATTATCTCTGTTTTGGCCTTGTACATCCTAACCCACTGAAACAACTCAACCCTCGGAATTAGGGTCAGCATTTGGCAATGGCGACCTAACTACCACCCTAAAAGTGTTTGAGGTCGGCAAATATTGCCGACCTCGTTTCTATGTTTTATGGTAAGACCTTTGCATCAATTTTTTTTTTCTGACTTGATGCCGACCTCTAAAAGATTGAGGTCCGCAAATTATTGCCGACCTCATTATTTTTAATTCCGAGGGTTGAACAACTGAATACCATTCACATAAATTATGATGTTGGTTATGAATTACATGAATTATGATGTTGGTTATGTTTCACTAGTGGGTTACATCTGGGAATCTTTTAGAGGATTTGGTCATC
This sequence comes from Hydra vulgaris, assembly GCF_022113875.1. Classification (NCBI taxonomy): domain Eukaryota; kingdom Metazoa; phylum Cnidaria; class Hydrozoa; order Anthoathecata; family Hydridae; genus Hydra; species Hydra vulgaris. The sequence goes on along the minus strand of NC_061163.1, from coordinate 6,903,041 downwards.
ATAACAGACAATGCTTGTTTCGAAAGAATGTTTAGGAACTTTCCAGATCAGTTGTAACATTTAGGACTCTACATTCTAATAATAAACTTAGTGGAAACAATCTGGTCTAAAATTAAAAGTAACATTAAAAATGCAATTCACATTCCATCTGTATTCAGCGCTGGGATTGTGGAACAACCAATGCAGTTTTTGGAAAGAATTGGTTGCAAAAAATACAATAATAGGAGGTGATTGTACACATGCTGCTCAATATACTACAAATCATTATGCAATAATTTTAAATATTAAAGAGATTTGATTTTCACCTCTGCAGCAGGCTCAATATATCTGCCAATACATCTGCCAATAGTCTTGTTGATCTTTAAAGTGCGAATTAAAAATAATGCAATGTAGATAAAAAAAGGTTTAAAATAACATTGCTAAATAGTTTAAAACGGCATTACTAAATACTTATTACATTTATTTTTGACAAGATAAAATCAAAGTGCTGACACCTTATACAATTAATAAAATTTAATGAACATGAATAGAAAACAAAATAACTTTACAAAATATTTTTCAAGTTTATCTAATAAAAAGTTTATCTAAGATAAAATCAAAGTGCTTTGAATCAAATGCACTATATAAATTTTGGCAGTAGCTGGAAAAATCCTGATAGGATTTTTCCAGCTACTGCCAAAACCGCAAATGCCTTTTCATCACTTTTTTATTTTATTGATGGTATATTATTATTTATAGAAAACCAACCCATATGGCCACCTTGTCCAATATAGGAACCAACCTTTAATTACAAGTTAAATTTAGATAACAAAATTAAAAATACAAAGAACTTTGTTTTAAGAATCTATATTATAAACTTTTCTTAATTACAACTATTATGTTTTCAATTACGATTTCTTACTTACAACTTTCATGCTCTAAGTTATATCTTACGCTTTTCAATTACAACTTTCTAAATTACATCTTATAATATCATGTTCTAAATTACATCTTACATTTCTCAATTACAACTTTTATCTTCTCAAAAACAACTTACATTTCTTAATTATAACTTTCAAGTTCTCAATTACACCTTGAAAAGGTGTAAATGGTCTCGATTCGCCCCTGACTTCTACATATTATTATAAAAATTTGTTCATTTTTCTTCTTTTTTGTGAATAAAATGTCATAGAATAAGAAAATTTTGACAAACACTATAATAACAAAAGGGAGAATGACAAATTGTTATAAAAGAAATGTATGTTATGACCTTTCAATAAATGAGTTGAATACTTCTAAAGTTAAGATAGTTTTTCAAAGTTAAAATACATTTTTTGTTTTTGCTTTGCGCTATTTATATGTGTCATTTTGCGTTGTTTGTTTTTGATGTTTTTACTTCAATTTGCTTCTTTACTCTTATAGGAACTTGTTAAACTTAAATATCTTAATGGGTCATTCATGCTAAGTGGACCAAGGTCAAACATGGAACACCTTAGATTTTGATGAAACTAAAACTTTGACATAGAATTTTCGAATGTCACATATTATCCATAATGGCTACCTAAAAATCTAAAAAAATACTTGCAAATATAGAAAGTTGATTTTAACGGGAAAATACAAAATCTGCAAATTAAGAAGTGTAAAGACATAATTTTTTAGTTTCTATAAATGCTTCCAAATTTTTAGAATTTACTGATATGATACAATTCAGTAAAAAATTATGGACTCTTAAAAATGGTTCAAGCTAAAACTTAAGAAATTATGCATTCACTTCAAACCACCAGTAACCGAAGATAATAATATAATATACAATACTGTTGAAATTTAACGCCATGTTAAATCTTTTACAACCATAACAAAAAAGTTTAAGATAGTCAATTAAGTCTAGTTTAGTTTTAAATAAGTTGAGATTTTTAACTTCTATTGTTTCAACTGGTAAATTGTTCCAGAACTTGACTGTGCGATTTGTAAAAAAAACCTTCACGATTTCGATTTAAATATTTCTTATCGATGAATAAATGATGTTTATTCGTCAAATGTTTGAACACGGACCAGAAGAATTTAAAGAGTACGAATGTTGAGGGAGTATTTTCCAAGTTATTTTCTCTATATCATAATACCATTTGTACATTTGTATGAGATCTCGTATTCTTCGTTGTTTTAAAGATGTTAATTTCATTTTTTCTAGTCTTTCACTTATGATAGATGACGTAGCTCAGGTACAGATTTCTAAATGCGGCCGTATATAACTACAATACAACAATTTTATTAGTTCACTATTTTTACTTAAATGATTTGTATATTATACCAAATTTAAATTTGGCAATAGATGATGCAATTTTGATTGGTGGTTCCCATTTTAAGTCATTCAAGATTAATATGCCTAGATCTTTTTCCAATTTAGTTGTAGTTAAATCTTGCTTTATATTATTGTTAGTCATGAAATATTTATAATTTTTATTTTTGTTACCAATATGCATGATTTTACATTTTTCAAAATTGAATTGCATTTTCCAGTGTATTACCCATTTTTCTAACATAAAAATGTCATTTTGTAAAGCATGTGCATCCGTTTCATTATTAACTTCAGCTATTACTTTACAATCATCTGCATACAACAACAACTGGTTTGTAAGTTGACTTAGAAGATCATTGATGTATATTAAAAATAAAATTGGACCAAACACAGAACCTTGTGGTACACGGCTTACTATGACTACCCATGATGACACACTTTCTCCAAGTACAACTCTTTGCTTTCTATCAGTTAAAAAAGAAATTATCCACTTCAATGACGTAGATGTAATGCCATATGCTTCAAGTTTTAGTGCTAATCTCCTATGTGAAACTTTGTCAAAGGCTTTCTTGAAATCAGTATAAAGGATATCAAACGACTTAATATTTGCAACACCTGTTGTTACTATATCCATATACTCTAGGAGATTAGTTGTGCAACTTTTGCCTTTTGTAAAACTATGCTGATTAGAAAATAATAAATTGATCAATACTGATTTTAATAAGAATTTTTTTCTATTAATTTAATAGACTTTATTACAGTGATTTTATAAAAAAAATAGTGGGTGCTGATAGAAAATTACAAAATCAGAACTATGACATTTAATTAAAAAAAAATTCTTATCATCTTACAAGCGCAAGAATATTTATATAGACAATTTCTCATAAAAAGCAATAACAAAAATAATAAACGAATTTAAAATAAAATAAAATAAAAAATAAAACAAAAAAATTTTAGCTAAAATAAATACAATAGTACTTATTAAGTAAAATAGTACACATTAAATTTTATTTTATATTAGTCCCACTTGATATATATATATATAAATATATATATATATATATATATATATATATATATATATATATATATATATATATATATATATATATATATATATATATATATATATATATATATATATAGAAACCATATTTAGAAACCATATTTTTTTATTGAATTGTATCTTTTCAGTAAACTTCTAAAAATTTGGAGGCCTATCATTTATAGAAACTAAAAAAATATGTCTTTTCACTTCTTAAATTGCAGATTTTGTATATTGACCTACCAAAAATCAACTTTCTATTTTTGTTAAAAAAAAATTGTTGTTAGGTAGCCATTATAGATAAAAAGTGACATTCGAAAATGTGACATGTCAAAGTTTTATTAAAGTAATAGTGCAGGTCACTATGTTTCAAAAATACTTTTCATGTACACATACATGTTACAAGCAAACTTTTTGTTGGTATGAGATCCTTGTATGAAAAGTAACTGTTTGGGTCACGTCGTATGACATAATAGGCTCCCATAGCAAAAAAAAAATTTAATCGTTATTTTCAAAATATTTTATACCATTAGAAAAAGCATTAATTAAGCTTTTAAAATCAAATCAAATACATATGTTGAAAATTTTTACTTCATAAGATATAGGACGTTATGTAAGTTACCGAACCGGGGGTCATTTACAAAATTACCACTAGATAAAAGATAAATTAAGTAGAACTGAAATAAGCTAATATATATTATTAATATTGGCATTTTATAAACATATAAACAATATCATATGGAAACCAAAATAGTATTTACAACTCACAATGTTTAATGAAGAGAAAAAAAGACCCCCGAAAAATATTTAATTGACAGTATTAGGTCAATTACCTTTGTAATATAAATGGAATAAAGACATTTATTGAATGAAAAGCTTCAAATATTCTAAGATTTCATTCTTAAACTCAAAAACCTTCTGAATTTGGGAAATATATGTTAAAGTTAATGTGCTCACAAGCTGGTATTCAATAATATGAATAAAGTAAATTGAGTCTTATTAAACTCTACATTCATAGTCATAGATTTTCTTTTGGTCGTCTACATTTTTATTTTTACATCCTTTACACTTGCACATATAAGTACAGACAAGTTTATTTTTCAAAAATGTGCACCTTTTATTACTACAGTCTCCTTTACAACGACAGACGCTCAACTCAATAAGTGCTATTGGTGCTGGCAGGTTATCAGTCATTATGGGGTCAAAAAAGCCATTTTTTAGTTCCCAACCATATAGAGTTGAAGATCAAGTGATACAATTGTTTTTTAGCTCCCTGTGACAGCAACGTTAATTCCCTAAACAAACTTTAAGGCAGTGAAAAGGTTGCTCCAATCAGTCGGTGTATCTGCATGTATCGGTAGACCCTGTGTTACCGTAAATGCAGGAGCATCCGAAAGAAAGGAGTTAAAAGCACTCCATGTTGATAATTTAAATTTCTTGTCAATAATATTAAAAAAAGCCCAAATTTGATCAATGGTGCAAAATGAAGAAAGATTGACCAACCAACGTGGAGACTCAAAACCTTGAAAGGTTTCATTGGGTGGAGTTGTGCATTATAAAGACACCTGTGCAATGTGCAAATGTAAGATACTTTGTATGCTGTATCTTAAGCATCTTTCCTTTAGTATTTGAATTATTTTGAAATGCAACACATCTGGTTCCATGAAATTCAGATATTCCGTCAGCAGTGTCGTTCTTAAAGTAAATGTTATCAATAGCAAAGTGCAATGGCATTCCTACTTGAATATTAGTAGTTACAAATGCGCATTTACAAAAATTAGGTTAAAATTACAAAAATTTAATTTAATTGTCCAGAAAATATTTTGATTGTCTACTTATAATTTGCTCCTTAACATTTCAGACAATCAGTGCTGATCAGCAACCTATAAATAATTTATAATAAATAATTTCCAGTTATATATATATATATATATATATATATATATATATATATATATATATATATATATATATATATATATATATATATATATATATATATATATATATATATATATATATATATATATATATATATATATATATATATATATATATATATATATATATATATATATATATATATATATATATATATATATATATATATATTAAACAACTTTAAATTTTCAACAGGAACGTAAACCAGGGGTATTTTTACAAATATAACTATATATTTTATTTTATTTCTCATGTTTTTTTTACACCAATCAAAAGAGCATAAATCAGGTATTTGAAATAATATAAAAAACATATGTTGAAAGTATTTACTTAAAAAGATACTGGGGTAAATATGTTTTTATCTATTTTTAAAGAAAAGTATTTTAAAAATTATTTTTAATAATTTTTAAAATACTTTCTTGAACACAGATTTTATGTTTTTTATTATAATTTAAGAAATATTAGTTATTATAAAATTTATATTATTTAAAACAAATTTTAGACCATTTTTTTTGACCTCTGGATTTTTACAACATACCTGTTTTGATGAAATAGAATATTTCATACTTGACGATTATATTATTTCAAATGTTTTGATGTTTGTTTTTTTTACATAATTCTGCCTATAAGAATGCAACAATTCGAATGAATTGTTTTCGTTTTTGGCTTTTAAAAACGTTTCTTTATTGTGTTATTGCTGTTTCACATATTAAATATTATTAACAAATGGAGGGCGAAGAAGGAAAAAAAAGAAAAAAATTATATTTTTGATTTTACTAAATGCATTGTTTGCCAGGAGGATGATTGTAAAAAAAAAGTATTTCTCTTTATTTGATTAAGATATTATTTCCTATATCTACGTAAAAATATAAATCTACGTATTTTTATATCTCTTATCCTTTAAAAATACAATTTGGTTCATTTTTGAAATTTGTTATTTGTTTTATTGCCTAAAAGTCATTTGAATTAAAAATATTTTTGTGAACTTGTGAAGCAAGTGAGAATGACTTTAGTCATTCATACCAAAGTGTGCTTTTTCTAAAATTAGAATATTACCAATAGTTTTTAATAAGTATTTTGGTTTTCAAAAATTTTTTTTTTTTTTAATTTTTTAGTTAACCATAGCACTATATTAAAAAAAGACTTAACTGTACAAGAAATACTCCAAATGCAAAATTTATTTTAAAAAAAATGGTGATGGAAAAGTCAAAACATTGGTAGGAGACTAATGTTATCTAAATTTTTACTCTTAGTCGCCCAGCAGACGACTGACCATAATCCAACTGTACAACACTATATATACATATTATTATTTATATCATTTATAATAGAAATAAG
>NC_061163.1:6796442-6893942 GCF_022113875.1 Hydra vulgaris | reverse complement strand
AATTTTTGAACTTTTTATATATATATATGCACATACACACATACACACATGAATGGTCATCTTTAATTTTTCCCATGATAATATTTTGTAATTAAATTAGAAGACCAGAAAAAAGTTAAAAGTCTAAAATAACATATTTTTTATTTGATAGATTGTTTCTCCAAACTAAAACTCTCAGTCAATCTAGCGGCACTCTTTGCAGGTTCTACCTATTTGTCAGTCAATGTAATAAAAATAAAAAAAATAATTAATGTTTTTGTTTTTTTAAAAAAAAATAAAAAACAGTCCAGTCTATTAAATTGTGTTAATGTGATTTTTTTAAAACACAATAAAATTTAATTAGTTTCCTCTAAAACAATAAAATTTATTATTTAAATTTAATGGTGTGTATATAAAGTTTACTTGAAAACATTTTTATATTTTATTTATATAGGGACAATACATGCTTGTTACATTATAATTATACAAATATATTTTACAAACAGATAGCTATTTATATTTTCACTTTTCTCTTTAAAAGAAAAAATAAAATATAGGAAAATCAGTCTTTTTAATGTTTACTTGAAGCTGTTTTTTTTTTTTTTTGCTTTGCCTAATCCACTTTCATTGGATTAGGCAAGTTGAAAAATAACAAACACCTAAAAAAACGAAAATAAAAACAGTACACAAACTATTCGAATTATTATTATTATTATTTTTTTTAATTTAAATTTATTTCCTATTTTGTTATTTTTGCTTTCCTTGTTTTTGAAACTTAGTTTTTCCCGCAAAGTATTGAAATGCCTAATATAATAAAACTTCCAAACCGCTGTGCCCAAGTTGTCTAAATAAAATACTTATGCGTGGACGAACGATACGAAAAACCACACATGTCTCCTGAGAAGGCTCGCGGTGACAATATTTTTTTTCAGAGATCGAGTTAGTAATGATTCAACAATTTACAGTTTTTATAACTTGTTTAAACCTTGTTTAAGCAATTTTACAAGTATAGTAGAACTTCACTACTACACAGTTACACAGGTTCAATTTTCTGCCACTAATTAATCATACACTAATCAATACTTTTAACTTTTTCTTATTTTTCCTAAAGATATAAAAATATCAATAAAAGTACATACCTATATCTTTATACACTTTGCTTGTGAGAGTTTTGTTACTTTTTAAGTGTGGCATATAGTATTGAGATGCAATCTGCCACATGTGAGTATCTACAGGGATGGCATTTTTCTTGTTCAAAGACATTAAACAAACACAATCAGCAACTTTAGCCCCAACTCCAGGCAATGAGCAAAGATCTAAATTCATATAATGTACAAATAAAAGGTAATGTTTGTAGTACAAAACGTAATTCAAAAACAAATGGTATGTTTAAATGTTTAAATTTAAAATAAATAATGCAAACATAAACGTTAATACTGTATTATTGGGTTCACTCATTCACTTTGTTTTTCTGAGCTAAATCGTTATGAACGAAGTTTAATAATTTAAAAAAATTTAATTTAAAGCTATATTGAATATTTGAATTATAAACAATATTTTATATTTTGGTTATTATTTGGGTGAATTAATAAAAAATAAAAACAAATTACTTTAAATGTTTAAAATAAATCAAAATATGATTGCTTAAGATTTCATTTTAGGGTGAATTCATAAATAAAAAAAACACTAATTCAAGACCCCTCTTCCTCCTCCCTTCAACTGTTTTCAAAGACCCCAATCCTACTCTGCATATATTATTTATTACAAAATCAACCCCTCATCAATCCTACTCTGCATATATTATTTATTACAAAATCAACCCCTCATCAATCCTACTCTGCATATATTATTTATTACAAAATTAACCCCTCATCAATACTTAAATTTTTTATAACATTAAAAAACAAAAATACTTTTAGTCAAATATATTATAAAATATATAATATTGTCAAATATTAAATAACATATTGATTTTTTAAAATTTTTTTCGCTTTTTTTTTTAACAAAAAAGAAAATCAAGTTTTAGGAGAGATAGAGCATGAGATTCAACCGCATACATACTCACTGTCTTTAACACCCCTCCCCCTTAAATGCATCCATACATTTTTAGGTAATCTCTCCCCTCATACTTATTTATTTTTGTTCTCAGGCTCCAATCATTGGAATTTTTTGCAAAGCATCCTTATTTGACATAAGCATGAACATGTAACTGTTTGGAGTTTTCTCCATGTCTGTACATAATTAGTTGAAAATCTTAACAACTAAAAAACACATTCCACTTTGCTTTTATATAAAAACTGACAGAGTGTGATATTGATGATTATTTGAATTTAAATTATGGCAATTATATAGTTAATAAAAAGTACAGTTATATAACAACATTCAATTGTAAAATTTTATTTGAATAAAATAAACTAAATATATCAGTGAAAAGCATTATACTAAAGAAGGTTTAAATCATTTTTACATTAAGAACTTTTTTTTTTACTGATATAAGTAGGAAAAAAGAATTCGTATTAATTTGTTTTAAGAAATACTTCTTAAAGTTCATATCAATTTAACTTATTAAGATATGTTCTACTGGCTTAGTGACATCAGATACATGTGAAGGCCAACAAGATGTTATTAAAACTTTTAGCAATGAAGAAAAAATTATATACTTTTACACTGTAACATTGAATTATCAAACTTGACAACATTATGTGCAAAGGAAACAAACAAAGGAAAAAACAAAATGTTTAAAAATGTACAACATATGGCAGAAAGCTTATTGCAATCCATTTAATCAACATGCAAAGAAAATCAATAGTAAGAAACTGTAAAATTCAAATGTTTTATTATTATATATAATTCTTAATTTTATATTTTCTAAAACATAACAAAATAATGTTTTATACAAATATACACAAGAGCTTTATACAATTTAATTATTTTTAGAAAACTTTGCTGAAGTTAAAAAAGTCATAAGTTATGAATAAAAGTATTTTGAATATTGCTCCTGGGAAAAAACTCTGCAAACGTAGTAAACAAAAGATTGCCAGAAAAGAAGATCTTACAGAAGAGTCACAGTGATCAAGATGAGGATTTTGATATGTCATCATTCAAAGTAAAAAGAAAGGAGATAAACAAAGATCTCAAAAATTTTAAAACATCTCGAAAATCTCATTTGAAATCATAAAAACATATACTCTCAGAAGGAAAGTGAAAAGTTGCATGGATCAACGAAATAGCAAATAACATAACTAGAAAAGTTGAAAGTCATGTCAATATTCCCTAAAAAATGTGTCATTAAAGAAATAGCATGAAAAAAAAAAGCTGAAAACTTTGATGAAATTATGAGCTTGATAAAAGAGAAAATTCTCTGTTCCAACAAAAGGACTTTAGTTCAACTTCTCACACTGGCATCCCAAAATGGTCAATATTAAAAATACAAAATAATTTTGCAGTTACCGAATACCAGACAAAGATGGTTAGACAAATTTTTAAAGAAAAACAATTGTTAGCTATTTTTTCACTGTATAAAGATAAAAAATTTTAATACTCAAGTGATTCATGTCAAACTAGGTCTGGAAAAAAAGAATATTTGAGCATCGGAAAAAACTTTCATAAACAAAAAAAGCTACTTTTGGGTAATTTAAAGGAACTTTATGTATGGTACAAAGAAAAAAATCAAGAAATAAAAATAAGCTACTCAAAGTTTGCTTTATTAAGACCAAAGTTATGTATTTTGTCAAGTGCAAGTGGTACACATTCTGTTTGTGCTTGTTCTTATCACCAAAATGCTGTATTGGATGCCTTAAATATTGGTGAAATGTATAAGGATTTACTTTTGAAAACTGTTTGCTCAGCAGAAAACAAAGAATGCATGCTTGCATAGTGTAATAAATGTCCTGGTAAAGAACCCCTAACCAAACATTTGTATAAGATTTTTGGAGAATACAAAGATGATTTTAATCAGTTCTTTTCTGTCCTTCCTTTAATATAATTCGTTAAAATATTGTAAAAGAAATTTCATAACATCTTTGATATCAATGTTTAGCAAATAATGCAAAGAAATAAGAGCTACCAAACCTTCATCAATATTAGCGTCTGACAATCGACTTAAAACATCTTGTCTATTCATTAAAAGATCCAATTATTCGTGGTTTTCAAAGTAACTATTCATAAGTTAAATCTTACCTCTTGCAAAATTTACTAGCCTTGGTTGCTCCTTGTGAGACTATTTTGAATTCAGCTAGTTCTTCTTCAGATCTCATTATTGATGGCTACTATACTTTGATACACAATAACTCCAATAGTCACATGTATGGCTTGGGCATATACTTACGCATCAACTCAACTATTTGTCAAGAAATCAGGTTTAATTCCTCCGACCATTTTTTTATGTGCTTCCGTTTAACACCTCTTTACCCTTTTTTACCCTATCACCTTTTTTTTTGTTCTTTATTGTTCACCTTCTCAAGACTGCACTCTTTTAGATGTAATTTCTGATGAAATTGATCAAGGGGTCGTCCATAAATTACATCACGCAATTATTGACATATTTTGGCCCCCTCCTTCTTGTAATGCATTGTAACATATTATTAACCTCCCTCCCCCCCCCCCAATATTATGCAACAATTTCATGTCCCCCCTCCACCTAAAAAGTTTTTTTAAACAATTTTTAAATATGATAATGTCTATAAACTTCTTAGATTCTTTGAGTTCATTAATTACTACTTTTCAGTCTGTTTAATGTTTTTTTTTCACCCCAATAGTTCCATGTAAAATTGTATAAACTAACATTGGCGAATTTTTTTAATTTTCTTCAGTTAGTTTTATTTATTTTTTTAGTTGTTTTTTTTTTTGTTGCTGCACACTTTTTTGCACCAACTAAATAAAGTTCTGAACTTGGACCATGTATAGTCAAAGTGCAGAATGTGCGCTGCACATAGACAGTTACCAGAGGTGATTCTACAAAAAAATGAGGGGGGGGGGGGGTTGTAACCTTAACAAAAACTGACTTTCTTTTTAAATAAAAAATACTGACAAAAAAAAAAGAAAAAAAAATGTCCTCAAAACTAAAAGTTACCCAACTGAATTGTGTCAAATACCCAACTAGCTGACTAAATTTGTAAAAAAACCGATTATATCTTGAAAATCACCTTCTTTGGAAAAGGGGGTGGGGGAGGTAGGGAGTGGAACCTCTCTTGTGAAATTTTTCTGACTGTTACAATTGTAACAGTCTGTAACTACTCCGTTAAAGGAGTTTACACATCAACTAAGTAAGATTTAGGCACAGCTGATTTTACAATAAACATGTAGATACACTTTCAACTGAGGGCTGTGGTTTGGTCAGATCTAGTCTTCTCTAGATTTAAAGCTTAAAAAAAAATGTTGCATCACAAAATCAGAGACCCCCTTCCTTCCCTACCCCCCCCCTACCCCCTGCTTTAAAGTGACCTAATTTATGGACAACCCTCAAGCCCTTTCTTTTTATCCCTCTGCCAATATTGTGGTGACTTCTTGGTGACTTTAATACTTATCACACTTAATGTCTAACACCACTGACCTGCTGGTCCCAGAGGCTATGCAGGAATCTTACAAAAAAAAATAGTATCACTATACTTCTTTAAATAATTTCTTTATTTATGCTATCACAATTGATTTTCAAATATTAAAAAAAATTGCTTGTAAAATTTAATAGTTTTTTTATTTAAAAGATTTTATCATTAAAACTATTTAGTTTTAAATTTAATTATTGCTCAAGTTTGTTATTTAAACTTTTTATGTGGTCAAAATATTTTCAAAACGACAAAAATGAATGATAAAAAAATTTACTTATTTAATTTATTTTTTCTACTAAATCTATCTTTGTAAAAACAAAAAAACTTATCTATCATTAATTAATTATTAAAAAATGAAGTTTATAAAGGAAATTTTCGCACCTTATCTAAAAGAGATAAGGCATCAATTGAAGATGCGCCCCAGATATGACAATAGTATTCCATACAAGAACAAAATAGAGATTTATAGAAATAAAGAATAGATTTCAGAGTAAGAAAGTGGCGAACACAAAAAAGAGATGCAACCTTAGATGCTAATTTTGCAATAGATTTAATATATGGTTTCCAAGAAAGATTAGAAGTAAAAATTAATCCTAGAAGACAAAGGGGAGATGACTCATCGAGTATATTTCCATTCATAAATATAAGAAGATCAACAATGTTGCAATAACGATTAGCTGAAAAAAATTGAGTTTTATCTGAATTAAAATTCACCAGCCACTGAGAGCCCTATGCTGCAGCAGAAATGAGATCTTTTTAAAGCTCAAATGCTCCCTCCAAGAAATTAGAGAGTTGGATTCTTATCAAGACAAGAATAAATAGTAGTATCTTCAGCAAACAATGGACTCAATAACCTTAAAGATGTTACCTGATACACTATAAAAAGAAAGCTTATGGAGAAGATCAGCATGCCGAAAAAAATAATCTGGACCACATGCTATAGAAGAGTCTAAGCAGGAAACCATTTTAGATACAGAAGCTGGAGTGATAAGAATCAACCTGTTTGTCAGCTATACCAGGTAGAATGCAACTAGTGGAATCAAAAGATGAGTGATGAAATGTTCTTAACAAACAATTCAGCTTTGTCATAAGGTTAGGTAACAAAATCTAAACTATGCAAGAGAGGTGGAATAACGGATATGCCTTTATTATAGGCACTGTTAAAGATTCTGCAGAAGTCTGGAACCTAATTTTTGAGATGGAATATGAGATTTAGCAACCTGAGAATAGCAAGCTTTGGCATAAGACAAAAACTTTTTACTATGGTTTCTACAATAGTGAACAGATATTTGTTTTCTAAAGAATTATTTTGGAGATAAGTATGGAAGTAATGGTTATGATTGCAAATTGCAGCAGCACAATGAGAGCAAACCATGTAGAAGAATGAGGCTTGACTTGGAATTGTTAAGAGGGAATAAAAGATTCCATGCCAGCTTGAATTCAAGATGTTACATAAGAAGCACATTTGTTAGCAGAAAGAAGGATTTCAACTCAAGGGCCATCTTGGCAAAAATCATGGAAAGAGTCTTATTCAGTTTTAAGGTAGTTGTAAGAGGTACGGCTAGGGATAGGGGATAGATTCTGACAATGAAAAAGAATGAAATAAAAGTTTTAGAGAGATCAAACTATGATCAGAAGCACCTAAGGGTGAATGAGGATAAACTGAGCACTGGCTAAGACCAGAAACAAGACACAAATCGAGTAGAGAAGGTAAATGATTTGAATTGTCTGGAAAGTGAGTTGGAAAGTTGATTATTTGTCTTAAAGATTGAGAATGGCAAAAGTTGTGGGCCTTAATGTCTGCAGAGTCACTGACACTAGAGCCAAGCCATTCATTGTGATGAGGATTAAAGTCACCAACAACAACAATATTGGCTGAGGGATAAAGAGAGGTGGCTTAGTCAATTTGATCAGAAATAACATCGAAAAGAGTGCAGTCTTGAGATGAAGGAGACTGTTATAGAACAAAGAGTAAGGTGATAGAGTTAAGTAGTGATAAACCAGTACACATAAACAGCACTAAAAAGCACATAAAAGAATAGTCTGTGGATTTAAACCTAGTTTTCCTACAAATGGGTGAATTCTAACCAATGTAAATCCCCAGGCCAAGAATCTTTACAAATTAAAGGAAGATAACCATAAACACTAAGATCACAAGATGAGACAGCCGAACTCAAATTAGTCTCACAAAGAGCAAGTTGGTCTAGTGAACTTTGCAAAAGATAAGACTCAACAGAAGAAAAGTTACTTCGAAGGCCACGAATATTAGTGAATGATAGATTTAGAGAACTTGGTGATGACAACAGTTTTTTGTGCTTTATATTTTTTTAAATATTAGCCATTTTTTAAATTGGTTAAAGAACATGACTTGAAGCACAGGTAGTACTCAGTACACTATTTAATAGTCCAAGCCATTGCCTCAATACTACTAATAAACCCTCAGCTGTAACATATAGCTCCAAATGTAGCCTTAACAATGCACACTAAACATACAAACAGGGACACCATTCATGCACAACATGGCACTATTAATACTTTGATATTTTTCAGCTGTTGATTGAATCAGCGTCTCTGAGAGATACCACAGAGTTTGGGAAACCTGACTACCAGCCGGCCTCAGAACCATAAAACTGAGTTTTAGAGCTGTACACTCATTAGTAGATAATAGAATGAATCGTCTAGTCATAAAAACAGAGACACAAGCAAAACCCATGCAATGAGTCAAGAGGATTCAGCATTCAACATCCTGAACTGGAAACAATATAAATACATCTATGTCAGCCTAATAGATGAGGAAGGGGTGCAAAGCTGGTCAACAGATAGAATCTCTTTACCCCTTAAATTTTTCTAAACTATTTTAAAAAAAACTTTTTTATGGAATATTTTGTTTCTGAAAATTTTGTTGATGTTCTCACGTAAATTTTTAGTCGAAGGAATGTTGATCCCGCTCTATTTATTATTCAAATAATTTTCTACTTGCATTTTCTATGCACATGCTGAATTTCAACAAAAAATAAATTCGAGCAGATAGGTTTCAAAGGGTTATACTGTGCGTAGTACTTTTTTTAGGTAGCCTTAGTCAAAAGTTTTTTTGGGTAGTTTCGCTTTAGAAATTTTTTGAAAGAAAAAAGGTTAAGCGTGATTTTTATAATTTTTATGTATGGTTACTAAACTTATTTATGGGTTATTTTGCTTTAAATTTTCCATGAAAACTTAGATGCTGTTCTTATGTGAATTTGTAGTTGAAGAAATGTTGATCCCACTCTATTTATCATTAAAACAAATTTTTTCATTCATTTTCTATGCACATGCTAAATTTCAACAAAAAATAATAGGGAGGAGACAGTTTACTAAGTGTAACTTTTTTGGTACCTAATTTCCATTTTTCTGATTTTTTTTTTGTAACAACAAATGACGGGGGAAAATAGGGTGCTGATTTTCAAAAAAAATAGTTATTCAATATTGTATACTTAAATTTTTATTATTAGATAATAAAATGGTAAAAAACTGATGAAGCTTTGTTGGATTATTTATCAACTAGTACGTTTTTTTTTTCATAATAATATAAATTATTATTTTTAAAACAAAAAAAAATGTTGATAAACAGAAAAATATACATATAAAAAAAGCATAACGTTTGACTAAAACTGTTGCTTTTAAATTGATTGTTATCTTAAAGTATCAGTGGATAATTTTATTAAGACACCATTCATAGGTAAGTATACAAATCACATACTTTATTGGCTTTTCAAAAATACTAACAAAAGCCTTGTTAGTGTTTTTAAAAGATATTATAAAGAATATTACTATCATCTTATATCATTTCAAAATAAAATCTTTTAATTTATTATCACAATAGGCTATTGTGATACAATAATTAAAAGATAAAGTATAAAATTAAAAGATAAAGTATAAAATTTGCACAATATTTTAATTATTCTTTAAATCATTTTACAATCATGCATAATGTTAAAGTTAGTATTTTTAATATTTTTGTTTAATTAGAGTATAAAACTTTTATTTAAAAATAAGTTGAACCTAATGTCCTTCCTGACAAGAAGAAAATGGCAAAACTCTCTAATGACTTTAAATCAGTCATAAAGTTTGTACTATCGAAATACTAAGTAAAGGTTAAATTGAAAAACTGCTTTTTTTATTTTTTGTTTAAATATAATTTTTTATGTATTTATGCATTTGCATAATGTTAAACTTCTTGTTTAGATCTTGTTTAATTAATGTTAATAGTCGATAACAGTTTTAATTTTTTTATTAAAATACTTAAAAAACATTAACTTAGTCATCAAGTTAATGTTTTTAAAGTATTTTAACCATGTTCAAATAATATTGATATTAGAAAAGATAAAATTGCTATTGACTATTAACATTATTATTAACTTATTAACATTAACTTATTGCATGCTTCTTTATTTTTGTAAAGATAATCCAAGTGTTAGTTTGTTGTTTGTAATTAAATTTTCTTTATATTTTCATTGTTAATTTTGTTAGTAATCTCATTGCACATTAAGCAGAATTTAACTAAAGATTGTTACTTTTGTAATTTACTGTTG
This sequence comes from Hydra vulgaris, assembly GCF_022113875.1. Taxonomy (NCBI): domain Eukaryota; kingdom Metazoa; phylum Cnidaria; class Hydrozoa; order Anthoathecata; family Hydridae; genus Hydra; species Hydra vulgaris. Next base: position 6,883,849 of record NC_061163.1, on the reverse strand, counting down.
ACAACTTCAAGTTGTTTTATTGTACAATTTTGTTTGTTATTTTTAGTCCATTTTACACAGCCTACGACTGGTAAGTTTATATCATAACTTTTGGTAATGCTTATAGAAACACAAAAATAAACATTAATGCTATGGTTTAATTCAAATTTTTTAAACTCCTTTCATCAGCTGCTGAAGTTTAAAAACTAACTTATTTTATTCAGTGAATAGATTTAATTCTAATTTTAAAGTTTCTTTGATTCATTACCATTATTATAACATTAGTTCTATCTTCATCAGCTAAGTCTAGTAAGTTTAAAAACCATTACTTTTAAATGTGTATACATTTCTCATTAATTGCAAATTTAATTTTTATTAGAACTTTTTAATCTTACTTTAATCTTCAACTGCAACAAATGGTTAGTGAAACAACTACTACTTTTTAATCTTCAACTGCAACAAATGGTTAGTGAAACAACTACTACTTTTTAATCTTCAACTGCAACAAATGGTTAGTGAAACAACTACTACTTTTTAATATCTTTGTATTTCTTGGCAATTGCAATATTTATTTGATATTAAACCTTTTTAAACCATTATTTCCATCTTCAGCTGCTATGACTGGTAAGTTTAAAAACTATTACTAAATAATATGTTCAACTCGTTTCTCCGCGCAGCGGCCTTGCTCGTCAAGGTTCGTGTTTCGGAGTTATAGAGTTGAGAGAGGGTTATAACCACAAATAAGTAGCCTCCTCGTCTGTAGTGGCCTTCTCGGCCTTGAGGAGGTGAATTAAAAAAAAAAAAAAAAAAAATGTGTATGCCTTTCTTATCAACTGCAAAGATTATTTTTGTATTACAACTTTTTTATTACGTTTTTTCTATTATTTTTTTATTAAATTTTTTTTTTACCTTTTATTACCTTTATTTATTTTGTATTAACTTTTTTTATTAACTTTTTTTTACCTTTTATTACCTTTTTTTATTTTGTATTAACTTTTTTTATTAACTTTTTTTTACCTTTTATTACATTTTTTTATTTACTTTTTTATTACATTTTTTTTTATTACCTTTTTTTTACCTTTAGTCTGCACAACCTTCTGCTGGTAAATTTATGATTTAAAAATAATTATTGAATTTATATTATTTCAGTTTATATATTATACATAAACTGAAATAATATACTATATACTATTAAGTATATAATATACTATAGTATATAATATACTATTTAATACGTTGTGCTATACCTTCAAGTGCCATATAAAATCAATAGCAGTATTTAAATTTTTACTCTGGTTAACATTTGATATGCTATCATTGATTTATTAATCATTTATTTTATTTATTCATCCAAACTATCACAATTAATTTGTTTATATTAAATATTAAATAATATTATTCATTACTAATACATTTATAATTTATTGTCATTTAGAACTTACATATGAAGTTTATAGAACTTATAGGTCCTAGCATTCTGGACCTACCAGCAACAGATCATATTTGTGGTGGGTCCAGTTTGAAGGTCAGAATGAAGCATTGCTTACATGGCCTTATCATTGTCCAAACAGAGGTGCTGGTAGCTACAGTGGAAGGATAAGTGAAAGGGAAGTGGCAGCAGAAGGGATCACAGAGAACAAAAGCAGAATGGTGGTGGCTTGTGGTGGATGGTGGTATACACAATTATATAAGTATTTTACCAAGAAGTCACCATTCCTGTTTTATATATATATATATATATATATATATATATATATATATATATATATATATATATATATATATATATATATATATATATATATATATATATATATATATATATATATATATATATATATATATATATATATATATATCATATATATATATATATATATATATATATATATATATATATATATATATATAGTATATGTATATGTATATGTATATGTATATATATATATATATATATATACATATATATATATATATATATATATATATATATATATATATATATATATATATATAAGTATATATATATATAAATATATATATATATATATATATATATATATATATATATATATATATATATATATATATATATATATATATATATATATATATATATATATATATAAGCAAGTCTTGTGGCTCTATATATATAAGCAAATCTTGTCGCTTGGAAATTGGTACCGCAAGTTTTGTGACTTGCCAAATTAATTGATAGACGGCTTTGGCTTACCTTCTTGTGGTGTTAAAAATGATTTATTTTTTTTCATTAATGGAATTTAAAAATTAAATCAATCACTAAAAGCCAAGATAAGAATTAATTAAATTTTTTATTTCAAAAGACTTGTTTCTTTGCGTGTTTTTTTAGGTTGGAGTTGTTAATCTGCCTCTTTATATGACAAATTTGATACTCAAAGGCGTCTTGTAATGTGGCTAAAATAGTTTCTTATTATAATATCTTTTTTTAAAAAAAAGCATTTCAACACTTTCTGTTAAATTCTCATTTTTAATTTTTTTAAATTTAGGTTGGGACAGGGAGAGGGGGGTGGACATACACCTCCATAAAGACAAAAGGATACTGTTTTGCTTTTGTCGTGCAAATATTAAATAAATTAAAACTAAGAATTCTGGGATAGAGATGAGGATAAACAACTCAAAAAAGTTAAACAACAATACAGGTTATTCAGTTTTCAATACAAACTAAAGGTTATCCTGCTACTGGTAACATGTAACCCAGTATAATCTGCTTCATGTCCTGCTGCCTTGTAGGATACCCTTTTTAGGCAAAGGCTAGGAGAAACCAACTCCAACTTAAAACACCCCGAGCCTTGGGGCTCTTGGTTGAGTAAAAGCTTGAGATGTTGTCTCGAAAAATATACTCATCTTGGGCAGATGTTAAATGCATCCGGCTACTGTCTTTTACAGGGTCTCCTAGGCAAAGACTTAAGGGGTAAACAGATTCTATCTGCTGACCAGCCTCGCACCCCTTCTTCATCTATTAGGCTGGCACAGATGTATTTTTAATACATTGTTTCCAGTTTAGGATGTTGAATGCTTGATCTTCTTGACTTGATGCATGGGTTTTGCTTGTGTCTCTGTTTTTATGACTAGACAACTCATTCTATTATCTCCTAATGAGGGTACTGCTCTAAAACTCAGTTTTATGGTTCTGAGGCTGGCTGGTAGTCAGGTTTCCTGAACTCTGTGGTAGCTCTCAGAGAGGCTGATTCCATCAACAGCTGAAAAATATCAAAATATTAACAGTTGCCATGTTGCGCTTGGATGGTGTCCCTGTTTGTACTTTTGGTGTGCATTGACAAGGCCATATTGGAGCCCTTTGTTATGGCTTAGGGTTTATTAATAGTAATGAGGCAATTGCTTGGGCTATTAAACAGTGTACTAAGTACTATCTATGTTTTGAGTCAAGTTCTTTAACAAATTTAAAAATGAATAAAGTAACAAAAACTATAAAACATAAAAAACCACTGTCATCACCAAGTTCGCTAAACCTATCATTCACTAATATTCATGGTCTTCAAAGTAACTTTTCTTCTGTTGAGTCTTATCTTTTGCAAAGTTCACCAGACCTACTCGCTCTTTGTGAGACTAATTTGAGTTCAGCTGTCTCATCTTGTGGTCTTAGTGTTGATGGTTATCTTACTTTAATTTGTAAAGACTCCAATAATCACATGCTTGGCCTCGGCATTTACATTTGTAAGAATTCATTAATTTGTCAGGAAACTAGGTTTGAATCCACAGACTACTCTTTTATGTGCTTTTGTTTAGCACCACTTCACTCTATCACCTTTCTCTTTGTTCTATATCGCTCTCCTTCATCTCAAGACTGCACTCTTCTTGATGTTATTTCTGATCATATTGATCAAGCCCTCTCTCTTTATCCATCAGCCAATACTGTTGTTGTCGGTGACTTTAATGTTCATCACACTGAAGGGCTTTTTTTATCACAAAAATTAGGCTCTCGTGACTTTTGGAGAATCTTCAATAGTATCAATAATAAGGGCAAGTCTATAATTTCACCTCTTTTGTATGGTTCAGACTTGGTCACCTCACCTAAAGACGAAGCTAAATTATCTGCTAGAACTTTTCATCAATATCATCTCTTGATTCCACTAGTTGCATTCTACCTGATATAGCCGTCAAACAGGTTGATCCATTGCTTGACATTCGAACCACTAAATCTTTAAGTAACAAACACTTAATCTCTCATCTTGAATCTAATAACTTACTTTCTAATCATCAATATGGATTTCTATTTTCTCATTTTACGGCTGATTCGCTAACAGTCATAAACTATAGGTTTTATTGTATATTAGAAAAAGAGAGGTTAAGGCTATCGCTCTTGACATTTTTAAAGCATTTGATAAAGTTTAGCATGCTGGTCTTCTCCATAAGCTTTCTTCTTATGGTGTATCTGGAAACATCTTTAAGATTATTGAATCCTTCCTCTCCAATCGTAGTATAAAAGTTGTCCTTGATGTACAGCACTTTTCTTCTTATTCTGTAACCTCAGGGGTTACTCAAGGTTTAATTCTCGGCCTTATACTCTTTTTAATTTACATTAACGATCTTCCAGATATTCTCACATCTAAGGTGCATTGTTCACTGATGATACTACCATTTATTCTTGTCATGATAAGAAGCTAACTTGTTCTGGTTGCTTGGAGGGGGTATTTGAGCTTGAAAAGGATCTCACTTCTGCTACACAAGTGGCTGGTGTTCACTGGGGCTCACAGTGGCTTGTGAATAGATAAAACTCAATTTTTTTCAGCCAATCGATATCGCAATAATTTAGACCTTTCTATATTAATGAAAGGTAATGTACTCAATGAGTCATCTACCCTTCATCTTTTAGGATTAACTCTTCTGATCTTTCTTGGAAACCATATATCAAATCCATTGCAAAATTAGCATCTGTGAAAGTTGCATTTCTTTATCGAGCTCAACATTTTCTTACTTTGGATTCTATTCTCTATCTCTATAAATCTCAAATCTGGCTTTGTATGGATTACTGTTGCCATATCTGAGGCAATAATTACGGTAATTAGTGGTTGCTTGCAGCCTTGTTGGAAGCGAAGATGTTTAAAAAAAAAACTCTAAATAACTTTTTGAATTCTTGTTTAATGTTAATGAATTTTTAAGAGCTGATTACAATAAATGTTTTCATTTTGATCAGTAATTTTAAATTTGACATTTTAAAGCCTGATTACTCCAAATTTTTATTTTTATCAGTAGATAAAAATAAAAACTTGGAGTAATCATAAAAAAAGTTTTTTTTGGCAATAAGTGAAATTTAATAAACAAATGAATTTAACGAATCTTAATATGTTCAGGGTGGGTATATTTTGCAAAAGTTAACTACCCCTCCTTTGTATTAAGCACCTGAGAGTAAATGCTTTAAGAAAAAGAATTTGACAAGTTCAGAAAAATATTAACCAGCTCCTTAAACATTGACTATTAAAATGATATTTTTTAAATAAAAATATTAAAAATATATTTTAATAATATGTAAATAAATTTCTTTTTAAAAGTTCCGACCAAGTAGAATTACAAAAACATTTATGAATAAGTTTTGATGCATAATTTTTAAAAAAGCTTAAATATCAACTCTAAACAATTTGTTCAAAATGGTTTTTAATCTTTTTAAATTTACTTTTTTTTGTATTAGTACTTGTATAAGGATTACACAAAGGAATCTTTATATACATATAGAAAAAAAAAGTGAAAAAATTGCAACAAGCAAAAAAAAATAAAAATAAAATACAAAGCTAAACTTTTAAAAACAAAACTTAAATTTTACAAAGATATTCAAGCACACATTGTTAAAAGTTTACCAATTATGAAGTAACATAAACTAATAAGGATGCTAGTGCCAATAAATAAAGCATTACTCCATCAAATAATCCGAACTGATTTTGATTGAATTGTTTATCTTTATTTGAATCTAAATACATATGTTAATTGAATTATTTAAGATAAACTCTTGCTTTTTACAATTCTTTTTGATAACATGACCTCTTCTTTTGTAAACTTTTCACACACTTAAAAATATTTCAATAGTAGCTTGTTTCTGTAAAAGCAAGTCTTGAATTATAAACTCTAATTTTATAGGCAATTCTTAAAAATTTATATACTCCATAATTTCACACTTCAGAAATATAGTTACATCACTAATGCTATACAGATATAAAACTTGATGCTTATCTTTTTTACAGATAAGACTTATATAGTATTAAGACTTTGTTTCAACCTTGAGCTGAAATATGAAATTTGATAAGTTGCTTGTCCAACAAAGTCATAAAAGTAGAAAATTGAGATTCATTAAAGCAATAAAATCATTTTTTTAATGTTCATAATGTAATGTTGATTTTCATACTTGAAATGATTTTATTGTTGATTTTCTGCATTATTTAGTCCTTTATTAAAAGGACTAAATGATACAGAAAATAAACAATAACGATACTGCATTCTGTATTTATATCAGAACTAATGAAGAGATTACAAATTTCTTTGTTATAATGATTGTACATATTATTTGTATTTATGTTAATACTATTTCCATTTTTTTCGACAAGAAAACCCAAAGGACATAAATTTTTTGTTTAATAATTTTTCTTTTATCCTTTTTTTCCTAGTTTGTCATTAAATCTTTAGTTTTTTCTAATTTTTAAAAATTATACCAGCTAGCGAACGTTTAAGGTAGCAAGAATCAGATGAGAAAAAATCCTAATAACATTGTTTTATTGCATTTTTATACACATTTTCTAATGAATTGGTATTAGTTTCTTTGCACTTTGTATTATTGGTCCGGATTTCGATACCAGAAAGCTTTATTAAATCTATTTTTTAAAACCGCAGCAGTTCCCCATTTATACACCACTAGTTACTATTTTGTAAAGTATTGAAATATATATATATATATATATATATATATATATATATATATATATATATATATATATATATATATATATATATATATATATATATATATATATATATATATATATATATATATATATATATATATATTTATTTTATACTTGATTTATTCATTTTAGTAAATATTGATAAATTTAAAAAAATTAATTTTGTGGGGAAAAATAGTGGGAAAAGTTTAACACCCAACTTTAAGACTAATATTCACAAGTGATGTGGAATAAAATAATAACAACTTGTTGTATATAAATTTACCAATTTTATGAAACACACGCTTTTTTATGAGAAAAAATTTTTTCTCATAAAAAAGGTGTGGTGGATTGACACCCCCTCCAGATCCCTTGATCCGCTTTTTATCTAGAAACTAATATGAAATTATAGCCCATTTTTACATTTGTTTTTTGATACCAAGTTTATATTTGAATAAGAATTGACGAAGTTCTAACAATTAATGTAGAAAAAAAAATTATTTTGACCACAGTTTTATCAAGAAATCCATATATTGGAAATTTTTTACTATAAACGCCATAACTTTTTTTAGAATTGCTCGATTATCATAATTTGTTTACTTTTAAAATATTAATGATATATAACATTCTAGTATTTGATTAATTTAAAAAAACAATCCAATAATCCTACCATTGGAAAAAATGAGTTTTAACTTTTTTTTTAATTTTATTTAGGTATAAGAAATCCTGACAGTCTTATCACAGAGCACCGCGGATTAGCATTTAATTGGAAGATCATACCTCCTTCCTAACTGATGTAGCAAAACTTGCCCATTAGTTAGGAAGTTTGAACCATGGATCCTCTGCTTCTGAGGTGGAGTTTGAATCACAGATTATCTGCTTCTTAGGCAAGTGCAAAAAAACTAATTTGAAACCAAGGAGTAGAAATAAAAGCCTGCCTTAATCCAGAAAATAACTCCATGCTTAATACACGGGAGACATTAATTTTTGTAAAATTTTTCTACCCATCTCTAGTAAATTAAGACCCCGCCCCGCCTATTTCAAAAAAACTATTTCAAAACTAAAAAAAAAACTTAGTGTAAACCAGCCTTAAAAACTTGATAAAAATAAAAACTTTTGATCCAATGACCAAAAGTTTTTTTTTTAAATTCTCTTAAATAATAAAAAATTTTATTTTTTAAGAGAATGGTTATAAATAAAAATTCATTTGAATACTGAATTTCTATTTATACTTTGAATGGCTTTTCTAAAAGAAATGATGTTTTGTTGATTATTAATTAGTTTGATCAGTTTTTTAAAATAAATGTTTTAATTAGCAGAGGCTTAATTAATTTTATAAACATTACGCAAATATAATTTTGAGAAAAGTTATTTACATATATATAAAAATTATTTACCTATAGAAATAGTTTAAATTTTTACTTAAATATAGTTTTGATAATAGAGCTTATTGCCCCCTTTATAATGCAGAAGGAAAAAGGAGGCAGGAAGGGTTATGTCATTGTCTGGCTATGCAACTAACCAATGACAGATGCCAACAATTCTGTCATATGCAAGCAGATATCTACCAACCAAACATTCCAAGTACTTTCAATCACTAGCGCTCACAATGCTTCAGCCTCAACATAACTACTACATGTATTGCCAACTGCAGCAGAAAAGACCACAGAATTTTTTTTCTCAAAGAACTGCAGCTCAGATTTGCACAAACTTTTGGACATGGTAGGTAGGCTAGAGTCAGGTTTCACTATGGAAAAAGCTTAACAAGTGATGAATGTTTGAAACGACTGAACGAAAAAGCAGCATAAAAAGATAGCGCCTTAAGAAAAATGACAACAAGAAATAGAAAAAGCTTCCTGCTAGAGATGATAGGGACAGTAATGAGGACAATGACACTGTCATATAGTGCCATTATCCTCATCACTGTGTCTAAAGTGTGGCATTCATGGAGGTCAAGGAGAAGAATGGGTGTGCTGTAACTTATGTGATGTTTAGTGCTGTATTAAATGCACAGAAATTCCAGGTGAAATGATATTGAAGCCATTGACTGGATATGTGAGAAATGCCTCAAATAACATAAAAATATTTGTTTTATATACTGGAGCTTATTACCCAAATTTTTTAAAATTTGAGTCAATGTTAGTTGTAACTTTTTAGCTTTTTTTTTTCACTGACATGAAATCTTTCTGAATAAAGTTTTTGTAAAAAAAGAAATGTGTTGCCTATCACTTAAAAATATTTCCAGTTTGAACTTAACATTTACTTATTTCAAAGCGAGAAAAAAAAGTTCTTGAAAACATAGGGCTTCATGCCTCCTATTACCTTAATAATAATAAAGTAAACAAGGAGATTATTTAGGAAAAATTTATAAAAACCATAACTCCGTAACAAGCAAATAAACAAACTGGCTTTTTGATACTTAACATAAAGAATACAATTGATTTCTATATTTAAAAAGCTATAATTATTGTAATAACAAATAAAAATCAAAGCAAAACTGCCATTTAAAAGCATAAGGGTAATTATAAATATAGTTGACTAAAGTATATACACCGGTGCTTTAAAGTATATAATAGAACAAGTAGAACCATAAAGGCCAAAGATGATGGAAATTAAGGCACCATTTATAATTTGTAACATTGTAGCTGAATTGTTTAATAAAATAATTTAAAACAAAAGTTATATAAAATATTATTCTATAATTACTTAATTACATACTTTGAATAGCTTCTTCATAAGACTTGTTTCTTAAATCAAATAACCAATTTTCATTGCCGTGTTCTTCTATAATACTTTTGGCAGCATGATGAATAAACTTAGCTCTGTACCCAAATCCTAATTTTCGTAGAGCATCTTCAACTCCAGTCACAGCTAAAGCCTGAACTGTTGGAAAACAAAAAACTTCTTTATTATCACAAACTATTTTTTCGCCAAAAAAAACACATAATTTTTCAACCAATTGTGATATTCTAACGATATTATTATTTTGAGAACATATAAAACTAAACAAATTTTCAACAGGATCTTGTTTAAGCACTCGAATTCCATAAAAGTTACAATCAGACAATACTTTTATATTATTATCAACCCTTCGCCATTCTTCATAAAGTTTAGATATATCTATATCAAGTTGAAAATAATCATATAAAAACTTTTTGTCCGTGATGTCATCATTTATACATTTATTATTATCTGATAGACAAGTTGACTTAACAGTTTTATAGTAAATTCCGTCATCCTTCTGTTCTAAATACCATAATTTTTTATTAAGAACATTAAACCAAATATTTGGTGCTTCAGAATTAGTTTTCCATCGAAACGATTGACCACCAGATAAAATTAGCTTTAAATTTATTTCTTTTTCTGAACACGGCAAAAAATTCCACATGATATTTTTATACACAATATTTTAACATAACCTGTTTGTTTTTTAAAAGAAAAAAGCAAACCGGAACATCGTCCGGGTAGTATGAGATTTTTACTTCCGCGTTTTTTTACTCAATAAAAAATCTCATAAAATTATTAGAGTGGCGTAAAAAGATTTTTAAATGATTGAATTAAGCAACTTTTTAAACACAAAGAATATTCCAAATTTTTTAAAGTTCGTATGTATGGACGGAAAGTTTCTTCACAAAAAAAAATTATTGCGGTAGGAGAATGGGAACAAGAAACCCTAAAATCTTAGCCCTTCTTGCCCCCAACGTGAAAGCAACAAGTTGATTAAAAAATTTTTGTACCATTTTCAACTAGACTTATATTCATCAAAGAATTTTAAAATTCATAGTATAATTTCTCAGCGTTCAAAAATTATGACCATATAAAATTTGCAACTCCTTCAAATCGGGGGGGGGGGGGGGGTCAAACTTTGTTTGGTCATAATTTTTTATCACTAAAATATTTTACTATGAAATTAAAAATTTATCGATGAATATAATTCTAGTTGAAAATAGTACAAAAATTATTCCATCAACTTGTTGCTCTCACGTTTAAGGCAGGGAAGGGCTAAAATTTTAGAATATATATATATATATATATATATATATATATATATATATATATATATATATATATATATATATATATATATATATTTATTTATTTATTTATTTTATATATTTTTTCGTCATATTAATAATAAATTATTTACAATATATTCTGTTGGAGTTAAGATATGACAAGAGCAGGCAGAAGATAAAAGTCTTATCATCCCCGTTGTATCATTTACATAATATACATGATATACACAAAAAAATAATCCATCATATAAGAAAAAAAATAAAAAAAAGAGCGAGCGACTTGCTAGCTCCATAGCGATTTTGAAGCGATTTTTTTTTCCTATTTTATTTTTTGCTAATATCTTTAACATCTTAAAAAATTCGATTTTTACTGTTGAGTCTATTATAATTATGAGGATAATTGAACTTTAAGCATTTCGATTTTGTAGCAATGTGTCGCTAGCTAAATATCGTAGCTTTGTAGCTGGCTACAAAATATCTACAAATCTATAGCTGGTTGATAGCTACATATCAAATTTTTTAGACAACAATTTTATTACGATATGCCACTAGCTACAATAGCCAGTGGGTCTTTATCTTAAAAGCTATATATCGATAGCTTTTCGCTTACTTAAAAAAGCTCGCGATCCTCGTGGCCAAATTGCTGTCTTTATCGTTACAATTGTAGCTAGCTATTCGCTAGCCGATTTCCCACCGGGAAGTAATGATGAAAAGGGTGATGTCGCTTTTTAACAAAAGAAAAATCTAAAAAAAAATAAAAGAGAATAAAATAAAGATTAAAAATAAAATAGTATTTGAGATACGTCATAATCAAGTAACTGTTTTTTTAAGATACTTTTAAAAGTTTGGATTGAAGTTATAGTTTTATTATTATTTAGGAGAAATAAGTTCCACAAATGTGACCCTCGGTAAGTTATTGAGAAGTTATTTGTTTTTTTAAGATACAAGTCTTGACGGATAAGTGCTTGTCCAAGCAATATTACAATAACTACTATAGCTATGAATAAATAAAAAGTAAATAGATTTTAAACAGTTTTTATTCAACATACATCTAGTTTTATATATGATTCTAATACTTTTTGAAATTTTATTTTTTTTTAGATTAATATGCTCTTTCCAATTTATTTGCTCATCGATTAAAACGCCTAGAATTTAACACAGTATGTCCGTTGCAACTTGGTTTTATCTATTAAAATATCCCGGAGTTTTAAAGGCAACGTGTCAGATTTAGAAGATTTAGAAAAGAGAGTATATTTGCTTTTGGTAGGGTTCAGAGAGAGTTTGTAGGCTTTAAACCATTCATTAAGGTTATCAAGTTCACTATTCATAGTGGTAAAGATTGTCTTAATGTTAGAGTGAGTATAAAAAACTTTAGTGTTGTCAGCAAAAAGATTGCAGTTTAGTATACTAGATGATAAGTAAATATCGTTGATATAAATAATAAACAACAAAGGCCCTAGAATAGATCCCTGTGGAACTCCGCAGGTAATGTTTTCTAATTTAGTGTAGGTTTTGTCATAAGATACATACTGTTTGCGATTTTTAAGATAGGAACAAAACCATTTAAGATTATTATTTTTATCACCATAAATTTCAAGTTTGTAAAGAAGAATATCATGGTCCACTGAATCAAAGGCCTTAGAGAGCTCAATAAACACTCCAAGAGTATATCGGTTGTTTTCAAACCCATTTAATATTTCATTGACTAATTTAATTAGTGCATGTTCTGTCGAGTGTCTTTTTCATAATCCGTACTGATTGTTATTTAGAACTTTGTGAGTTGTAAGATAGCTGTAAAGCCTATTATGCATTATTCGCTCTAGAATTTTAATTGAAATAGGTCTGTAGTTAGATAACTTTGAGATATCACCATCTTTAAATATTGGAACTACTCTAGCTAGTTTCAAGAAACTCCATTTTTAAATGAAAGATTAAAAATAATAAGTAAGGGGTTCTCAATAATACCAAAAACTTCTTTAACAACATTAGGGCTTATACCATCAAGACCTGCGCTTTTGTTTGGTTTTATCGTATTAAAAGCAAACCGAAATTCATCAGGCGATAGCTCAAGCTCATCCATTACATAGTCCTTTTGTTATAGATATGATTTAAAAAAATTTTCCCGGGTGTTATTTTGTTCCCTAGGTTTTTACTCACGTTTATAAAAAAGTTATTGAAACTGTTTGCAATATCTTTTTTCTCATTATTTATTGATCTCTCATCCTCAGTATATAAATATTTCGGTAAATAATTACCACGAGTTTTCTTTTCTTTTCCTATCACTTCCTTTATTATATCCAAAGTTTTTTTGTTATTTCCGATATTATTTTGTAATAAATTTGAGAGATAATTTTTTTAGCGTTTTTTTTTTCAAGTTTTCAAACAGGCTTTTGTAAGTTTTATCTTTTTTTTCGTTTTGATAAGTTTTTTTTTTTAAGATTTTTCATATAATTTTTGTTTCTTCTTAGAAGATTTAATAAGTCCTTTTGTAATCCATGGAATTTGTAGACTTTAAAGCTTGGTTTTAATTTCCTTCTTCGGAAACGCTTTGTCGTACGCATTAAAAAACTCGTTGTAAAAAAATTTATAGGCTTTACTTGTATCTTTACAATTATTTAGTTGTTTCCAGTTTACTTTGAGTAAATAGTTTCTAAATTCATTATTATAGTTTCAGTAATCTGCCTTTCTAATTCTGCTAGTACTTTTCTTTTCTTTTTTATAAAAATCAGATATAAAAAAAATTGGAAAGTGGTCGCTTATATTGCTTTTTATGATTCCACTTTGAATGTTGCATGTTGTGAAAATATTAGTAAAAATATTGTTAATGAGAGATTCAGTTAGAAGAGTTACACGAGTATGCTTGTTTATTAAGGGAAGAATGTTGTATTGAAATAGAGTGTTTAAGAAACGTTTTACATCGTTAACAGTTTTAACATTAAGAAGATTTAAGTTAAAGTCCCCCGTGATGTAAATTTGTTTATTTTTTACTTTTTTAAAATACTATTTTAAGTGTTTTTGAAAGATTTTTTATTTCCGCATGGTGGTCTATTCATATATATATATATATATATATATATATATATATATATATATATATATATAATATATATATATATATATATATATATATATATATATATATATATATATATATATATATATATATATATATATATATATATATATATATATATATATATATATATATATATATATATATATATATATATATATATATATATATATATATATATATATATTGTTTAATAGTAATATTGGTTTTATATATATATATATATATATATATATATATATATTGTTTAATAGTAATATTGGTTTTATATATATATATATATATATATATATATATATATATATATATATATATATATATATATATATATATATATATATATATTCAGTTTTTTATATTTAGTTGATGGATCTTACATAATTCCTTTATATCATTTTAAAAAGAATGTTTTACTGAACAATAGATATGTTGGGAACTGATGATTTCAAAAGTTACTTTATTAAAAACAGACGGATAAATAGGTTTATTTTATTCTATGTACGTTGATATCTCCCAAACTTTAATTAGTTGAAGTTTTTGCTATACTTGGATACATTAAAAAAAAGACTTAAATGCATTTCTTCCAATTTTATTAAATCTTTGTTAACTTTCTATTTTCACGGAGCTCCAGACCATGCGTTACCTTTGGAACTACTAAATATTTGTATAATTGGATAATTATTCAATTAAAATAGAAGATAGATTTGCAAATCGGATACCAGATTGAATTAGAGTTTGCACTGTTGTTTGGAAATTTGCAGTAATATATAAAACATTTTAAATATATATATTTTTTTTATATTAATATATATATATATATATTATATACAACTGCAAAACACAAGACTTACTGGCACTGGATCCAAAACATACAAGAAAAACTCCCTAATGGGAATAAATGGGCGCAATATTTATTTTTGTCCCAGGGCTGAAAATTCCTCACTACGCCACTACTTTTAGTATAATTTATGTTTTATATAAATACCACCTGCTTAGTCTAACCCTTTGATTAAAAAAAATATTTTACAGCAAAAGATTTTTTTAAAAGATTATATTAAGATAATAATAAGAATAATGCATATTATTATATAATATATAACATATTATTATATAATATATAACATATTATTATATATTATATAACATATTATTATATAATATATTCAAAAGCGTCCCGAGGGGGGAGGACGTAGAGAGTGTCTAGCCCCTTAACAAATTTACTAGTCGGCATATTGGACACTGGAGTCTGAAAATTGGATCTTTTTTTTTTGTTTGTTTGTTTTTTTGTTTGTTCTTAAATATTTATTAAATTGTTGTACAATAAAATTGTTAACATTTAAATAACAAAATCATACAATAAGAACTAAGTAAAAGATAATATAGTTATACAGGTATTTAATTTTATAAAAAGAACACGGAGACTCGCAGAAGACCGTCAGGTCTTGTTATTAAGGACCGCTCATATTTTACAATCTCATTAAATCATATTCAAATATAGTTGTATATCTCTTTAAAAACTTTACAGCATAAATACATCAAATATTACATGAAATTATTAAACGTTCAAAAATATAAAAATATATTATTTAAAGACAAAATTATTTCTTTAAGTTTATTTTTAAATGAGACGTAACTCCATTCCAGAGAAAAGTCAAAATGTTTTAAAACTATTTTATTCCAAAGAAAAGCTCCGCGAAATGCAATGTTTGTTTTTCCAAAATTATTTTTATAAAAAGGTTGCCGAACTAAATTGTCATTTCTCATATTGTATTTATTTTTTTCTTTCAAGGTATATAAATGATGGAAAGAAACTGGGGAGGAATTTATTTTACATTTATACATAAAACAAAGAGTATTAAAAACATTGAGCTGAAATATATTAAAAATTTTCATTTCAGATAAAAGAGGCCTGGCATGAGTAATTTAAATCTATCTATCTATAGTGTGCAGTTTGCAAATTTCATCTAATGAGGACCTTTTTTTTTAATTGTTTTTCTGCTGTTTTTTCATCAAACAATAGTCGTTACTTTATATTTAAAAGCTGGCATATCACCCCGTCCAAATAAGACAGGACGGGGTGATATGCCAGCCTGCCACCTTAAAGTATAAAATATATAGCAATAATAAGATTGTATTTTGAAAATACTAAAAACCAACCCGTTAGATTTTTTTTTCTTTTAGAGCACTGCTTAAAAGGTAAAAGGTAAAACACAAAGTTTTTATGGATTAAATTAATCAAAAATGTAATTAAAAACTTATTGTTTTAAAAATCGATTCAAAAACTTATTGTTTTAAAAATCGTTTTAAAACACGATTAACATTCATTATTTTTATAAAACTTTTTTTAATAGAAACTACAGTCAACTTCTTTTTTTTTTTCTTACTATTTTTATAAATTGTGATTATAACCCTCTCTCAACTCTTTAACTTCGAAACACGAACTTTAATGAACAAGATCGCTTCCTGGCGAAACAAGTTGTGTATGGTAGAACCAGGGACGTGATGGGTAGGAATTTGGAATTTCTCGGTTATAAGACGAGCCCTCTATCATCATACCACTACTGCATTGGTAGTGGTTTATATTAGTCATATACATTAGTAATATAAATTCAAACTATTTTAATAATGGATTATCTTATACAAAAGTAAAAATATGAATAAATGAAAAACAATTTAAAAAAGAAAATTTACTTGTTTAAACAATCAATGAATAACACTTTTCATTTTTCAAAATTAAACTGATGCAGATCAAGACTTTGTCTAGTTTACAGCTCTCAAAAATGGAAACTAGATGAGTGGACAGGATAAATAATTTTTAAAAATTCATTTGAATTTGAGATTCTGAGAACGGTTGCAATGCAAATTTATAAAAACTCTCGCTCACATGCCGTCATCATATTTTTAATTATTCATTATTCATTTTAGAAAACTTTATTTCAAAAACAGACAACAACTGATGTTTTACATTTTATAATTATTAAAAATTGCTTCACTAGAGAAACTTTCTTCATGCAATTACCTTTAGGATTTTGTTACCAAAAAATCTATCTTAAAAAAATGAAAATAAAATTGTATTTACTTTAAAAAAAAGTACAATTTAAAGTATCACGCATAGGAGATGCTGCTTAATTACCAACTTTCCGACAGGCAGTGGGGTGTTTTTATAGCTTAGAAAACTATGCGAAATGTCTTAAAATTCATTCGTAGGAATAGGAAGTAAATGTATTTCATTTAAATTTAAACTGTTTTCAAACGTTTATTTAAAACTAAACTGTTTTATGGTAACTATGAATACATAGAAATTAGTTAATAAGATAGTTCGAAATATATACATAAAAATAAACATATAGAACTTCAAAAAAATTCTTATCTTCACGGCAAAACAAAGTTTTTAAAGCAGTCAAAAATTGCAATAAGTAGCAATTATTCGCTCATACAATACAAATAATAACTTTTTTAACGCTCTTTTATAGGATGAAGTAGAACAAGTAACAAAACATTTATTTTACTGAAAAAAAAAATTGTTTATGACAAATATTTGCTATTGATATAAATATCCTAATCTTTTTTGACTTTTCTAGGAAATCCTAATTTTGATTCATTTTAGGCTAAAAACAAAAATTATCGAGTCAAATTCGGCAGTACTCAAAAAAAAAAATAATAATAAAAAAATAAAAAAATCTATTTTTTTAAATAGTTTGTTTTCTTATGTGTAAATGATCATGTTTTTATGCAGACGTACAATTTTCATAGTTTTCGTAGTTATTTATGTAGTTAAATACATCGAACTATTTAAATAAGTTTGGGGTAAGTGGAGTTTACATATATTCTTTTTTTGCCCTTCCTATAGTTCAATAAAATGTAATATAAACAAACAGTGACTAAACGGACTATGAAAAAATTTATTTTTTGATAAATGTATAGCTTAAATTCTTTAGCAATTAATTAGTGTCGAGGTGCAGGTTATATTTACATTATAATATTTTGTGTTAATGTGTACTAACTATTACTGTTGTTTAGTAATTATTATATTAATTATTTTTTCGGACTGATAAAAGCTAGATGCAGCGGGTGCTACAGTAGTCTACTAAAATTTAGCTCAATTTAAAAAGTCAATTCCAATAAAATTGGGGCTTAATGATAAGACTAAATTTATCTTCTTCTAGCCCCGGTCATGTAATTATTTTTTTATAAGTTACGACTGTAAATTTTTTTTTTATCGGCAAAAGTGTAAATAAATAAATAAAAGTTAAGTCAATTTAAAAAGTCACTTTCAATTTATGTTAAATTGGAATAGCCGCAGTTGAGTTTACATAAATCAACTGCAACTGAAAATGGTAAAATCTATTTTTTAGTTTTATTAATGTTAAATGATAGTTTGTTTAACCTTTGGAGAAAAACCCATATGGAGGTTTTGACGAGTTCAATGTTCATATAGCTAAATAGTGTTATAATGCTAGAGAGAGAAATAAGTTTGAACTATCGGCAAACACAATTCTCGTTATCTTATAAACATTAATATTAGTATAACATTAGTATAACATAAATTATTTAATCTAATTTATTATATATATTTCATATTAGGTCCTCTGCAGTTTCTAATTTAATAATGTAAATTAGAAATTGGAGATGTTAAATGATATTGGAGGTTCTAAAATGAATTATTGAGAAATTTATCATGCAATATTTAAATAATGAGACAGCATTGTATTTTCTGCATAAAGAAATTGCTTTAATTATTTAGGTAACTTTTCAACAAAGTTAGAATATATTCTAGCTATCCAGTTTCGAATTTCGTGATCAATAGTATCAAAAGCATCAGACCAATCAAAACACTCAAAAAGTAAATTGAGAATTTTCAAATAAGTCAGAAATATTTCAAGTAATTTAAAAAATTTCGTGTTCAGTTGGACTGTTTTTTGGAAGCCTTATTTATTGCTGTTAAATAAATTGTTTATCGTCACATGATTATAATTTTTGTTGTACAGAATTATTTTTAAAACCTTAGAAACTTTAGCACTATAAGAGCCTGCTGAATTATCAGATTTAAACATTTTAAAGGTATTTTTAAACACTTTAAAAGTTAAATCAAAAGTATTCAAGTTACATAGGGAGAGGCTCAAACATAGCAGAGTAAAAACCCTAAAAAATGTATGTTTTTCCCTATTAATTATAGTTTAATAATTTTTTGGGGGACCTAGGTCCTCCTGGCCCCCTCGGTGGTTACGGCTCTGACATAGAAGTAAAAGAAAAATATTGTTGATTAATTCAACTGTTAACATTTAATTAAGTTTATAGACTATGCTGTAACTAAAGCTGATTACGCCAGTTAATGCAACACTTGCATATTACAGAAACTTGTCATTCCAAATTTCGATCAAAAATGTCATCTGTATTTTCGATAGAATCGTTAAGTCAATACGACAATTTGGCTTTGATTAGCAATATAAGATAAAGTTACTACATTAAATGTTAATTAACATTTTCAATTTACTGATTATATTTGAAAAAAGTTAAAATATTATTTACTTTTATAAAAACATACAACTGCAATTTATAATGTTGAATAAATTTAATTAGCTAAGGGAGGATGCGTCTAATTTTTAATATTCAAATGGAAAGGGGTGTCTTTTAGGAAAATTTTACAATTATGTAAATGTAAAAGTTAATTTAAATGTATTATTTTTATACACGCCTCTTAATTTAATTTAAAAACCATGATCCGCCCCTAGATTACTTTTGGAATGAATGCTTTTGGCTATAAATTTTTGTCTTTCATAAAATCATGTCAAAAATAAAAGTAAACAACCAAGTTATAAAAAGAGCTTAAGTTACTAATCTTTTTATTAAAATATATTTATAATTAATTTTTTTCTTTCTTTTATTTATTCATTGTATATTAATATATATATATATATATATATATATATATATATATATATATATATATATATATATATATATATATATATATATATATATATATATATATATATATATATATATATATATATATATATATATATATATATATATATATATATATATATATATATATATGAATGCTAATGATGCTAAAGCTCAAACAAACCATGGTACGCTGTATGCATTTGATTAAATGTTAGTCAAAAAAACTATGGTAAACATTTCCAAATGTGGAAAAAAACCGCATTTGAATATGTTAACCGTAGGGTTTTTGTTAGATTTTAGAGCATAAGATTATTTTAATAGCAAACATTAAGCTTGTAACTAACGCCAAGTCTGTTGCACCAATTAAAATAATCCTCTTTCTTTAAATTGATATTTGTTTTAAAACTTCCAATAATACTTATGCTCTTGTAAATGAATTGTTTTATTTTTTTTAAATCGTAGATGAATACAGCACGGATGTCAATTCGTTCAGGATACCGCGTACAACAGCAATAGTGTCATATATATAACATACTCAGTTTTAAACAAGATCCTATTTAAAAATGACAAGCTGTTTCTTTTTCTTCTCCATTTTGAAAAAATCACTGGCTAACTTATATATTAATGAAGTTAGTTTGTAATATCTGCTGGTAAGATATTACAAACTAATATATAAGTTATAAAATGACCTTTAATTTTTAAAAAAATTACTGAATAATTAAAAGTAATACCGGAAATGGTGTTACTAGTTTAATTATTTAGTTAAATAGTTTAAAAATTAAGTTTAAAATAGTTTAAAAATTTAAAATGCATATTTTTTAAGTGAATTTGTTAACTATAGCTTTGTTTTTTAAAATAAATAAAACAAATATGATACATTACTAGAAATACGCCTTCAAATATTTGGAAAATTTTCCAGCTTAAAATGCGCTATAAATAAGTTATAGAAATGATTTTATGAAGCTTTAATGTCTAGTCTGCCAGAAAAAAGATAAAAGGGGTTGTCAATTGTTTGAGTCTACTGTTTTTGTTTTTTTTTGTTGGTTTTTTTTTTAATTTATTTTTTTTTGTTTTTTTTTTGTTTTTTTATGACGAAATCTAAAAATGAAACAACATTTTCTTTTTTAAGGCGTAAAACATAATGTAAATACAAATAGAAGAAGACATAATCAGGGCCGTCCTAAAGAGATTTTAAATAGGTGGGGGAGGGGGAGAGGGGGATGAGTATGTGTTTTTTGCCGACTTTACCGTATGTGTATAAAAATAAGAAATTGTAACAAATTATAATATAAACCATTTTTATAAAAAACCATACTGTCCTTTAACTTTTGTAAACAGTTTTAAAAACTTTTTTCTTTTGAGTTTGAGTTTGAATTTATACATTTCAGAAATCAAAAATTAAGTATTAAAAAAAAATTATTTAAAAAAATTCAAAATACAAAGAAAAAATACTTAGTTTAACAAAAAACTGCATTACTAAAGAGCAAGATGGTAAATTGAATTTTTAATAAAAAAAAGAATTGACAAAGTAACAAATGACTTTAAAATTTGCCAAGTTGATATACCTTTAAAAGTAGGGGTAGTTTATCAACAGTAACCCAAAAACATCAGAAAAAATCACTACACCGCTCATCGCTTTTACCTCAATATGGTCTTATTTCATTAGGCGTTGCAATTGTTTTAATTTTGTTAGCTAGTATATTATTCCATACTTTTGGTCCTCTAATAGAAGTTAAAAGTTCGAAAAATAACTCTTGAGTCGATTGTAACTGTTATTTAAAAATTAAGTTAAATATCTGTTCTGATTTATTTTGGAAAGCGTGCAAAATGTTTTGAATAATATATAAAAAAAATGATTAAATAACTACAATTAAAATCGTTTGAAACTTAGAGTTTCACACTTTATGCCTTCATCTGTTACAAAACTCTCTTTCAAAACAATCATGGCTCCTAAAAATTTATACGCGTGTGTGTGTGTATATATATATATATATATATATATATATATATATATATATATATATATATATATATATATAACGATCCTGTCACAGACCAGCGGAGAAGAGCATTTAACTGGGAAGTTTACGCGTTCTTCTTTACCGATGACTAAAATATGTCCAGAGCTCAAGTTGAACCCAAGATCTCTTGCTTCTTCTTAAGCAAGCACCTCGGCTACAGTAGTTAAAGCTGCATTTCTTTGAACTTCTTAATAAAACGGGTTTATAGAATATAATTATTTCATGTAGCGTAAGCCATTATTGGATTGGTTTGCAGACAAAGATTAAAGATTTTTTTATAACGCGAGTCATTGTAGTATTGATATTGACAAATCTAATTTATGACGTCACATAAGCCCAATGCAAAGAACATTAACATTTTTGTAACATCGAATTACTTTATTTTTGATTTGAACTTTTTTTCTTCGGAAAATAGTTGAACTTTAGTAAAGAACGAAAAAAATAAAAAACTTAAATAATAAATTAAAAAAACAATGGTGTAGTCATTTCTTAAGATAGCGGAATCAAGGGAGAAGGAATTTGATCAAAGAAGATGTTTAAAGAGAAAAAATTTGAGAGAAGAGGAAGTTTAGGATAGAGAAAGTTAAGGGAAGAAAAAGTTAGAAAAATTTAAAATAATTTATATGACTCTATAAAAAACAATTGTAATATCAAGGTCGACTACACCGGGAGTGTGTGTGTGTGGGGGGGGGGGCAGGGAGCACGTGCCCCACTTTTTTTGTGAAGGACCTTTTTTTTTTTAAAGAAAATTCTAGATATAGAAGACTTATTTTAAGAATTGACGATTGTGACCCACACTTTGAAACCCGTGTCGTCGGGCCTGAATATTCTTTAAATATACTAACTACTTAACCGTTCCAACAAAAATTTCCATAGAAAATAGTTAATAATCCAATAATCAAAGTAATCTTGCGTATAATAGGTATAAAGTGAAGCGGTTATTAGTAAATTTAACAGAAGGAGTTACTACAGAGCCATTTAGTAATGCAGTTTATGGAGCTCAGTGTTCAAAAAAAAAAAATTTATATGATTGTCAATCGTTTCTTTATGAATGTCAATAATTTATGCTGAAGATCCTTATATATTTTAGTTTGTAGGGCAAATATAATAAAATTAAAGGAAAACAACATAACTGAAAAAAAAACTTAGTTTGACTTAGAGTCAAAGTAATTCACATAACCTAAAATAATTTTCGCATTATTTATTCTTATAATATGTTTTTAATCAAATTATAGATTTATATAATTGTTAAAATAGTTTACGCAAAATCTGCGGAAACCGCAATTATTTATTTTAAATACCCCCTTTTTGCATTCTCTTTTTCAGGCTTAAGAAGCAATATATTAAAATTATAAATTTTCTAAAAAATAAACAAATAACTTTTTTCAAAAGTAATATTGCAAAAAGTAAAGTAAATTTGAATAAATTTCTTATTTTCTTAGTTATCCGTATATCGTTACTTGAAAAAGCTTGTTTGTCTTTTTAATAAAAATCTTTAGGAAATTTTATTTTTATAGAGCAAAATTAAATTTAAAATTTTTTTTATTGCGCACTTTGGTGTTTACGTCAAAAAAATTTGTTTAAACAGACCATGCTCCTTTATTGTGTCGGCAAATTTAGAAGTGAATTCTTGACGTAACTTTACAAAAATAAGTTAACGTTTAGGTAGTGTAGAATAGAGTTATTTTATCTAAAAATCGTTTCAAACAATAGTGCAAAAAATTTTACTAAAAAAATAAAGGTGTATTACAATATTTAAGGAGTTTTTTCTACAAATTATATTTATTTAAAATAATTACTATAGATAAAATAGTTAATAGATTTTTTAAACCTCCCAACAAAACTGCGAAACCTTTGCTGGGGGTATAAAGTTAAAAACAATACATTCGTAATTCATGAATGGCGTGTTGTTTTTATATATTTTTGTCATTTAGACGCCAGTTAAAGAAGAAAATTTTATATCTGTGTATTTACAAATAAAGTTACGAATAGCTTTGAATGAAGTAATTAAATAAATTTTATATTGAGGTGTACAACCTTATTTTTCCTACTTTCCGACAAACTCAAAGAAATTCCATAGTCAATGTAAGTAAAAGTTTACGGATAACAAGTTTGATGTATGATTTTACTTGTCAATCATGTAATATTATTTTAAATTTAGGAAAATAAAATTATAAGGTGGTTATATACTAAATAAAATAAATAAATCATGGCATAGTTAGTTTTTTCGATGTTGAAACAACTATCTTGTTTCCTTAACAAGGATTTGATTGGCGCCTAATTTATTTCCTTTTTATGACAATTTTGTCTGAATATGAATACCATTTTTTATATAACATAGATGAATGCTATTTTAAAAATTCTTCAATAAATTTGAATATTTAATACAAGCGAAATAATTTAACAATACGTTAATTGATACCCTGTTCAGTGCAGTTAATTTTATATGCGCGCTTTTTTGATGCAAAGTGTTTTTTCATTTTCTAGTCTTAAATTATATTCTTTTTTATTTAGATTTTATTAAAAAAAAAAAAAAAATGATGGAGGATTCAACTGGTATGTATTTTAGTTATTGATTGTTAAAATTATATAGTTGTTATTTAATAAGGTAATTAAAGTACTATTTTATAATCATCTTGATTTTATTTATGAATTATTGTTTATGATTTGCTATTATTATATTAAATTGTAGTAAGTGTTAAAAGTTTATTGGGTATTTATTATTGATTATTTATTGGTTAATTTGATATTACTAAAAACAAATGTAGCTAAGAGTTATAAAATTTTAAATCACAATATAAAAAAAAATTTAACTAAATTTTAAAATAATCTGAAAGTATATGAGTTTTTTTGTAAATAAATCTATAACTTTTGTAAAATCTGTAGCTAGGATATAAAAACTGGAACTAAATTTTTGTGTAATTCAAATTTTTGGCTCTAAAATAGATTTGTCTGATAATTTTTTACTTAAGTTTTATTTAACTAAATTGATTTATATTCCTTTTTATCAAAATAATATTTAGTTGTTAATCAAAATATTTCAATGAAATTTAGCAAGTAATAAGATAATATGCTAAAATGAAAGGAAAATATTTTGAAGCAGTAAAAAAAAGATACATCAAGTATCAATTTAATGTAAGATTAATCAACAAAATTTTTATATTGAGGCAAAAACAAACAAAAACATTAGTGACAAAAATAACTGTAATTGTATTTACGTTTTACATTAAAATTAAATATTATGATGATTATTATTACAATTATGATGATGATAATGATGTTGATGACAATGATGATGATGATTTGATGATGATCATCATCATGGTTATTGTGATGATGACGTTCATAATGGTCATTACGATGATTATTTATTTTGAAAAAATAAATTCTCAACAAAACAAAAAAAAATTGTGATAACAAAATTTATCATAATAAAAATAGTATTCTGTATATTCAAGCTCACTGGTGGCCAAAGAGACTGCCAGGTTTTATGTTGTATCACTCAAACAAAATCTTTTTTATGTCGTGTCACTCAAACAAAATCTTTTTTGTTGTGTCACTCAAATGAAACATTTTTTATTCAAGAGTATTTGTCTTGTAATAATAGAAAAAAGTTCTTTTTTGAAATCTGAGCAAAGTGTTAAAAGCCATAAATGGTGAAAAAAGGGTAAAATTAAGGAGGTTTCTTAGCCCATTTAATGCCAGTTAAAAGAAAAAATAAATAAATTAGGTTTCAATTAATTAAAACAAAATTTAAAACAACATAACCATTCAAAAATATTTACAATATTAATGTAAATATGATACATAATCCAACAAAAATTGAATAATTTTTTATCCTACTTTAGAGCAGCATGTTAAAGATAATGCTATATAAAACTTTTCTTCCATTAAAAGTGACTACAAAGTTGAGCCCTCAATGTTGAGTATATTCTTCTACCTGTTTAAATCTATTCCACTTAGGTTTAAATTTAAAATGAAACCTTAACACTGTTCACTAAACTGAACCCCCTTTTTTTTTGATTTTATAAATGCTCTTTTCTATTTTTATAGAACAAATACTCTTTGGTTACCAGTGAGCTAACATTAATTTCAGATTTTTATTTAGTTTCATGATAATTTTCTTTTCAACATTTTTTTGAAGGAATTTAAAAAAAAAAAAGAATGTTATAAAGTTTTGCATTTCATTTATTAAATTTATTTCATACATTAATGTTTAAATTTTGATACTTTAAAGATTACTAAAATCTTTTTTAATAATAAAAAATATTTTAGTAATCTTTTAGTTAATACCTCAGCTTTCTTACTATCTGCTATATGAACAACCCTGAAATTATAAATTTGTTATGAACAATGTTTATGATAAGTAATTATTTAAATGGTTATTAGAAAAGTGTTGATTATAAATTCTTTTTAATTACCAGCTCAAATGAGGTATCAATACCAACATCAACAATCTTATGATCAGGGAAGAGTAAGTTTTTTACATTATTTAAAAAGTTAATCTTACTTATAAGTATAATGGTTAATTTCATTTTAAGAGAAAAAATTTATATATATATATATTCATTTACAAATTTAGGGACCCTTTTGGAAATTAAAGGAGTTTTTTTTTTTTTTTAGTAATACCTAGTGGAAGATTTTAAAAGAAATTTGGAACCTAATAGTTTTTTTTGGGGGGGAGGGGGGGCAGGGGCATCAGACCCATTAGTCACAGCACTGTGTGTGTTTGTGTGTGTGTGTGTGTGTGTGTGTGTGTGTGTGTGTGTGTGTATATATATATATATATATATATATATATATATATATATATATATATATATATATATATATATATATATATATATATATATATATATATATATATATATATATATATAGATTAGCACTATTGTAATATAGTTTTCACACCTTAAAGTTAAAAATTCTAACTTTAATTAATTCTTCAGGAGAAAAAAAAATTTGCGTTTTTTTTTTTTGCTTAAGTCTCTGGATGATACCTGCCTGAACCTAAATCCCTACTCGATGTATGCACTGAAGCCCCCTCCGGCTCATTATTTCAGTATGATGTCATCAATGCTGAACTAATTATGCAAGTTTTTGTGTGTGTATATATTTATATTTTAAGTATCATATTTTACTTAAACTATTTTTCAAAGCCAAGGTAATGCATAGAAATAATATAGTTATAATAAAAATTGACAATATGACAACGATAAAAAAATTAAACAAACAATTAAAGAATGCTGTAAGCACATCATATTTTTGTCAAGGTTCTTGGTATTGCTACATGTTTATATTATTTTTTATTTTTAATATTTGTATTTTGTCAGCATCAATTGCATATAATTTTCTACTTTTAAAAAGCCTGCTCAATAATATTCCATTCCAGTCCTTTGTTAATCTGAGAACTTTGTTTTGAAGAATTACTAAGCAATCAACAATTGCATTCTGGTTCTTTAAAAAGCTAGAAAAATAAAATCTTGCATGCTGTTGTTAAAAAATTATCCCAAACTTTAAAAACTATAAAAAATGGGGTATTCAAACTAATTTTTTAAGTGCAAAAATAAACATTTTAAAATCAGTTTTTTATTATAAAATTTGATTTATTTTAATGATTTATTTTAATAAAAACTTCATTTTATATATAAAATATAATTTTTTTGATTTCAATAAAAACTTTATTTAGGTGTTTCCAAAAACACAAAAATTGCTTTTTTAAAATATATGTAATAAATGAAGAATTGAATTGAAATTAAACTGCATGTTACGGTTTGTTTCTGTAATAAATAATTATCCCATTTTTGAATATGAAAATACTTCGTTTCCAATTTTTAACAAATTTGTAAATAGCTTACAGTAAAAATTTGACCCTAGTTTTTTGAGCACATTCTTTAAGCTATACGTAGTAAATGTTGCAAAATGCCATCTTTTTTTTTATAATTTGTTTCTTTTATATAACATAAAATGCTTGCTATTATTGTTTCTGAGCATTGGCTAAGTCACTATCTTAATAAAATTTCTTTAAATAAAATAAAATTTCATAAAAATATTAAGCCAAAAGCAGTTTTTTTTTTAAATCTCTCTAAAAATTTAAGAAATTTTAAAGTGAGAAAATACTTAAATAGTTTTTTAAGTAAAAAAATACTGTTTTAATTTCAGTTGCAGTTAAAATGTTTTTTACTAAACTAACTTTTTAAACTAAAGGTGTTAAAAGTAATTCTGAAGACAATTTAAATATTCTGAGAGATAATAGTTTTGACAACAAAAATGACAATGCACGAATGACAACAAAAATGACAATGCATATTTATAGCTTTAATATAACACTAGCAAAATCTTCTAGTAGTATAAATATGTTTTCTTTAATTTGAAATAATTTTCAGGATGTAAGAATGCTTGAAGATCGTCGGAATAAATTAATGATGATGCTCGAGAGCAATCAACCTAACAGGTTTTTTCTTTTTAAATCTCTTAATTTAAATTTTTCATTTTATTTAATGTTTTTATGATGTTATATTTTATTACAGACAACAAATTCAGATGGAAATTCGTTCTGTTGAAACACAATTACAACAAATGCGAATGCAAAAACAAGGAATGGTTGATTTTAATATGCATCATCAGCAAATGCATCCAGGTACACATCAAAAATAAAATCAAAGCATATGATTGTTTTTAAACCTATACTAATGCTAAATTATTTCTTAGCAATGAACAAAATGAACCAAACTGCAGTCTGGAATCAAGGTTACAACATAGATTCAGGTATTCAAACAGCTGCTCCTTCTGTCAAAGGTTATGATGACGATGAAGTTGCATCCCATCATTCTTATCAGCAGATTGAATGGGACCAATTCTCTGGTGAACCAATGGATACTGCAATAAATGATCAGTTTAATAACAATAGAAGGTTTGCTTACTCATAATTATACTGCATTATTATTATTATTATTATTTTAGTTGTAAATATGTTTATTATACATAGCTTAATTAAAATTTAAAATTTATTTGTTATTAAGTTTTTTATTCACAAGCACTTAAGTTTTATATTTACAGTCAGCGTGCTAGAACAGGAATGTTTCCTGAGGCTATGCATGAAAATATGGAACTCTCTCATGCACAAATTCATAATAACAACTCTGCTGTACCTCAACGTCTTGCTGAACCAACTCAAATGCTTAAGAACAATGTAATTGACCTTATCAATTATCAAGATGAGACAGATGTAGCACTTAGAGCTGTACCAGAGCTTGCTCGTTTATTATGTAATAGTGATGCTCAAACTATTCATCAGGCTTCTATTATGGTCAACCAGCTAACAAAGAAGGAAGCTAGTTGTTATGCAGTTATGAATAACACAAACATTGTTGCTGCATTGGTTGGTGTGACTGCAACTTCAAATGATGGAGAAACTATACGCAATGTTGTTGGTGCTTTACATAATATGAGCCATCACAGGTAATTATAGTTTATAGTGAATTTTTTAATCATTCTTTGTTTAAAATATACTTTTAATTTTAAATTCTTTTTTAAATCTATAAAAGTATTGTACAATTTTATTTTGTTTAGACAAGGTTTAATGGCTATTTTCAAATGTAGTGGAATTCCAGCTTTAGTAAAATTGTTAGGCCATCGAATTGAAGCTGTTGTTTTTTATGCAATTACAACTTTGCACAATCTTCTCCTCCATCAAGAAGGTGCAAAGATGGCTGTCCGTTTAGCTTTAGGTTTGCAGAAGATGGTCTCTCTTTTGCAGAGGCCAAATGTAAAATTTCTTGCAATTGTAACAGGTAATTTTATAATTTTTCCTACTTTATACTCTAAAATAAGTTATGTACAAACAGGAGTAGGGTTACAAATATGATAATAAAATGAATAAATAGTATTATATATTATTATAATTTTATGTTATTATATATATATATATATATATATATATATATATATATATATATATATATATATATATATATATATATATATATATATACACACATATACATATACACAACCCTCGGAATTAGGTAAAATGAGGTCAGCAAAAAAACTTAAAACAAAGGGGTTAACATAAAACATAGAAACGAGGTAGATGATTTTTTGCTGACCTCAAACACTTTATATATATATATATATATATATATATATATATATATATATATATATATATATATATATATATATCTGTGTGTGTGTGTGTGTGTGTGTGTGTGTGTGTGTGTGTGTGTGTGTGTGTGTGTGTGTGTGTGTGTGTGTGTGTATATATATATATATATATATATATATGTATCCCGCACAAAATGTCTAATTAAATCTTGTTTGGGTCAGACAGTGTCCGATCAAATTTTTAAAATTTTTCTGGTGTTTGGAAATTGAGTTATGCTATCAACATCTTTGTCATATTTTTTAGTTTATTTAATGTTAGTCTAGTGAAGTTGTAGTTTCTTTCCTTATTATTTAGAGTATTTCATTGCAGATTTTTGTTTTTAATAAAATAGTTTTAATTTAATATTGTATGTTTTTTTAAATATACTTAAATTTCACGCTTTAACAGTTACTGTTTGTCAGTTACTGACAGCGTTTTTTTTGTTGCTTTTTTTTTTTTCAATTTGATGATGCTTGTTTTGATGTTTTAAAAATTTAAATGTAATAAAAAAATTTGTTAAGTTACAAATTACTTTTAACCATTGATCTTTTTTAATTTGAGTCAAGTTTTTATTTTACCTGAAGGCTTTAAATAAAATCTAAAATTAATTATAATATAGATCATTTAAAAATACGTTGTGTGTAAATTAAATGTTATACTTAGTTTTTTTTGTATGTATATATATATATATATATATATATATATATATATATATATATATATATATATATATATATATATATATATATATATATATAAAACTATAAGTAAAAATTTAATTAATAGATAAGTCTTTAATAAATAATATAAAAAAATAACAGCTTAATCAAACAACCATTTTATTTGTGTTGAGTAAATAATTTATTTTTGTTTTAAAAGATTGTTTACAAATTTTGGCATATGGTAACCAAGAATCTAAGCTGATTATTTTATCTTCTGGTGGACCTGCTGAACTTGTTCGCATAATGAGAAGCTATACTTATGAAAAATTGTTATATACAACTTGTCGAGTTTTAAAAGTACTTTCTGTATGTTCCAGCAATAAACCTGCTATTGTTGAGGTTTTATTCTTTCTTTATTTTTGTGTGTGTGTGTTTTTGTGTTTTTACTATTGAGTTTTTAAAAATATAGTGATAAAATAATTTATACATATATGATGCAATTTTTCTATATTAATTTATTTACATTTTTTACAATAATCTATTAATTATGTAAAAGAAATAATAAAAAACTTATTTAATTTTTATTATTAAGGCTGGAGGTATGCAAGCATTGGCACATTATTTGTCTCATCAGAGCACGCGTCTTGTACAAAATTGTTTATGGACCTTGAGAAATCTTTCTGATGTAGCTACTAAACAAGATGGTTTAGAAGGACTCTTGCAGATGCTTGTACAACTTTTATCTTCAAATGATATCAATGTTGTTACATGTGTTTCTGGCATTATATCAAATTTAACTTGCAACAATCCTCGGAATAAGGTACAATTCTAGTATATTCCATACATAATCATAAAAAGCCTTTTATAGATATGATTCCTGTAATCTTGATAATATAATATGATTCCTGTAATCTTGGTAATTGGTTTTTCTATAGATACATTTTATAGAGTCCAATCTTTTATCATTTTATACTATGGTTTATATTTAATAAACATAATTTCAATATTTAGCAAGTTGTATTTCAAGTGGGTGGAATTGAAGCATTAGTTCGAACAATCATAAATGCTGGTGACCGTGAGGAAATAACTGAACCAGCTGTATGTGCGTTGCGCCATCTTACAAGTAGACATCCAGATGCAGAGCATGCAGAAAATGGTGTAAGATTACATTATGGAATACCAATTCTTGTAAAGTTGTTAAATCCTCCTTCTCGCTGGCCTTTAATTAAAGCTGTTGTTGGCTTAATTAGGAACCTTGGTTTGTGTCCTAGCAACCATACTCCTATTCGTGATCAAGGTGGTCTTCCTAAGCTTGTGCAGTTGTTAATGAAATCATATCAAGGTATTTATTGTTTTGATTTGAAATTACTTAATCTAAAACAAAAAGTTGTAAGTTAGGAGTAAATATTTAGGTTTAAAAAATTCAAGACGTCTTTTTTATGAAAACAATGTGAAAGTTTAATCTAAACTAAGGAATGCAGCAGCTTAATAATAAAGGATTATAAACTAGTTGAATTTCATAGATAATGGTAATATTTGATAATGCATAGATAATGGTAATATATATAAGTGAGAACCTTAAGTAAAAAAGATTCTCACTTTTTTAAAGTACAATTTTAATGTAATGTGGTTTATATTGTAATTTTTATTGCTTGTTAGAATGTACGTTTGTTTGGGAAAGTAAACCTTGATTAAATGGTCTGCAAAGTACTTTATACTAATTGTAGTGTACTCTGCATCAATGTTGTTAAGTTAAATGTTTTAAAACCCTAATAAGTTTGCTAAACAATTTTAAAGTTTGAAGTAAAAATTTGTAATATAATAAATATTCATAAAAACAATCATACAGCATTTTTATTATATATTGTTTAGCGTTATTATATAGCAATATTATATATTGATTTTCAACAATAGATCTAAGCTTACACTAATTTCTTACTAGATATTCAGAGACGTGGTCCAGGAGCCCAGAATATGCAAGACGGTGTTAGAATGGAGGAAATTGTTGAGGGGACTGTTGGCGCTCTTCACATTTTAGCTCGAGAAGCTCTAAATCGTTCAATTATTCGCGACCTAAATTGTATTCCTACATTTGTTCAAGTAAGTATATAAATAATATAGATATATAATATAGTAACTTATATATATATATATATATATATATATATATATATATATATATATATATATATATATATATATATATATATATATATATATATATATATATATATATATATATATATATATATATATATATATATATATATATATATAGAAATATGACAAAATAAATGATAGTTTTGACATGATAAAATAATGACATGATAAAATAAATGATAGTTTTGACATATATATATATATATATATATATATATATATATATATATATATATATATATATATATATATATATATATATATATATATATATATATATATATATATATATATATATATATATATATATATATATATATATATATATATATATATATATATATATATATATATATATATATATATAGAAATATGACAAAATAAATGATAGTTTTGACATGTTTGCATTTTTTTAATTTAATATTTAAGCTTTTGTATTCTGAAGTTGAAAATATTGTTCGTGTGGCTGCCGGTGTATTATGTGAGTTAGCTCAAGATAAAGAAGGGGCTGACGCTATTGAGCGTGAAGGTGCAACAACTATTTTAACTGAACTTTTACATTCTCGAAATGATGGCATTGCAGCATATGCTGCTGCTGTGCTTTTCCGCATGTCAGAAGACAAAAGTCAAGATTACAAAAAACGACTCTCTGTTGAATTAACTAGTTCACTATTTCGTGATGACGTTCCTTGGGAGGTATATAATATTTTTTTATGAATAGTCTAGCATTTTAGATTTGTTTATTTTTTTACTTGTAACTTTTTTGTTTAGCCTGGTAATACGGAAATGGCTGATATTCTTACTTCACAGTCTTATGCTGATGAAATATATTCGCCTCACGTGTCACAAAACAACTTATCTTATAATCCAAATAGCTATCAACATCAGCAAAGCGGGATGTTTCCGCAAATGCAAAATAATGTGACGCAGGGTTGGTTTGACCCTGACTTGTAGAAAACTAACTCTACGACTATTATAAATGCGTTGATGTTTTTGTTGTGTTTTTACCACGCGATTACATTTGGAAAATCGCCCTCTACTTTTCATCATTTTTCTTTAGTACTGTATGTATATATTTTAGCTTAAATCAACCCTACATAATGCTTATAATATACCCTTTTTCTCCAAATTTTTTCATTGTGCAATAGGTTGCTATTGCTTTATTAATATTGCTCTAAACAAGCTTTGAAGAAGTTAAGCCATTAAATTAACAAATATTCGTTTTTAACCTAATTTTATCACTAGCGTACTATTTTATTTAAGTTGCGAAACTGTGTAAAATGAAATATTTTGACAAACTACTTCGGTTATGGAGATAATTATATTTCGTGTTTACGGAAAACTTTTTAAAAATGTTTTTAATTGATTTACTTGCACAATAATGTCAAATTTTTTAAAATAAATTTGTTTTTACAAATAAATGTTCATCTTCTTTTGTAACTAATTTAAAAAAAAATTGTTTTCTACATTATACATTACTAGCTAATGCATAATTAGGTCAATTTACATTTGTTTACAATTAATTAGTCTAATTCTCAGTTCAAAGAAGCACAAAATCTCCGGGTATTAACAAACTAAATATCAATTAATTAAATTAGAGGTAGGTGAATTCTTTTCACACCAAAATACGATGGTAGATCTTGAGAAAAGATGGCATTTAGAGAAGTTTCTCTTATTCGTTAAATGCCTATTTTTTTTTTAAAATGAGAGATCTTGTGAAAAATGGATTTTTGGATGCCAATGCTTCATGTCTAATATAACTGAATAATTGTTAAGTATATTTAGTCCCCTCAGTATTATCTTGTTCTATCTACAAATGTAATAAATAAATTGTTTTATCTAATATGTAAAAGAAGTACAAAAAAAAATTATATACAAATAAATACAATGTTCTATGTAATATAATATATTATATCAGGTACAACATTGTATTTATTTATATATTTTATTATATATATATATATATATACATATATATATATATATATATATATATATATATATATATATATATATATATATATATATATTGTATTTATTTTATACATTAAATAAAACATTTTATTTATTACATTTGTAGATAGAACAAGATAAAACTGAGGGGACGATTTGTTATAGATAATCTGAACAATATTTTTTAAACACAAGCCTATCTTCTAAGTATTCATGACATTAGTTAATAGACAAAAAAATGTGATTATAAACAACTAAAGATAGTTGATCACCATTTTCATCGAATCTCATACTGTCTACACATTTTCAAGATGTAATTCAGAACATGAAAGTTGTAAAAAGGAATTCGCAATATGTAATTAAGAAACACATCGTGTAAATAAAAAATCGTATTATATTAAATGAAAATTCATAATTTGTAATCGCGAATTCACAATGTAAGCTTAGATTAACAATGTAACACATATTTATAATTAATTTTTTTTTTTATATAATTAAATGATTTTTTAAATAATTTTTGTTGAGAAAAATGAGCTCTATCCGAATATGTTAAAAAAGAAAAAAAAATCTCTTAAAGTTTTTTAGTAAAATAAGTTTATTTGAAAAAAAAAGTGTTCAGTTTTACCTGACAATTCGGGTAAAACTGAACGTGTCAAAGTATTAGTAAGTAATTATTATTTTAATTTTTTAAAATTGATTTAAATCTGTACAGGAAGTTGTGAAAAGTAAATTATTGCAAAAATTTGTACAGGAAATTGTTAGCTTTTTAAAATATAAGTTTGAAAAATATTAGCGTTCACCCGGTGGGAAATCGGCTAGCGAATAGCTAGCTATAATCTAACGATAAAGACAGCGATTTGGCCACGAGGATCGCTAAGTTAGCAAAAAGCTATCGATATTTGTAAAGATAAAGACAGACATTTGGTTAAGAGGATAGCCATATTAATAAAGCTAAAGACCCACTGGCTATTGTAGCTAGTGTCATATCGTAATAAAATTGCTGTCTAAAAAATTTTCATATCTACCTATCAACCATCTATAGATTTGTAGATATTTTATAAATATATGTATATATTTTTAAATTTTTTTTTAAATATGTCTTTAATATCTTTAATAATGATAAATATATTTAATTTAACGCGGTCGTGGCGCAGTGGTTAGAGTACTTGCATTTTAAGCAGGCGGAAAGGAAGGAGGCATGAACTTCCTGGTTAAATGCACTTCCGCGGACAAGACAGTTAGGACATCTTGACGCTCCTAACATAACAAATAAAAAAAAAATTCCATTCAAACTTTCTTTTTATTTTTTGAAAAAAAAGCATTTTTTGTCTCTTAAAATTTAACTGTTATTTTTACATGGTTTCCACTTATTATTACTGAAAGTGTGAAAACACGCGCAAACTGGCAATTGGGAAATTTTTGAACAAAAATTAACGCCGTGTTCTACGTTTCATTAAAAAATATTTTAAGTACTCTTAAAATATTTTTTAAAGAAAAAGAAACTGCGTACATATACAAAGCAACAAAAATATTAAAAAATCTGAAAAATAAAAATAGAAAACGGCGATTTAAAACAATATTAATGTTTTAATAATGTGTTACATTTATTTATTTATTTCTTCAGTAAAATTTAAATTTACATGTTAAAATGAAATTTAACTACAAAACTGAAAGGGAATAATACCCAATTAAATGTGTCTTCTTTATTCCCAATAAATCCAAAAATAAATAAAAAGAAAGTTTTAAGAACAACATTCTGTTCAACTTGTGTTAAAGCACTTTGTAGCTACGTTAAGAGCAGAAAGATTTTTTTCAAGTTCTTAAAAAATTATAAATAAAATTTTAAAATTCAGACATGGTTATAGATCAAAAAAGTAAGAACTGTTATAAAGTGTGTAATCCAAATTATTTCTTAAAAACATGTCTTTTTATTAATAGTCATAATGTTCTTCACTTATTAAGTTAAATATACTAAAAAAATACTTAAAAAAAAATAAATAATTGGTAGTTGTTGCTCTTTTTCTTCTAATTCCTTCGAGGAATACAATAGAAAATTCACCAATGATGAAGTTTCTAATGGTTAAATACAATGGTTTTAATAATTCCAGCAGTAACTCAAAGATCTGGAATTTATAGCTAAACTTAAGATTCTAAAATATACCGGAATTAGTGCCGTGGCCCCCTTTTCCCCCTTTCTTTACCAAAAATCTGTCATTAGTGGCCTGTCGTTATTTAAGTTTTAATATAAAGTTTGATTTGCAATTTTTGCCGTTCAAACAAATTTGATCGGTCAAAGTTTATTTTTGAAGATCTAAATATCATTTTTTCTAAATAGAGACGATCTTTATTTTTGCTTTATTTTTTAAATGTTAAAATTTTAACTCAGGTCACTATTATCATGTCAAAACCTGGAGCACAAAAGCGCAAAGAAAAACTACAAGTTTCTGCAAAAAAGTGCAAATTAATCACATCATTTTTGTCAGTACAACCACAATGTCAAGGCAATATTGAGTCTATTTTACAAATTACATTAGAGATAATAAAAGCACGAGGTGGTAAAGATCTTGAGTCAAATTTACAGAGCACATCAGCAAAAATACAAGCACTAGGTAGTCGAGATCTTGAGTCAAATTTACAGAATACATCAGCAACAATACAAGTACGAGGTGATGGAGATATTAAGTCAAATTCGATAAATATCCACCACGTTTGCAGTTAAAATATTTTTTTTAGCAAACATCCAATTCAACCACATGAACATTTGCCGTTAGATAACAAGATCTACCATAGACAAACGGACTTGAAGCATAGCATACCGAGAAATTGGTGGTTATTTAGCCAAAATTTTTAGTCTTATTTATTACTCATTTTGTGTTGCATTTGAATCACCACAGTCTAACACCGTTTCATCATTTGTGTCTGGCTTCAAAGATTTTAGACGAGTTAGCCAACGGGTTGCAGAACACCAATCAAGCAGCACTCACCGCAGGCATGTTCTTGATTACATTTGTATAATGAATTATCAAGACTTGACAGATTTTGTAGTACAGCAATAAAGAAATATAATGATGAAGTACTGATGCAGAAATAATTATTTTCTCGAGTTATTGATATCATTAAACATTTATGTAAGCAAACATTGCCGTTTTGAGGTCATAGGTATGAAGGTGCTTATTCATTGGACAATGATGAAGAAAATCATGGACATTTTTTGGCTTTGGTACAGCTTTTGGCCAAATATAACCCGCTTTTAGCTTTCATCCCTCCATGTGTAAAAAGAAATCAACCAAAAGAATAGAAAAACTGAAGCATCAAGGTAAAGCCGTCAGTAAAGGTCGCGGTGCTCTGGTTACGTTTTTAAGTAAGACTACTATATCAACGCTTCTGAATGTTATGAAAAATATGATGCAGGAACAGATTGCAATGGAAGTGTCCAAAGCAAAAGTGTACTCCGTACAAGTTGATTCTACACAAGATATATTTGCAATTGACCAATTCAGCATTGTGGTTTGCTATGTTTTAGATGCTATTGTGCATGAACGGCTGCTTTCTATTGTACCAAGCAATGACGGTACTGGCCAAGGTTTGTTCGATCTTTTAAATTTGACGCTACAGCGGCTTGGTTTAATTTGTAATACTGCTTATCGGACAGCACTGATAGTGCTGTCCGATAAGGAGTATTACAAATGGTGAAGAGAAGGCAGATGGTGGAGAAGGCCGCAATTGAATTTAAAAGTCGATCAAGACTTTTTGATGATGTACATAATAACGCTTTTCAATTTGTACGGATGGCATGCATCATCCAGAGAATTGAAACCATATTTGAGGTGAAGATAGAACTACCAGTTAAACGGAAGCGGAAGACATTAATGATGTTAGATGAATATACAGTTGACGAACGTGACGAATCTAAAGCTTTGGAACGCTACAGAATTCACACTTACAATGCGGTGATGGATGAGGTTGTCTAAAGTCTTGAGTCACGTTTCACTTCACATCGACAATTATATATGGACATGGCATGTTTTGATACATCAAAACATGCCATTTGGTGATATTACCATTTTGGGAATTCCTGAAAACAGTTTACACAACATTATTAAATTTTTACCAGATGCCAACGTTGATAAAATAAAGGCTGAACTGCTGTCACTTGAGATTTTGAAATTGATTTTGCCCTTAACGACAACATTGAGAGAGAATACAGATCAAAAGGATGACGTAGAAGAACAGCGCTGTTATCAGCATACAAATGGAGCATGTGAATCGTGTCCATCTTGTGTGTTACGATTTCTTACTGACTCAACAATAAAACCTATGACAATTTGTATCATGTTTATAAAATAGTATGTACAATTTCTGTAACACAAGATCGTTTTCTAAATTAAAGTTAATCAAGACAAGATTGCAAAAATGTCGAATGACCATTTAGAGTCGTATATGTTAATGTCTGTAGAAAAAAGTCTACTTGACAACCTTGAGTATGATACAATCATTTAAAGATATGCGTCTTTGTCCTCGGAATTGAGCAAACTGTTTAAAGAATAGTTATTGCTATACTTTGCGCTGTGCAAATTCCAGATCACTTGTACTTTCTTAATTCATTTTAATTTTATTATTCTGTGATTTAATTGTTCCTCTTAAAACTTATTTTTAGAAAGTTGCGGACCAAGCAATCTTTGCGATATATGTATAGTCGGGAGGGCCCTTTAATTATTTTCTTGGCCGGTAATATATTTAGTCACTCGTTAAAGCAAACACTTTAATTTTTAAAATAAAATAAAAATTTAATAAAAAACAAAACTCAAATTTTTTTTTTAGCGTTAAAAATTGAAAACAAAAAATATTAAAACAATAAGAAAAAAATAATAAGAAAAAGAATTCAAAAATCTGAAAACAAATACTGTAAACTAAAATATATATGTCAGTATTAAGAAGATGCATTTTAGTTTGCCGTTTAAGCGATGAAATGATTGATGCTCCAGATAGGCCACTTTCACACATTGTGCAAACTCCAAACTTATGTATGTTTATATCTATGCCAAATGAGAAGGCCTTGCAAAAAATTAAGAAGGCGGAGGCCTGGGAGCAAAAAAACCCTAAAACGCCCCCTACCCCCCAAAAAAAATGAGGGGGTGTAAATTTTGTATGGTCATAAAATTTGTAGTTTACAATATTTTTCTATAAAATTTAAAATCTGTCGATAAATTAAAATTTAGTTTTAGATGGTAAATTTAAAATTTTACTAGATTAGTGCCCTCACGCTTGGGCAGGGGGAAAACGTTTTAGGTCCCAGGCCTCCGCCATCCCAATTTTTTGCAAGGCCTCCTCATCGTTTTTACGGACTTACTAAATAGTTGTGCCTGAAAAAAACGTCTGCTTTAAGTCTAGTTTTTTTTATTTGATTCGTCATTAAAACAAAAAAAAGTGCAGTATGACTCGACTAGGGATAGAACACCGATTCCATCGCCACAGTCCACAGCATTAACCGCTCGACCAAGTAAACACGTTGCTAACGTGTAATTTAACTTTATTAAAATTAATATTTGCATATATATTTGAAGAGGTTTTTTAAATTGGGATCCTGTGTCTCAAACTAAGAGCTTTTGGGTCGTATAAAATATCAAAAGTACCTCCTCAACCTTTTATTTTTCTATAAACTTTTTCATTGAAAAAAAAAGTTTTTTTTTTGGGAGGA
Source organism: Hydra vulgaris (assembly GCF_022113875.1). Classification (NCBI taxonomy): domain Eukaryota; kingdom Metazoa; phylum Cnidaria; class Hydrozoa; order Anthoathecata; family Hydridae; genus Hydra; species Hydra vulgaris. Next base: position 6,843,305 of record NC_061163.1, on the reverse strand, counting down.
ATGGGGGGATTTCAAAGACGTACGCACTTTTTAAGGGAGCGAAGGAGTTAGAAGTACACATGACAACAGGGGGAGGGAGGGCAGTTAAATTTCAAAATTTTAGGCGTACGTACTTTATTGGCGACTCCTTAAACGCATAAGCTTAACTAACTACCATAATAACTTAAGTATCTCTATCGTGACATGGGCGCAAAAAATATCAACCGCTGTTTTGATGTTTATTTAAATTTTAAGCCTTTTTAAAAACTCTCACCCTTTGTTTGTTACAGATTATAATATCTTTATATACGTTGTGTATATAAGATCAAGAGAACTTTAAAAATATTTTATTTTGTATTTTAGAAAACTGAAAAAGATTAAAATAAAAAAAAAAGTTTATGTACAGGCATCAGGACTTGAACCCTAGCGTACTTTGGAAGCGCAGCGAGCTAACCCCTGTAACCGCTAGGACACACTAATCTGCCAATTTTAAACACTATTTAATAAACACTAGCAATTCGGACTTGTAAAATACGGGTCTCGGTAAGTATACTCTACACTGACCATTTCTATGCGTATACCTAACTTCAATATTTTTTAGTAAGCGGTAGAAAAGCTATACATATAATACCTGTTATGAATAAAAAATCAATTTATTACGCAACTTTAAAAAATTTTGCGCGAACCGAGCGGTAGAAAATAAAAATCTTTTAAATTTTTGTTTTGAATTAACAATTTGAATTTGAATTGAATGTTCAATACTTATTGACTTTTTTTAACTTTTAAAGCTTATATAACCTTTTTATAATTTCAATTTTGAACTTTTGAATTAAATGAAGAAAAATTTTTTGAATTAAATGTTTATTTCTTGAAAACTTCTTATTGTAAAATTGTAAACTTTTTAAAAAAAACGGGTACAGACCTAAATTTTTATCTTTATTAAATTTTTATTAAATTATTTTCAAGACCATCCGCAGCTATTAGGAACGTGAGCAAAAAATTTCTACCGATGTTTTGATGTTTATTGCAATTTTAGGCTTTTTAAAAACTTTCTCCATTTTATTTGTTACAGCATATTATATTTTTATATAACAACAATCAAGGCCGGCGCGATAGGGTGTGTGTGTGGGGTGTGTGTGTGTGTGTGTGTGTGTGTGTGTGTGTGACACCTACTCGCGCCGGCCCTGACAACAATAGAACCTTAAAAAAGTTTTAATTTGTATTTTAGAGAATTAGAAAAGATTTTAAAAAATTAATATGCAAGTGACAGAATTTGAACACACACGCTGTACTTTGGAAGCGCAGCAAGCTAACCACTTCAACTAATAAGACACACTAAACTGCCAATTTTTAACACTATTTAAAATCAAAAGACGGAACTTTATAAAACGGCAAATAAATGCTTTAAATCAAAATTAAGGATTTTTTTGCCGCATTGCCATTTTTAAATAAAACTAAAACTTTATAAAAGTAAAAATATCTATTCAACTTCTCGGAAGATTCTCGGAAAGCAGGAAAATAGGAAAAGGTCATTTGGCAGAACATTGAGATGTAATCTATTGTCAATTGAAGTTTGAAGACGTATTTCGTTATCCGATATAGTTTTAAAAGGAAAAATACTGTTGCAGCATGTAATACATAGCCAAAAACTCATGGAAGATCTTTTTAATAAACTAAAATCATAATTTAAAGAACTACGTTTCTTGTGGATTGAACTTAAGTAGTGGTTGCATTAAAGTGAATGATAATTAGCACGAATATTTTTGTCACAAATTTCGCAGAGTTTAGACATAATATGCAGAAATTTGTTTAGAAATAAAAATATTGTTATTAATAATAAAAATACTGTTATTAATAAGATTATTACAACAGAAGCAATATAACAATTTTAGTAACTATACGATAATATAACAATGATGAAGTTTATTATAAAAATATTAACAACATAACAATAATAATAGATAATAATAGCAACAATAATAATAATAACTATCACAAAGATTGCTATAGTGGTAACATTAGTGACAGTAATAATTAATTATATTAAAAATATAAATACTTTGAATATGACTAACGCTTAATAATAAAATATACAATTATATAGCTCATAATAATGTAATTAATAATATGATAAAATAGATATGTAAAAGAGAAAATTAATTGAATGAGCTAAAAAAAAAAAAAAAAAAGAAAAAACAGTAAAATAAAAATAAAAAAGTTAATACAACTTCAAATATAACCGTAAATTATTAAACCTCTTATTACTTCTCAGTTGACTTGCTGAAGGCAAATAATTAAAATTTCTTTTTCTAAATTGGAATTTTTTTTTTTTGTTTTTTCTTTCTTTTTTTTTTTTTTTATTTGTAAGCAGGTTTATTCCGCCGCATTCATTTCAAACACTTTATTTAATTGGTTACCTATTTATTGCAAAATTTATAAATTAATAATTTTTTTAAACAAACAATTAGAAGGTTACTTTTTGACTTTTATATATAATTTGCTAGTGCCTTTATCTTCTTTTGTATTGATAAATTTTATTCTTTTTATTCAAATAATTTGTTTCTTCTTTTCTTTTCTTTTTTTTCTTTCTCCTATCAACCTTTAGATAAACACATCCGCCATTTGCGAACACCTGAATTCAATTATAATTAAATGTTCTTATATAACAAATAGTTTAACCTAAAAAAAAAATTTTTTTTAAAATTATACTAAAATATTTAATCTTAATATTTAATAAATAGTTTAAAACACAATGTTATAAGATCAAGAGTTACCTCCTAAAATTTTAAATAAACTTTAAAAACCCGTTATATTTAAAACGTTTGGTAAATAATGAATTTAACTCTCACAATCACCACCACATTTGCAAAGTGCGGTACATGGAAGTAATGCTTTTACGCATTTACATAGACCTCTAGAATCTTTCTCTATTTTGCAGCCACATCGTATAAGTTAACTGCACATTTTCGAAGCTTCTGGTATCAGGGGCGGGTTTTGTCACTCGCCAAGGAGTGGCTAAAATGGTCTTTTTTTTTTTTAATTTTTTGCACTTTAGTGTAATAATCAAGTTCATATACATATAATTACGTATGATAGTCAATTTCATTTGTTAGAATAATAGTCCAATTTAGTATAATAGCCAATTTATAAAAGAATATTTCTGAAAAAAAGTCCCAAATAGGAGCTACTACCCCATGCCTCCCCTCCCTAAATCCCGCCACTGTCCGGAAATGTTAACTAAACAATTTCGTCTTCCATAATCCAACGCCACCAATGACAACAACATCAGTACCTACAGTTCTGATCGTGGCTTTTTTGAGTCCACTATTTATAGCAGCATCGTATGTGTGAAGTAATATACGAGTGCCTGCTTCTTCATGTTTGAAAGGCTCAAGATTGGATTTGTTGATACTTTGGTTTGATATTGCTAAGGCCTCATAGGTCACAACAATTAATCTATCTGTTTAAAGACAAGACACTTGGACTAAAAGGAACTTAAATAAATTGTTTTTGTTCTGACAGACGCGAATAAATGACTGCCAATTACTTGGAATCTTTGATTCGGGCAACACACGACAACAAATACCTTATCTTCTTTTGACTCTTGCTGATTCTTTTAGGCTGTTCTCTGTGTAAACTTCCCTAATAATATTAACTCTTGCATACGAGTTTGCAGTTCTTCTTGAGAAAAGATATTTGCGAATGATTTTTTAACTTATTTGTAGCTTTTTTCGTTTTATTGGATTAAAGATAGACTCCTTGCACTCCTTTTTTCTGGTTTGAAAAAAGTTGTTGAATATTTTTTCGCAATTCTCAATTAACTTAACAGTATTTACCACTTCTTTTTCTTTGATATCATGGGTATATATTATGGCACCAATTTGGGTATCAAGTACCAGAAAATCTAGGCTTTCTTCTTTAAACGAATTATCCGTGTTTGAAATTACATCAGCTAAATTCATAACTTAAGACATTTATTTTGCTCATGATGTTTGAAACATGTTTCCACGAAATCATCTTCATCATTTTCTGCGTATGGTAAATTTAATTCAAATTCATTTACGCATTGAGCTAACTCAGTTCCAAAAATCATCTAACAGAGTAGTTCTTGGGAATCTTCCGTCAATCCGATTGCACCTTAATAAATTTGAAATTTTTTATTTTTAATGCATGGGTGCTTCACTTATAAATTAGAAAAAGTTATTACTAAAACAACTTCAATCAATTTCATATTTTCAGATAAGCTTCTTAAATGGACATTTTATTGTTATTGTAATAAAAATTCCTCCTTTGACGCATTTGTTATTTTGCTCTTTCTGACTACCATGCAAGAGTATATATATATATATATATATATATATATATATATATATATATATATATATATATATATATATATATATATATATATATATATATATATATATATATATATATGTATATTTATATATATATATATATATATATATATATATATATATATATATATATATATATTTATATATATTTATATATATATAGATATATTTATATATATATATATATATATATATATATATATATTTATATATATATATATATATATATATATTTATATAAATATATATATTTATATAAATATATATATTTATATAAATATATATATTTATATATATATATATATATATTTATATATATATATATTTTTATATATACATATATATATATATATATATATATATATATATATATATAAATATATATATATATATATATATATATATATATACATATATACATATATATATATATATATATACATATATACATATATATATATATATATATATATATATATATAATATATATATATATATATATATATATATACATATATATATATATATATATATATATATATATATATATTTATATATATATATATATATATATATATATATATATATATATATATATATATATATATATATATATATATATATATATATATATATATATATATATATATATATATATATATATATATATATATATATATATATATATATATATATATATATATATATATATATATATATATATATATATATATATACAATAATGGTTCAATTTAAAGTTTTTTCTTTTATTTATAAAACTGTACTTGATAAAAATAAATAAATAAAGTTGAACATTTTGAATATTTATTGATTATTATGATAAATTATATAAAATATATATAAAGTATAAATATTTTGCAAAAGCACTTTTATTTGCAATAACTGCTTCATTGCATTGTGGCAGGCTTGCAATTTATTTTTTATAGTTTCTGTCAACATTGGGTTATTATGCAAGATCTTGATAATCTCTTCCATAAGATCTTGCTTATTAGTAAGATTTTTTTTTCCAATCTCTTGCTTTACTATTTTTCAAATGTTTTCTATGGGGTTAAGATCATGCGAGTTGTCTAGCTATAGAAATACATCAACTAAGCCATAACAGTTTTTATTGTGTGGCAAGTTATCTTGCATAAATATTATCTTGCATAATGTTATCTTGCATAAATATAAGATTTTTGACATTATTTTTAATATTTTTCAAATTTTTTTGTCAATTTTTGACTTTTTTGGCTGGACATCAATCCCTCTTCTTTTAGCCTTCTACAAATGGTCCGGTCTGACACAACAATTACAGCTTCATGGATAAGCTTAGTGGCTTTTTTTCTGTTTTCCAGGCAGATATTTCTGATTATACTGTCCGCTCTTGGTGTTTTCTTGCGTTTAGAAGGTGGTCTCCTTGGACAAAACTCTTCCCCTGTATCAATTCTTTTTCTTACTTGCATTACGGTTTGGTAAGAAACCTTTGCGGTTTGTGCAATTTTTCATTGAGAATAATTTGTATTTTGTCTAAGACATGTTTATCAATTTTTAATGTAACTATAATAATAATAACAATGTATAATGCACGTTGTTGACCAATGGTTTATAATCAAAATTTAATATGGCTGGCGGTAAAGGTAAAGAGAAGTTTAGAGGAACAAACATTAGGTATTTACTTGTAAGTTAAGTGTAAAATTATATATTTTTTAAAAATCACAGTTCGTTTTTTTAATGCTATTTTATTTTTATCTTTTTGATGTATTTGATGCAAATTACTCAGGCAATACCTTTTTTATAGAGAGAGTTTTGTCAATTAAAGTGACTGCTACAGTTGCCGAAATAAGAAAAGAAATAATGACTTTATTAAAATACGCACTCGTCAGATCAAATGGTGGTGGTCGGCGCGTAAAAGGCGATTAACCCGATGTATAACATTCATACTTTTTCCTAGTTGTTCTGGAACTATTGATAATAGTTGTTATTGATAAATTGACAAATATATTACTGATAAATAAAACTTTTTTTTTCAAACATTTTATTTTATTTGCATTGTATGTAAAGTCCGTTGAAGCAATTTAGTTGTATCTGATTAATTTACGTGAAATATAATATCCTCTTTGCAAATTATTGCTTTTTTATTGTGTTATTTTATTGCAATTAAAGTTGAGATAATTTTTTAGTTAATTGGATTTAACCAAAATAAAAAACAAAAATCAACGTTGAATTTACGTTGTTTCAACGTTGTTCTAACGTCTTATCAACTACGTATCAATCGAATATATCACCTATTCAAAGTTGAAATATGGTTGATATGTAGTCGATAAGACGTTAGATCAACGTTGAAACGACGTAATCATCGACGTTGTTTCAACGTCGTAGTTTTCGACGTCGGATTTTATTTCCAATTCAACCAAATTTCAACGTTGTTTCAACGTGGCATATGGTCGGTTTGCGACGTTGTTTCAACGTTATTTCAACGTCATTGTGCCTGCTGGGGTGCTAGTTTCCATTTCAAAGTGAGTTTTAAAACGAATATTTTAGCCTTAGCAACATGTCAATAGTTTCATGCTTTAACCCTAAATAGCACAAAGTTTGCACCAATTGACTGCACTAAACCGATTTTTTTAATAATTTGCTAAAATAACGGAATTATAAAAACCAATGTTTCCAACCACTTCTCAATAATTTTTTATATACGTCTGAATAAAAAAAAAAAAAAGCAGAGAAAGATTTGAATAAAAAAATATTAACAATAATAATTTGAATTCTTTGAGAGAATAATTATTGGGACCATATTAACTTTAATGATAATATAAACATAGTTTGCGACAAATCTTTTAAACCCATTTACCAAGTGTATGATTTTCATTTTTCTTTGAGTAGAATAGTTTTAAGCGACAAAGACATCGAGACAAAGACATCGATTACAAAAAGTCATAAAAAATTGTTAAAAATTAAGTAGAAGCTATACGTTAGATATTTAAAATCGAAATCAGAAAAACATAAACATAATTATAAAACTTATAAAAACTTATTTAAAATGTTTTGCAAAAATACAAAAAACAAAACAAAAAAAATAACTACTCAAACTTGCTTAATAAACATGAGCATAACGCAAAACGCATCATGAAGGATGTGTCTGAAAAACTTAAACCAAATATAAATTCGCGACTAAATTTTATACAAATTGACAACAAATAAATAAATGATATTGCATTTGAATTAAACAAGTTTTTTACCACTATCGGAACAAGTTTAAGCAATAGTATTCCATACATTGAAATTAACTCTGTAAATGAGTTTGAAACACCAATAAACTTTAATCATTAAAATAAAATAATGGTGACAAATAACACAAATATTGCGATTGATTCCTTCGATGTTATAAAAGATATTCTTTATAAAATCTTCAGAGCATTATTGCGCAAGGGTCTTTTCCAGATAAACTAAAAATAGCAAAAATAACTCCAATCTTTTTTTTAGACAGGAAATTGTACAATTATAACAATTATGTACAATTATAACGTCCTATTTCAGTTCTTTCAGTTTATTCAAAAATTTCAGAAACGACAATGCATAGCCGATTCTACTCTTATCTTATTGAAAATGAAATACTATACAAAAACTAACTTAGTTTTAAAAAAAATAATTCAGGCGACCATGCTATTCTTCAACTTACGCGCAATTTAACTTAATCTTTTAAAGACTCTTGTTTTACACTAGGAGTATTTATTGATTTGTCCAAAGTATTTAATATCGTCAATCTTCAAATCTTGTTAAAAAAACTGTATGTCATATGGTATTAAAGATAAAACTCTATTATAGTTCAAAAAATCTTAAAATCGTTTTTCTTACACGAAATAACTTTTTAAAGAAATGAATGTTTTACATCTATATCAACTAAATGTCTTTAATACCTTATTCTTCACGTTTAAATGTAGAGAAAATTTGTCTTCATATGTATTATAAAATCTCTATACTATGAAACCTAAAAACAAATATAATCTTCGTATTGATAACAATCTTATTTCCCCTTTTTACCATAGAAACAAAGACCAATTTTTTGTTTCTTATCGAGATCCTTATCTATGGAACAAAATAGTCTTGACAAATTTTAAATTTTCTTTTAAACTGACTTTTGCTTCATTAAAACAGAAACTTTAAAAAATTATAATTTAAATTGAAAATATCATTGTTTATTTTTAATCTTTTTTTTGTATATTATTTACAAACAATATACAATATAACAATTTGGTTTAACATTTTACCTTGAATTTTTATATGTTTTGCAAAAAGTTTATTTTTATTTTACTACAGACATTATATTTTTATCAAAAATTAACCATATATTGTGAAGGGCTTCATGACAAGATCTTCATAATCTTCTAGAAGTCCTATTGTTGGTAATGTAAAAAGTTGTATAATATATCTGGTTGTTTTAATATTTTTAAACGGTAATATATATATATATATATATATATATATATATATATATATATATATATATATATATATATATATATATATATATATATATATATATATATAAATTTTACGATGTAAACTTGTCTAAATTTCAGTCAGTATCATCTTTAATTAATGTTATATTAGCATAAACCTGTTTTCTAACGTTTAAACATAAAGTAAAATCCAACATTATGAAATACCCGATACGGAATTTCGATTTGGGCCTCATGTGTTATTAAATGACAGCCATACTCGATTTATTGGTAATACGGGTAATACGTGGTTATGCTCTTTATACCCTTTAGATTGTAACCACGCAAGGCCCACATGTCGCTATGTTTATACTACTTTAATATTTTAAGTACCATGACCATACATGACCCACATCTTCGCCATCCCATAAACCAAGTGTGGCGATCACAGGTGACGCGCACCAAAGTTTTTTGTTGGGTGATGTAAATATTTTATTTTCCACAAGGGCTATCAATTAGGGATTTTTTTGGTGTTACTTTATGATATTACAAATGTATATTCCAAATTTTGGCTTACTTAGAATTATTTAGAATTTTTTTCGGGTAATTATAAAAAATTACTGGACAAATTTATTTGTTTCGAAAATTGTCTCAATTAAGAAATACAAATTAAAGATTTAATTGTTGAGCATTAAGTTAAAACGATTCTGTTTTTAAAGTTTTTTATTACTGGTATTGAATTGTTAGCTATAATGGATATGGCAGTGATTAAGTTGCCATATTTTAAACACATTTTGTAAAATATCACAATCTAACGTTGCAACCCAACATTGCAGTTCGACGTTGCAATTCAATGTTATGTTACAGAAACTATAACTATAAAGTCCGATATAATATAAAACAAGTATTATTTCAAAAAAAATTCTAAACTCGAATTTTATACGTGTCATAGTATTAGACTACGTATAGATGTCATTTTAAATTACCATTAAGATTTTAAACACAAGTTGTAGACGATAATAGTCTTTATAATCAATTATATTTCAATCATTATAAATATCTATTAGCAATCTTATTTATATAAGTTTGCAATAAATATTGAATTTGATATACTTCAATACTAATATCATATTTTGAATCAGATTAAAAGTCCAATAACCAATTTGAATCTTTTACTTGCTCTATATTGTACCTTTTAATATAATTAAACTCCAGCATTCCGCCAATAAGTTCTTTACAAGAAACTGTTATTAAAATATTCTTTGGATAAGGAACACTTTTGTAAACATTCTTTAAATTTACAACTTCTTGTTCCAATTTATCTTTTCGGACGCTTTTGTAAGGCATTTTTTGAGTTAACATAGTATATAAAGTTAAACCAAGTTGCCAAACATCAGATTTAAATGGATCATAATAACTACATGAAACTTGTTCAGGAGCAAGCATGTTTGGAGTTCCGCATCTCTCACTAGAAACAGGATTGCTTTTTGTCACAAAGCTAAAATCTAAAAATAAAAAATGTGATTTGTAGACAAATATTCAAAGGTATTTTGATTTACGTGTGTACAATTTTATCACCTGTATGTTTATCATAATATAATTATCAGTGAAATTAAGGAAATGCCTGAATGTTAAAAATGAGGAATTAAGGAGACCACAAAAATATTATTAATCAAATGACTAACTAAGTTAGTCATTTAAACTACATTAAGAACTTATATTATTAATAATTATATTAATAAATAATGCGCACATATTGACTCACGTTGTGGAACAGATACATTATAATGTGAGCATCTTGACAGTTTAGTTTGCGACATGTGATTTTTTGAATATGTTGCTTTTTATTGTAATAATATTTGCTGTAAATATTTATAATATTTATATTTAAAGTATTTTAATTATACTAATGTCATATAAAATAACGAGATGATAAAAATGTTATGTATATATATATATATATATATATATATATATATATATATATATATATATATATATATATATATATATATATATATATATATATATATATATATATATATATATATATATACATATATATATATATATATACATATATATATTTTTGTAGATAGTTTAGATGCTCCCAGAAGTCCTTACGGCCTTATCACAGAGCACCGCGGGATAGCATTAAACAGGAAGTTCACGCCTCCTTCCGTACCAATGTCGCTTTTTGGGCTGGAGCTGGCGTCGAACCTCGGATCTCTGGGTTCTGAACCAGAACTCTAACCACTGCGCCATGGCTGCTATATATATATATATATATATATATATATATATATATATATATATATATATATATATATAAGTAATGCGCACATATTGACTCACGTTGTGGAACATATATATATATATATATATATATATATATATATATATATATATATATATATATATATATATATATATATATATATATATACATATATATATATATATATATATATATATATATATATATATATATATATATATATATATATATATATATATATATATATATATATATATACATATATATATATATATACATATATATATATATATATATATATATATATATATATATATATATATATATATATATATATATATATATATATATATATATATATATATGTTGTGTTCATAATATATTCTCCTTAAAGACCGGCACCGATATATAAGATCGGGCCGTATATATACATGTATAATAAATGACACATGTCCCTAATAAACAAACTATATATATATATATATGTCAAGAAATCAAGTTAGTTCAAAAATCTTCATAATCGATTGGTACTTTATTCTTTATTCTTCTTCCACGACTTGATGATCAATCTTTTGTATTTTCAACCAAATTGTTCTTTTCTATTATATTATTCTCGCTCTCCATTTCCGATGACGTTGTACCACTATTGCATTCTTCAAGCGACGGAATAGCTTGTCTTCTGAGCATTATAGCCCCATTATCCCGAGTCACCCCTGGAGCTGATATAGCGTAAACTTTTCTAAGTTGAATCTGATTTCGACGAAGGATATGTCCATTGTGATTTAATTTTACTTCATATGATCTAGGGGCAACACATTTCATTATTTTACCTCTAAGACTCCATTCACAAGTTATATTTGTATCATAGTATTTTTTAGATTGAACTCTCTCTTTGACTATTTCTCTTGAATATTTCGACTGTTCCTTATTTTGAGATTGAAACCTGGGTAAATTATCTCTCAGTTGACGTCCATGTAATAGTTCCGCTGGAGATAAACCACATTTTATTGGAGTATTACGTAAAATTAAGATACCTTTATAAATGTCCTCATTCGACATATAACATTTCTTTATCCACAGTTTTACTGACTTTACAGTTGCTTCTGCTAAACCATTTGATTGTGCATAGTGTGGACTACTTGTTATGTGCTTAAATTGCCACTGTTGAGAGAATTGACGAAACACTTTCGAACTATATTGTGTACCATTATCTGACACTAATTCCTCAGGGATACCATTTCTAGAAAAAGATTCTTTAGAAGCTTGTATAACATTTGCTGATCCAGTATTTGGAAGCAGAAACACCTCAGTCCACAAGCTATAATAATTGAAACAAATCAGTTCCCAGTTTTTGCCATGGCCGTGTTGGGAAATCAGTAGTTAGCATAGGTTCTTTTGGCTTTGATGGGAGATACTTCATACATGCCTCGCACTTTCTAATTAACTGTTCAATTTGGTTGTTTAAACCTGGCCAAAAAACACTCTGACGTGCACGACGTTTGCATTTCTCCATTCCCAAATGACCTTCGTGCAATTTTGAAAGAATTTCTCTCCGCATAGTAACTGGGATTATTATTCTATTCTGATATAATAAGAGTCCATCAATTTTAACTATTTCATCTTTAAAATCCCAATAAGGTTGGATATTTGCCGGACAGTATTTTTTTGAATTTGGCCATCCAGAAATTATACTTTCTTGCAATTGGTTTAAAAGTTTATCTTTCGCAGTTTTTTGCTTAATCTCTTCTAAACGACTCTCTGTAGCAGGCATAGTTTTTATTATAGAATTAACATACACATTCAGATCATTTTCTGCAATCTCATCTTCTTTTGTAGGATTATATAGTTCAGTTGTCGTAAGAAACCTAGATGCACAATCAATTGGTTTGTATGTACCATTATGATTCTGGTAAACTGTTACGCTAAGTCCATTTAATAAACTTCCATCTGTTCTTACTTTTACAGATTTTTTAACATCGTAGTGCGCCAAAATGGGTGGATTGGTTAAACTGTTTTTTACCTCATTGAATTCTTTTGTATGATTTTCAGTCCAAAACCATGCTGATTTAGAACTCAAAAGATCTCGCAAGGTTTCGGCTACTTTAGCAAGCGATGGATTGAATTTAGATAATTGCTGGGCCATGCCTAAAAAAACTACGTAAAGACGTAATGTTTGTTGGCTTCGGAAAATTTTTTATTGCTTCAACTTTTTTGGTCAATGGTTTTACTCCATGTGCTGATATTTTATGACCTAAAAACTCCACTTCTGTTTGATCGAATAAACATTTCTCTACATTAAGGTTAACTCCATTTTCAGCAAATCTATTTAGCAATGCTACAAGGTTTTAATTATACTCCTTTTCTGTATTTCCAAAAACTAAGAAATCATCCATACTTTTAACCACTCCTTTTAGACCATCAATAACTTGATTCATTTTTTTACTAAAAATTTCAGGAGCGATGTTTATCCAAATGGCCCCCTTATTGGGCAGAACCGACCAAAAGGTGTCGTAAATGTACATTTTAACTGACTTTCAATATCCATTGGTAACTGCCAATATCCTGAGTTAGCGTCTAACTTTGCCATATATTTACATCTGTTTCCAAGTTGGGCCAATGTATCGTTTACACTTGGCAGTTCATAGAACTCACGTTTGGTGTGTTTGTTTAACTGTGTTAAATCAATACAAATACGAAGTAGTCCATTTGGTTTTTTTACAACTACTATTGGATGACACCAATCTGTAGGTTGATCTACTATTTTGATAACACCCATCTCTTTCATACGCTCTAGTTCTACCTTCAACGGTTCTAGTAGTGGGAACGCTACACGTCGTGGTGCTCCAATGTGGTACGGTGTTGCATTTTATTGAGTTGTAATATGTACAGGGTTACCTTTAATAGTCCCTAACCCCTTGAAAACTAGAGGAAACTGTTCTATAATGTTACTTTTTGATTTGGAAATAATAGCACACATAAATCTTTCAGGAATGTCTACTTTAACTAAGTTAAACTTTCGTAAGGCAGGTTTTCCCAATAAAGCAGTTTGCACATTATCACAGACATATATAGTAATTAATTCACTGTTCCGACCGTTTATAGAAAATGATTTTTGAAAATATCCAAGACAATTGAGTGGCTTATAATCAGGACCTATTAATCGTTTATTAGTAGTGTATAAATGCTCAATTTTAATTCCAAACTTTTTTAAATGGTTAGTTCCTATAACTGTTACCTCAGCACCTGTGTCAATTTTAAATGTTATTTTTTCATATTTTACTTTTAATTGTATTTCCCAAGGTCTTTCAGCACAATCTGCTCCAACTTTTCCTAAAAACAATGCATCAAGATGCTGCATACTTGACGAATTGTTACTATCATTCTGTTGATCAACACATGTATCAGGAATATTTGGCTTTGTTTTTAGGCAAACTGAAATATTTGAGAAGTGATTCATAATTTTAGTCTCTGCACTTTTTACCCCAGGCTGGACACGATCCCCGAATAAAAGGATGCTTTTTTAAACAAAATTTACATAACAATGAGTTAAATTTAAAATCTCTATTATTACTGTTCTGTGTGGGTGAATTAAATTTGTTTTTACTGTACAATTGTTTTCCAATGCGGTCAACACTTTCACATTGTTATTATTTCGCAATTCAGATACACCATCTTGTGCTTTTTCTGAAGAACGACAAATTTCTACTGCTTTATCGAGTGTCAGAGTTTTTTCAGAAAGTAATTTCTCACGTACTTTGTCACACCGTATTACATATACAATTTATCTCTTAATAAACTGCCAAAACAGTCTTCAGTATTGCAAAAGTTGCAATTTTTACTTAGTAATTTTACTTCGGTTAAGAAATCATCAAAGCATTCACCATCTTCTTGAAAACGTTTAAAATATTTATGTCTTTCTAAAGTCTTATTAATAATATCTTTAGCAAACACTTCCATTTTTTCCAATATAATAGCTGGTTTCGTTTTTTTATATTCGGTTAGATTTAATGATTCGTAAATGTTTCGAGTTTCTGAAAAAAATGTTTATCTTAACATAGCAGCTTGATATGCTGGTGGTTTCTTTTCTAAATCTGACAATAAAACATAATCATGCCATTTCTCAATCCATCAGCGAAATGCAGCGAATCTATCTACAGTTAAATCTAACATTGGAGGAAAAACACCTCCCTTACCAGTTTCTGTCATTTTTTATTTATTTTGATGCAACGATTTAAAAGATGTTAGTGTATTCAACAAATAGAGGGCTCAATGTTCTTAAAGAACAGAGCAATAATAATTTAGTAAAAACACTTATCTAATTTTTGTGCTCTTCAACAGCATGTTTCACCAACAGTAGGTTCATTAGGAAGCATTAGGAAGGAAGTAGGTTCATAGGCTTTCTGATGAACCTACTGATGATGAAACATGCTGTTGAAGAGCACAAAAATTAGATAAATGTTTTTACTAAATTATATATAAATATATATATTCATTTCACTTTCTAATGTGGGTAAGAGCTCTAAAACTCAGTTTAATGATCCTTAGACTGGCTGGTTGTAGGATTATCTGAACTCTGTCGTAACTCTCAGAGTGACTGATTCCATCAACAGCTGTAAAAAATCTGATAACTATCAATCCCTAGTTGCATATAAATTGAGTCCCTTTTAGTTCTTTTAATGTGTACTTTCGAGGCCACATAAAAGTCCTTTGTAACAAATTAAGGTTGATAAATAAGATTAAGGCAGTTTACTCTCTGACAATAAACACGGATTTAGATTCTCTTGTTTTACTGCAGATTTCAACTTATATACTTTTCTTATAACATTTAACTTACTGTTCACCGTTATAAGAAAAAGAAACTATCGTTCATAAGATTAAAAAAAGTGATGCAAGAGCTATTACTCTTGATATATCAAATGCTTTTGATAGTTTCTAGTGAGTTAGTTTTCTTCATAAACAAATACTTGAATAATTGTTTTCTTAAGTTGCTCTTTATTGACAACACTCTCCTTCATTACCAATAACTTTTGGAGGACCAAAAGTTTCTACTTTTTTTCTTGCGTTTTTTTTCATTTATTTATGAACAGCGTAGTTGAAAGACTCCAAATGGAGATACCAATACGGTTAATACAAAAAACGGAAACACCAAATTTGGATTTTTAATAGACATTAAAACTTCTAATAGAAACAAGTGTCAATACACTTCGTGAAAATTGCTTAGATTTTGGAAATTTCTACTACACTGACGTCAATGGTCACGAATTGTCCTCATAATCCGGAGTTGGAACCGAACTGAGGTTCTTCAGGAAACTTCTTTGGATCTTCTTGGTAATATTGTTTCATATGAAGATGCAAGTATATCCAAATCTGCACATTTCAATGTATATAGGGGAAGTTGGGGTACAGTGGATCGAGGGGCACAGTGAATAAGAAGCATATTCTCAAAGATTAGAATTTTGTTCATCTTGATAATGTAATCATTTTATGTGTTTATATATCAGCCATCTTTAATTGTAGTTGTTACCAAATAATTTTTGACTAACAGTTTTTAGTAGGTAATTTTTATTTTTAGCTAACTAAAGTAAATTTTCATACCATCCTTATGTTTGTTATAAAGATCATGGTTGAAATAATTTCAAAAGTTGAACTTTTTTATTCGGATTATTGATATTTAGGCTTCTTTTTAGTAGCTTAGCTTTCTTTTTAGCGACACTCATGTCGAAAGAAATTAGATTTAAACTTAATTTGTTATGGTGGGACACAGTGAATATTATGATCTTAAAGACTAAATTCATGTAACTTTAACAAACAAACTACATAAAAATGAATTTATTAGTTTTAAGTTATGAATAATATTTGAACAATTTTTTAATATTTTTATAAGTTTTGTCATCAATAAAATTCTTTTATTTTTCTTCTCTATCGAAATATCTATTTTTTTGATTTTATATTAATCTAATTAATAAAAGTATGCTAAAAGTATAGTGTACAGTGTCTTTACTCTCTCAGCTTTAAAGTTATTTGGTTACCCCCCTTCATTTATCCCCATTCGTTATCATTAATTCACGGCTATGTTTTTTTTAAAATATATATATATATATATATATATATATATATATATATATATATATATATATATATATATATATATATATATATATATATATATATATATATATATATATATATATATATATATATATATATATATATATATATATATATATATATATATATATATATATATATATATATATATATATATATATATATATATATATATATATATATATATATATATATATATATATATATATATATATATATATATATATATATATATATATATATATATATATATATATATATATATA
The DNA here is from genome assembly GCF_022113875.1 of Hydra vulgaris. Taxonomy (NCBI): domain Eukaryota; kingdom Metazoa; phylum Cnidaria; class Hydrozoa; order Anthoathecata; family Hydridae; genus Hydra; species Hydra vulgaris. Next base: position 6,825,877 of record NC_061163.1, on the reverse strand, counting down.
TATATATATAGGTGCCCCAAGAAGTCCTTACGGTCTTATCACAGATTTTAATTGGAAATTCAAGTCTCCTTCCTAACCAATGTCGCGAAACTTGCCCAGAGGTGGGGTTTGAACCAAAGACTTATGGGGTAAACAGATTCTATCTGTTGACTAACCTCGCCCCTTTCTTTATCTATTAGACTGGCGTAGATGAATTTTTAATACATTGTTCCCAGTTTAGGATGTTAAATGCTGGATCTTCTTGAGTCAATGCATGGGTATTGCTTGTATCTCTGTTATTATGACTAGGCAACTCATTTTATTATCTCATAATAAGGGTACAGCTCTAAAACTCAGTTTTATGGTTCTGAGGCCGGCTGGTAGTCAGGTTTCCAGAACTCTGTGGTAACTCTCAGAGAGGCTGATTTCATCAACAGCTGAAAAATATCAAAGTATTAACAGTAGTTGCGCATGGATGGTGTCCCTGTTTGTACTTTTGGTGTGCATCGCGAGGCCACATTTGGAGCTCTTTTTTACGGCTGAGGGTTTATTAATAGTAATGAGGCAATTGTCTGGACTATTAAACAGTGTATTGAGTACTGTTTATACTTTGAGTGAAGTTAACAAATTAAAAATAAAAAAAGTATCAAAAACTAGAAAACACAAAAAAACATCGTCATCACCAAGTTCTCTAAATCTATCATTCACTAATATTCGTGGTCTTCGAAACTTTTTTTTGCTGCTGAGTCTTATCTCTTGCAAAGTTCACCAGACCTACTTGCTCTTTGTGAGATTAATTTGAGTTTAGCTGTCTCTTCTTGTGATCTTCGTGTTGATGGTTATATTCTTTTAATTTGTAAAAACATCAATAGTCACATGCTTGACCCAGAAATTTACATTCGTAAAAATTCACCTATTTGTTGGAAAACTAGGTTTGAATCCACAGACTATTCTTTTATGTGCTTTCGTTTAGCACCACTTTACTCTATTGCCTTTCTCTTTTTTCAATATCGCTCTCCTTCATCTCAATACTGCACTCTTTTTGATGTTATTTCTGATCAAATTGACCAAGCCCTCTTTCTTTATCCATTAGCCAATATTGTTGTTAATGGTGACATTAATGCTCATCACACAAAATGATTTGGCTCTAGTGTCAGTGATCTGCTGGCGTTAAAGCTCACAACTTTTTCCTTTCTCAATCCTTAACTCAAACAGTCAACTTTTCAACTCGCTTTCCAGACAACCTGAATGATTTGCCTTCTTTACTCAACTTATGTTTTGTTTCTGATCCTAGTCAGCGCCCAGTTTCTCCACATTCACCCTTTGGTGCTTCTGACAGTGCCGGATCAAGGAGGGTGGGGGCAATAACCCCGGGCCCCGCAAATTTAGAAGCCCCTTAAAATTTTAGAGGACATTTTTTTTTTAAAGTTATTTTTAGGCTCTAGCCCATAAAAAGGCCTCCAAAATCAAAAATAGCCCCGGGCCCCAAAAAGTCTTAATCCGCCACTGGCTTCTGATCATGGTTTGATCTCTCTAAAACTATTATCTCATTCTTCTTCATCATCTGAATCCCCCTATAATTGTACCACTTAAAAAAACCTTAAAGTTGACTAGGACTCTTTCCGTAATTTTTTTCGTGATTGCCCTTGGGTAGAAATCTGTCGTCTTCTTGCTGACAAATGTGCTTCTTACATAACTTTGTGGATTCAAACCGGCATGGTATCTTTTATTCCCAATCAACGATTCTAGGCCAAATCTTGCCAAAGTCCGCTATTCTCAGATCATGAGATCTCGTATTTCATCAAAAAAACTAGGCTCTCGTGACTTCAGGAGAATCTTTAATAGTATCATTAATAAAGGCAAATCTGTTATTCCACCTCTCTTGAATGGTTCACACTTCAACTAAAGAAAAAGCTAATTTGTTTGCTAAGAACTTTTCATCAATATTATCTCTTGATTCCATTAGTTGCGTTCTAACTGATTTAGTCGTCAAAGAGGTTGATACATTGATTGACATTCGTCTCACTACAGCTTCTGTATCTAAAGTGGTTTCCTGATTAGACTCTTCTACCGCTTGTGCCCGGACAACATAACTATAATATTCTTGCAGAATTGTCCTCCGGAGCTGTCGTCTATAATTTCAAAACTATTTAACAAGTGCTTATTAGAGTCTTGTTTTCCAGCCTGCTGGAAAGCGGCATCTGTTATCCCTATTTTCAAAAATTCTGGAGAGCGATCTAATTCGTCTAACTACCGTCCCACTAGTCTTCTTTCTATAATTAGCAAGGTTTTTGAATCTTCAATTAAAAAACACTTAATCTCTTATCTTGACCAAATAACTTTCTAATCATCAATATGGATTTCAATCTTCTCGTTCCACAGCTGATTTGCTAACAGTAATAACCAATAGATTTTATCGTGCATTAGATAAAGGCGGAGAGGTTAAGGCCATCGCTCTTGACATTTTTAAAGCTTTCGATAAAGTTTGGCATGCCTGTCTTCTCCATAAGCTTTCTATTTACGGTGTATCTTGTAACATCTTTAAGATTATTGAATCTTTCCTTTCCAGCTTTTTTCTTCATATTCTGTAACTTCAGGGGTTCCTCAAGGTTTAATTCTTGGCCCTATAACCTCTTTAATTTACATTAACGATCTTCCAGATATTCTCACATCAAAGGTGGCATTGTTCTCTGATGATACTACCATTTATTCTTGTCATGATGAGAAGCCAACACTCTCTGATTGCTTAGAGGGGGAATTTGAATTTGAAAAGAATCTCACTTCTGCTACAACATGGGGCTCACAGAGGCTGGTGAACTTTAATTTAGATAAAAGTCAAATTTTTCTAGCCAATTATTATTGCAATAGTTTAGATCTTTCTATTCATGAACGGTAATGCACTCGATGAGTCATATACCCTTGATTTTTTAGGATTAACTCATACTTCTGATCTATCTTGGAAACCATATATCAAATCCGTTGCAAAATTAGCATCTGCTAAAGTTGCATCTTTTTATCCAGTTCAACACTTTTTTACTCCGGATTCTATTCTTTATTTCTATAAATCTCAAATCTTGCTTTATATGGTATACTGTTTTCATATCTGGGGCGGCTTCTAATGATGCCCTTTCTTTTTTAAACAAGGTGCAAAAACGCATTGTAAACATAGTTGGACCTGCAATTGCAGCCAATCTTCAACCATTATCACATCGTCGTAATGTTGCTTCTCTTTCTCTTTCTAGAAATAGTATATTGGGCACTGCTCTAAAAAGCTAGCGTTTCTTATACCATCTACTAAAATTTATTCTCGTGTTACTCGTCATTTAATTAAGTCTCATCCTTTTTCTGTGACTGTTCCTTAGTGCTCTTAAAACTCTTATTCCTCTAGTTTTTTTCTCGAACATCAGTTCTTTAGAATTCGCTTTCTTCATCTTGCTTTCCTGATTCACATAATTTGCAATCTTTTAAGTCGTCTGTCAATCGTTATCTTGCTCTACAATCTTCATCTTTTCTCTTCTAGTAACTTGTAGTGGTTGCTTGCAGCTTTGTTGGAAGCAAATATGTTAAAAAAAAAAAATCTCAACTCTTTTATCTTGAAAAAAACAAAATACATATTTTAACTTTTGCTCAATTTAAAAAATAAATAAATCCGATCAACTTTGCCCCAACTTCCCCTACTTCTTACAACTGCTGTTTCAGTTTTAAGCGGTGAGCAATCCTTCAGAGAATGAATTTTAGTAGATGGTACAAGAGAGCTCTCAAACTTGTCTTATTTACGTGCTTCAATTATACAAGATTGTCTGATTGATCTTGCACCCTTTAGTAACGAAAGAGAAACACTTGAGAATTTTTATTTTGAAAATGTAATTGACGCGTTTGTGACAGTTAAATCCAGAAGGATCAATTTGTCGTAGACTATGTCTACAACAAATCCAATCATGTATAATTAGTAGAGCATACTTTATTTTTTTAAATAAGTTATTTACAATCGTATAGAGAACTATTAGTCTATATTCTATTTCATTAAAATTCCAAATACTTCGAAAATGAATCATATTATATAATTCACTATGCTATTTGGTCCATATAAACCGTAATGTAATACTTTTAGGGGCTCAGCGAGCCCCCAGACTTTGTTGCTTCGAAATGGGGCGCATACTTTCAGTCATGCCCCCAGATGCTGATGACCTCAGGTACTCCTTTGAGAATGACACTTCTATCTTAAAAAACTCGCGGGTACCAGCATCACTTATTCTCAATCTAATTACCCAACAATGTTAGGTAAGTAGGTATTTTCAGGTATTTACAGGAGTGTGTGTAAACAAATTATTTCCTTTTTACTGCTTTCTGATTAATGATTACAAGACATAAATTAGTTAAACAAATTCCAAGTAATCTATAAGATCAAACTCCAAGTAGTTGTTGACTATAGCCACTGGCTATTGCCTTTAGCCACTGTCTTGATAGAATTAACTGCTGTATATAAACTGTAAAATGTATTTTACTATTTTTTTGGATTACTTAACATAAGTAATGTTTACTTGATTAATCAAACCACTTCTTAACTAAGAAGTAGCTTTATAATGCTACATGGAAAGAATAAGAAGTGGCATTATAATGCTAAATGGAAAATACCATAAAATACAACGTTAACAATTATTAATAACGTTGATATTAATTATCAATTAGTTATTATTTATTAATATCTTTGTATTTTTACGGTATTTAAATAAAAAATGTTCAAGCTAAACTATTCCTAGCAGCGCACTGCTTTTGACCAACGTCAAAACCATTGTCAGCTTATTGTTCTGCTTCGGATATAACACGCATATCAAAAAGGATAAATTTATTTTGGTCAGTTTTAAAAAGATTCAAGTATTTTGTCGTATTTTGAAATATTTAAACTCCCGTGGTTATTTTGTTTCGAGATTAACCAGAGAGTTAAAATTAATTTTACCCTGGAGTTAAAAAGAGACTTGAAATGTTTTAAACAAGAATCAACTTTTTCAAAAGGTTTTCTGTTATGCTTTAATGGTTCTGGTTTTTCCTAAGTTTCAGTTTTAGGTTTAATACTATTTAACCAAAATATGAATAATATATACAGGGTGGCCACACAAAATTTTTATAAAAAAAAGATTCGAGGATTTTAGAGGAGATTTTGCATCAAATTTAGAGGATTTTTAACTCTGAAACTATAAAATTTTTAATAAAAATAGAGGATTTTAAAAGAGATTTTTATATAGGTTTAACATTCATGTTTAGTCACTTGGGTGGCTTTGAAAGACTTTTATAATGTGATTTATTAAGTTAAATGACTTAGATTGCTGACGGAATTTTTACAACCCAACCCATGCCTTCCTGGCATTAACCAATTTTTCAAACCAAGGTATTCATAACTTTATACTAAAATCAATAAATGAAATTTGATTACATGAAATAAAAATTTATATATTTTTTATTAACGAAATCGTTCCTTAAGTTCTACCAGCTTCGCTTTTTTGCATTTCAATTGACAGAGAATACTCTCTTTGTCAATTGCAACACTTTTCAAGGCATTACATTTGGATAAGATAGTTATATCATTATTTTTTTCTGCCTCAAATGCAAAGTTATCAACATCTTTTTGAAGCAGGATGATAGTTTTTTCCAAAGAGACAACCTTAATATTTATTTCCTGAAATTCTAAAGCAATCTCAATCTCTTTTTCATTCTTCTCCATGCTCAATTTGATTTTAGATTTGTGAACAAGTGATTGTTAATATTTTTGACGAGAAGATTTAACATACAATAAAAAATTCTTTGACATGGGAAAACTGTAAGGTTCAAAATTTTTTTTCTTTTATATAGTCTAATATTATTCGTTCAGAAATAAGACTTTCCATGTCAAGATTTTCAACATGAAGCATTTTGTTTTCAGTAAATCCTCGCTCAACAGTTGCCTGACCGTAATATATTGTTAGGATCTGAACAAATGTGCTTCCAGAGAAATGAGTCCAACCAATCTTTAGATTCATCAAATTCTTTGAATAGTTCTGTGTTAATCTTGACAAAATTTGACAAAAATTTTGAATACTCTTGTTTGGTTTTCATTGCGGTTTCAGAAGTCAGTTTTTTTAAACCAACAAGGATTTCAAACATTTTGTCTAATAAAGCTGTTGATAGCGCTGCCGGTTCCAACATAATTTTAGGAGACAAACAAGAAGTACTTTGAACAAGATTATTTTTTAATATACTTTTTTCTGTAAAATGCGTACATAAACTAGACAAGAACTGTAAAGCGCCATACTGAAGATTGCGTAAATGATCTCTCAACTTTCCATTTTTTTTCAAAATTCTGATATCATGTTTTATAGCAAAATCAAGATCAACAGACTCCAATAACACTCAACTAACAATAACTTTGAGCAGCTTATATACAGAGTTTGCTTTTTCTAAAACATCCTTCCTCAAAAAGCGGCTGCATAAATTACGAAGGACATTGTCTAGTGACTCGGTAAGAAATGGCACCATTGGATTGTCAGTTTGAAAAATAATTAAGAAATCATTTAATGATGTTGCAATTTCCTCAAAAAATCTAAGTTTCATTGGTATAGTGACATCTTCCACAGCTTTAGCAAGACAATCAGAACTGGTGTTTTGTCTAGGCTTTCCGTTTCCAGGTTGCTTCGATTATGGTAAGCCTTTCCAAAACTTTACAACTTCATTTATTTCAGGCCAAATAATTTGAGCGCGTTTGGAAACATCAATATTTTCAATCCATCTGTGTGCACAAAATTTAAGAGGGTAATCGGAAAAAGTAGCAGCTGTTAGACATTTATAATCAGCTCGGCGAGAAGGAGACTCATCAAATATTTTATACAGAGAAAAAAGTTGTTTCTTAATATTACAGTTAGTAGCCATTTCCCCAGTGCGCAAAGAACGATGAAGGGTATGGAGACTACATGTTCCGATAATAATTAATGGATCAAGTAAATCTTTTCTACTCTCATTTACCAGATTTAAAAAGGCTAAATTTACATTAGGTCCGTCAGAAGAAACTTGGTGGACTTTACTACAATCCAATGAACTTCAACAATTATTATATTTTGAAAAAACATCACCAGCAGATGCTTTACCCAAGAACTTAGAACTCCAATAAGATGTTTCCATTTCTGTGTCATCACAAAAACGAACATGTAAATCCATTTGACTTTTTTTAGAAATTTTGTTACAACATTCATCAAATAATGTGCTATAATAAGGAACTTTGTTCAATTTGTTTAGCATTGTTTCTTTAACAAAAAAGGCAACACTGTGACATAAAATGTAACTGCATTTTGTTTTTCCACAAGTGAAACTTTGAGCAATTTGACTGTCTGGAAACATGGAGCAAAACAGCTTACTTTTTGATTCTGAAGAACGGTAAGAATATTTACATTTCAAAACTTCTAGTGACCAAATTACCTCTGCAATTAATATCTGATCTCTTGACATCATATCAATTGAATTTGTTTGCTTTTGAGCTGCTTTTTGTTCTAGTGGATTAGTTACTTCAGATAACCTTTTGAAAAAACTTGTCTTACTGCTATTAGATGGACATCTTTCCTCATGTTTCTTCCCTTCGGCATGTTGCTTTACATTTTCTATTCCACTGTTTGCAATGCTAAAGGACTTCGAACAAACTTTACAAAATGCACTTGCTTCATCTTTTTTTTCTTTTTGCAACCAGCATTTGAACTCCTCTTCAATGAGCCACAATTCTTGAAATTTACTTTTAAACTTAGGCATTATTTATACTTTTCTAAACAAAACAAATAAATTCTTTATGGTAGACATACTACATTCAAATCAGTTTCTACACAGATATAAACTCTTTAAAATTGTTGTAAGAATAAGAAAACCTTTTCAAAAATGTATTACTGTAACTAATATAAACGTTAATACTGTAACTAAAATAAAAATCTGCTAATCGAAACAATACAATATTATTTTTTAATAAAAATATATTTATTTTTATTATTTCTTAAAATTGAGTAAACTTCAAAAAAAAAAAAAAAAAAAAAAAAAAAAGAGGAGTTATAGAGGAGAATTGATCATATTTTAAACTTTTAAGAGGATAGTAGAGGACTTTAGAGGATTTTAGAGGAACTGTGGCCACCCTGATATATAATTACTGTAATTGAATTTTAAAAACTTAAAATATGCTTTTACAAGTTGCAACCATTTTGACTAAATGTTGACACTTTCGGTAACTCCTTCGAAGTTTAATTTTCAATTATAAATTTTTATGAGTTTACCTTTTTAAATCAAATATTTCTGTCTTTTAACAGAACTTTTTCATTAAAAAAGAAATGTTACCTTTTAAATTTATTGCGCAATTGTTAAAATACTATTAAATGAAATGTAAAATGGTAATATTTTCAGCTTTGTTATGCTAAAATGGTATTATTTGCAGCTCTATTATGCTAAAACTCTCACAAATTTCAAAATGAAACAATCTTACCCGTCAACCTGATTCTGTCATTATTATCAACTAGTAAATTTTTTGGTTTTATATCACGATGAGCTATACTTTTACCATGACAATAGTTTACAGCTTCCACGATATCTTTGAAAAAAGCTTTTGCTTTGTAGCTTGTCATTGGACCCTTTAACAAATACTGATCCAAATCACCTTTGTCTACTAAGTCCATAATAAAATACATAACTTTAGCAGCTTCTACAGCCTCAATTAAATTTACTATGTTAATATGTAAACCACTAGAAAGTTCTTTCCAAAAAGAAACTTCACTGTGCAAATATTTTTTTATATACGACTCATTCTCTTTTTGATCCAACAGAATAATTTTTACAGCAATATCTCGTTTAAACTTTTTGGAATATCCCTTTTTAACTATTGAAAAGCCACCCGAACCAATAGTTGTCAGCGAAGTAAATTCGTACATTTTTAAATTTTCAATATGAGTACTAATTTTTCCGTATTTTAAACTTAGTTCCTCGGCTTCTACTTTTAGATCAAGTAAACTAGTTTGGTTCCACTTATAGTTTTCCTCCTCGTGGTCAATATTTTTCTGGCAACACAACAAATTTTTAAAAAATAAAACCATTTTAAATATTTAGCTTTTGCTAATGTATAATAAATTTTTTTATATTTTACCAAATGAAACCATTCCAAAGCTGTCGGCGAGTGCGTTAACGAAAAAATAAAGTAAAAACAAATTAGCTCGATCAATATCAAGTCAAATATGTTACGAAAAATTCACCAAAGATATTTGCAAATATTACGAATTTAAACACCTTACAATTGTAAGGTGTAAAAAATTTAAAATTACGAATCTGAAAAAAACACCAATTTAATTTAATATTAATAAAAGTAGTATAGATAATTATAGTTGTCGGAAAGCCAAGCGGTGGAGGAGGAGGGAAAGTAATTTGCCTCGGGCATTACAGAATCACATTATGCTTAAAGAACCTAATTATAAAAATTAAAACGGGGTAAATGTTTAGCTTATAAAAAACGTGATAATTATTAAATTTTTGCGTAATTTTTTTATTTGCATTTTAACTTACTTTAAAAATAGGATAACTGCAAGGTTTTCATTTAAAATTTGAACGAGCGCGCTTTTCGTTGGCTATTTGTTTGCATAAAAATAAAGTGTATTTTTTGAATTTGAATTTTTATTTCTAACATAAATTTTTTAAAGAACATTGACAAAACTGTTTTTTCTAAGACTATGTATTTTTTATTTTGTGTATTATCGTGTAAATACTGGCTTTGTATCATATATTTATGCTCAATGAGACCTATGTTTTTTGTGAATTTGAAGTTGTTTTTTTACTATTTATTTATGAAGTTTTCGAATAAGTTTTGTTATATACTTAAGTATGATTCATTATTTTTATAACTTTTTCTTTTTTTTTTATTCGTGGCTACATAAAAATAATTAATCATGCTTAAAAATAAAACATCCCCTCCCCCCCCCCCCCCCCACTAAAAATTTCTGGATCCGTCACTGGCTCTAACCAACTAGGCTATGCAGGGTAGCTCAATTGGTTAGAGCATAGTCAATAGAAGTTATACCCCATATAGCATAGTAAATAGAAGGTATATATATATATATATACATATATATATATATATATATATATATATATATATATATATATATATATATATATATATATATATATATATATATATATATATATATATATATATTAATATTGATTTAGGTGTCCCAAGAAGTCCTTACGGTCTTATCACAAAGCACCGCGGAAAAGCATTTAATAGGAAGTTCACGCCTCCTTCCCAACCGATGTCGCAAAACTTTCCCAGAGGTGGAATTTGAACCACGTATCTTACGTTTCTGAGGCAAGTGCGCTACCACTGCGCCACGGCTGTATAACTTCTATTGACTATTGTTAAATCCAGTGACGGATTCAGGAATTTTTGGTGTGAGATGGGGAGGGATTTTAAATATACTTGTATTTTGTACCATATTTGCTCCTATATATTAAAAAAAGTCCTCAATTTCTTAGATATTTTAAAGTCTTTCAGATTCTGGGGGAGGGGGGAATCCATACTGGATCTGTCAACTGGTTAGAGCGTCAAACCAGTTGTTAAAACCCCGACTGTTGTGCAATACGAGTTCAAATCCAGTCACTGCTAACTCAGTGCTTGAGTAATTTTACCAAAAAATATTGATTAATAACGGATGCTACTTTGGATTAGTCTTTATGACTTGTGACAGTTCCTATGCTAAGCCAAAAATTATAATCTAGATCTAGATCTTATAATCTAGATCTACTAATCTCTATTTACTATAAAGTTTCCTTAATCTCGTAATCTACACTTGCTATAAATCTCTCGTAACCTCGTAATCTACACTTGCTATAAAATTCTTATAATCCAGCTTTTTGAACAAATTATGATTCTATATTTCTTAATTGCGATGATTTTAAATGTACTAATTTAAAATAGTTGCCTAAAAAGAATTTTGAAAATTCTTCTTAATAATTTTTACAAAATAGATCAATATATATATATATAAATAAAGTGTAATTAAATAGAAAAATACAACTTTATAATGGAACTAAAAGTTTCATGCCTATCGGCAATCTTCAGCCATATATATTATACAAATCAAGAAAAAACCGTACGGTTTTTTCTTGATTTGTATAATATATATGGCTGAAGATTGCCGATAGGCATGAAACTTTTAGTTCCATTATAAAGTTGTATTTTTCTATTTAATTACACTTTATTTATATATATATATATATATATATATATATATATATATATATATATATATATATATATATATATATATATATATATATATATATATATATATATATATATATTACAATAATAAACTAAATAAATAATGTAGAATAACTTTATTTAAGAATCTTCCGTGTGTTATCATATACGCTAGAATTATTTGAAGACAATAAGCGTTCGCGATTACCCCACTAAGATCGTTCGTTATTTCCCCGCGATCCAACCAAATGAATTTAAACGAATATATTGAGATAGTATTATCATACCCTAAATATAATACGTTTTACTAACTCCATGATTATGATACTTTGCAACAACATAAATAAATGTGTGGTTTTATATACATAGTATAGCCAATACATAAATGTTTCGCAAATAAAAATTACATAAAACTAAGAGAAAAACTTAAAATCAATCTACCTTGAAGAACCTGCGCATATATAATACACTATTGCACGTCTGGAACTGAGCATGGAACCAACTCTTGTGAGAAAAAAAAAGATTGTCAACTACCCTTTTCTAACATGCCGTAACGACCTTGTTCGGAATTACCCCGCGTTCGACATAACCCGACTCTCCCCTACTAAGAGAACACTTATTTTTTTTTATTATATAACTTTACTTTTTATTTTTAAAATAAAAAAATATATAGAAAAGCTTCTTAAGTTTGCAAAAGGGCCTCTTAAAATTACTATGGCGTGGGAGGGCTTAACCACGGCACTGTGTAATATTTTGTATTTATTAATTATTCTTTTATTCTTTTAATAGAAATAAATATTAATAAAGACAAAACTTTGAATTTTTTCAGATTCCCTTTTGTCTTAGAGTTTTAAGTATAATTTATTTATATTATAAATAAATTATATTTAAAGAAATGATTTATATAGATTTTAGTGTTTTGATGATATATGAACTTTAAAATTACATAACAAAACTATAAATTATAGTTTTGTAATGAAATTTTGAAGTTCATAAATCAACAAAAACCCACTAAAATGTATATGAACCGCTGCAACCTTTTTTTATTCAAAAAAATTTTTTTTTTCCATAGAGTCACCCTAAAAATAATTTTAAATTTAATTATTTGAACCGTTTGATAAAAAAAAGCTTTCACTATTTGATGAGATCTTATTGTAGACATTTATTGCGTTTATTCAGACATTTTTTAAGTTCGCTTATACTTTGCTTTTATTTTTTATGTGCGGAAGAAAAATAAAGCAAAATAGTCGATTTATTCTATGCTTAATCTGAAAGGTTGCTTAAATGTTATTTTACTAAAACTTTACAAAATAACCTTTAAATTTCATTTTAGGCATAATTTTGTTTTACATTTTTGATGAACTTTCAAACACTCATAATAATTCCGATCTTTTAGCAGCGCTCTAACTCTCATGTAGCGTGTTTAATTTTTCATGCACTTGCAAGTGTTTTCAGGTTTCAGTAATATAAGCTTAGAACTAAGTCTTGATTTACGTTTAATTTTACTTAAACGCTCTTGGTAAAATCGATCGGTTTTACCAATAGCGTTAAATACCAATTAAGTAAATTAAATAACAATTTAAAAAATTACCAATTAGCATTAAATACCGTTAAATACCAATACTAAAATAGCAATAGCGTTAAATACCAATAGCATTAAAGTTACGTTGTTCTATCGAACAACGTAAATTTAATAAATAATAGGGAAAGGAAATTGTAATTCATTTGCTTACCTATCAAAATTTCTTTTAAATTATAAACGTAACTTTAAATTTTAAAAATACACATAAACAGAGTAAAAAAGTTTTTAATTAATCAAAAATATATTTATATGAAAAGTTAATTATAAACCATAGTTCAAAATCTTAAAAAATCGTAGATTTTAAAGAGCTAATAAAAGTCTAAGCGTTTGGGATGTAATAACATAAGAAGTCTAACAATATTTTAATAACAAAATGGCACTCATATAATCTACAGAGCATAAGTATAAACCATACACTATAAAGTGCTAAAAAAATTCGTAGATAACCAATTTTTGAAGTGTTAAGAAAGATCTAATCGTTTGGTACAAAATGGCTCTTTCTTCCGCCGACCTTTCGCAAATAGCATGTCTGCGTTTTAATAAGTATGCAGAGGTTGGCACAAGAAAAAACTTTCTTGTTAGTGCTTCATGTTCACAATGGTGTTGAGGTAGTTTGCTTATTAAAAAAAATAATCTTGCATTTAAATCACTTTTTTTCTCACAAATTCTTGCATAACAATTATGCTCTTGATAGATCAGATTCAAATAACAATGCGGATTTTTAAAACCTTTCGATGGTTTTTTGATAAACGAAACGTCTTCATCTATATTGCTTGACTTTTTATTGGTACAAATGACATTAAAAGAGTTGTTTATAGCAGACGGAATATTATAGAACATTTCCATATTGTTTTTGCTGTTTAATAATTTTCACTCAAAGTGAAAAACTTAAAACAATATTTTTGCTATGTTATTATTTGCGTTTACTTGTTTTTTAAAGTTGTTTATAAAAATATGATTTAGAACTGTAGTTTTATAAATATTCAGTTAAAGAGCGTTATCAATAACTTTTATTGTTTTAAAGAAACAAAATTTTTGATTTTACGCTAAATTTTGTTTATTGTGCCCAGACTTCCAATGATTGCATCAAAACTCAAAAAACAAAAAAACAAAAACAAAAAAATTGACGTAACGTAAACTTTGGCTACGTCAAAAAGATTTAAAGGTGAGTTTCCACTCATCCGTTTTTTCACGGGAACGGGATAGGAAAGGGAAAAATAATCACGTGAGCACGTGTAGTTTTCCTTCGGACATATTAAAACTTATATTACGCATGCCTACGTGATTATTTTTCCCGTCCCTTTCCCGTTCCCGTATGAGTGGAAACTTGCCTTAAGTGCTTACTGTAGAAATTAAAAATCGGATGTTATTAAGTGTTCTGAGTTTTTCTTAACTTGAATACTTCTGCTGCATCTAAATGAAAGTTTACTCTTTTAATAATTCTAATAGCTGCTGTTTTTCATAATTTAAAAAACATCTGTAATCTTTTTTTTTTTTTAAACTGTATTAGGATATGGATGGTAACTGATTAACTAGTAGAATGTTAACAAACTTTTCTTGATCACTGTTCCAAATATTAGGAAATTTTAAAAACAATATATATTAATGTGTTTTTAAAACATCGATAATTTGGGTACCTATCTTTTTTTTTTTTTTTTGACAAACAGCTATTTTAAACAATTATATACCAATATACCAACCTTATCTTATTTGACTTTAAAATATCGACTTTTAAATTATATAAACTTTGAAAGCGGCAATCATGATTACCTTTTTAGAAAACATAAACAAACTTAAACCAATCATTTTTTTCTGATAAAAAAACAACTAATCATATTGTTACTCTTGACAAAAGAATCTTTTGCGTAATACACCTTTTCACAGTTCCGATATAAAAATTTATGCGCGCGCAGAAATGGAAGTAAAAACGTAAACAAACATTATTTCAACGGTTTAAATTAAAGAGGTTTATAATGGAAAAAAAATGTAAATACCGAACCTATACCATATAGAAGTTTCAAGAGATCGAAAACATGCGCTCTCATCGATTGTAAAAAAAGCGAGAACAATCTAGAAATGTGGAAAGATGATTTATGTATGATACAAAATGTTAAACAAAGCTCTAACTTGTGAAACTGCAAACTACCATTTGAGTAAGCATTTGTTATCCATTATCAACACACACACATATATAATAATATAAAAATAACTACAGCTCAGAGAATTATAGAGAAAACTAATTAACCGTTCAACTCCTACATTATTGCTTCATATTAAATTGTTTACCATAAAATATAAAATGAGAGTATGTTCAGACAATTTTCCTGACAGAGCACTATCGTTTAAAAATCGATATTTTTCGTTTAACTTAGGCTACAATGCTCAAAGACTTGTATTATTTAATGTAAATACCGGTTTTTGCTTTTAATCTGGTGGATTTTTGCACGAATCTGGCGGGTTTTTTCATTTAATCTGGCGGTTTTTTGCATTTAATCTGGCGGTTTTTTGCATTCAATCTGGGCGTTTTTCTTTATCATGATAAACAGCTTTGTTTTTATTGCTTTATTTAATTTAACTTCCTTATGTACAATTTAAGCCCGTTTTCTCTTAAATTTTTTAAAATTTTAAAATGAAAAACGCACGAAGACAATGCTCAGAGATTAATGTTGAAGTAAGAAATTTGATCAATCTTTATATGATAAGAAACCATGGATACAGTCTCCGAGGAACGACCCCAAATCAACATGTGTTATCATCAAGAGGCCGTAACATAACTATGATATTAGCATTAAATTGTTTAAACATAGTCCACTGTAAAGCAATAATTGGAGTAGGGGTGACAGCAGAAATCTTTAAAGGATTCTTAAATACGCTTAAATATATACGCTAAAATATATATTAAATATATACGCTTATATATATATATATATATATATATATATATATATATATATATATATATATATATATATATATATATATATATATATATATATATATATATATATATATATATTAAATACAAAAAACCACCAGATTAAATGCAAAAAATCGCCAGATTAAATACAAAAAATCGCCAGATTAAATGCAAAAAACCGCCAGATTAAATGAAAAAAACCGCCAGATTCGTACAAAAATCCACCAAATTAAATGCAATGGAAATTTTTCAAACAATGATCCATCAAATTATGTCGAATGTAATGTTAAGCGTTGTTTTATAATAGAGCATCTAGAATTAAAATAGGAAATTGATAACTTAAAAAAAGAACTTCAGCACGAAATAAGAAAAAAATAAAAATTTATTTGAAAAATTAAATTCAACACATCAGTTATTACTATGAAACAAATTTGTATATAAACATAATCCAAACAAATCGTGTTATTACAATTAACTTCTATACAAACATTTATTTTAAAAACGATAGATTTTGCGACTTTTAAACTGGCCTTACATCTATCAATGTGTTTCATCAGTTAGTGCTGTATCACCATTAATCAAAAGAAGATAAAGTGTTATTAAAAAGACATCTACTGCTGTGTTTTGAAATTTAAAAAAACCCTAAACTACTTGGACCAAAATAAATGTTATGCAGCAAAAATGAATTTTTAATGATGCTAATACTTGGAATACTGACAATTGATCTTGCTGACAGGTTTAATATATCTTTAAGATAAGCAAATGCAATATTTTCTTAGGTTGAAAGCTCACTTTTAAAGCACATGGTTTTTGTTCCAAGTAAAGATGTTATAAGGCATGCAATGCAAAACAGATTTAAGAAATTAAGTTATATAGACTTACACTAAATTTCAGATATAACAGATTTTATTATGAAAACACCTAAAAGTTTTGACAGAAACTAACAAGGAGTGAATACAAACATTACAACAATATAAAAACATAAGAACCCGTAAATCAGAATTCATCAATAATTTCTTTAAATAATTTCTAAAGCTTACAGAAGCTAAATTTTGGATAAAGAAATTACAATTTGCAACAAATGTTTAGATTGTATTCTAAAATACACAGTTACTATTATTATAATTATTATCATTACTATTATTATTGTAATTATTGTTATTTATACTATTATCGCTAATGTTTTATTGTAATGTTGCAGGTTTTTACTTTAGATTAGTACTTGTACTATTTGTAAAAGTCGCTGAAATTTTACAACTTATTTCAGAATATATATATATATATATATATATATATATATATATATATATATATATATATATATATATATATATATATATATATATATATATATATATATATATATATATATATATATATATATGCATAAATTTAGCTTTAAACACTACATTAAGTATATTTGAGTACAAAATAAGATAGTTGAATTATTTTACATATCCAAGAGTCAATGTTTTTAATGGCACTGGTTTAATAATATTGTTTGATAAACCTTAGTTTTACTTTGTAAATCTCGAACAAATTACTGTTAAAATAACGTTTGTTTACGTTTTTACTTCCATTTCTGCGCGAGCATAAATTTTTTATCGGAACTGTGAAAAGGTGTATTTAGTTTTTAATAAATATAAAAAAAATACTTAAAACAAATTCTTATCACAAATGGGAAAAAGAAAGATCACAAAATTAAAAAAGTCAAGCTACAATGTTAATTTAATCCACGACGACTGATTTACCTTCTCAGAAGTCCGATTTCTGTATTTCCTCAACATCAACTCCCAACAAATGGAACAGTTCTACGATATTATCAGTATGTTATTACAGAAAAAAGTAAAAGGTTCAAGTCTACCCAAGAAAGTTTTTCATGCAAAAAAAAGAGCGGGAGTAGGGATATGGTTTGTCTTGACAAAGATTTCTGTTATGAAAATATGGAGATTTGCTGCGTAAGAAAAATTGTTAATATATGGAAATATGCTGGCTTTGGAAACTATATAATTTCTGAAGTACAAATTGTGCAAAAGGTTATTAAACTAAATAAATTATACGTTTCAATGCGAAATACAAGTTATTTAGCCTGGAACACAGTTACCCCAAAAAAACACGAAAATAAGTTTGAAGAATTTTTTGAAAATTTGTTTGACATTTCTCAAAAAAACATAGAAGCAAAAATAAAATCAGAAAAAAATATTCCAAGATCGAATCATGCAGTGATAGAAAATTTCAAGATCAAAGAACATTGAGGAGAGGTGTGATAAGTGAAAAGTATGACATTAATATGAAACAAAGAGTTGAAAGGAGAATTAAAAGGTATGAAAGAATGAGATCTTATGAAGAAAAATGCAGAGTTAATGAAAGTTTTAAGTTTGATTGCAAAATCGATTTAGAAATGGATGAAGTGATTTCTTGTGAATCAGATGAAACCGAGGCATCAGGTAAATTATATCCCAATGTTTTATTCCAAATTATTTTTTGTAAAAAAAAGATAAAACTTTTATTCACTTTATTAAGTCATTAACACTTTTTGTTACTTAGGTTCTGTGACTCACCAGTCTTCAGTTGCTAGTGATAGTGATTTCGATTTTCCAGAAAGCAATGGAAATCAGCTTCTAACACACACAGAGTTAAAGCGTCAAAAAACATCTAAATCTGGCTGTTCAGAAATAGCAATAGAGTTCGACAGAGATAAGCTTCTATTAGCTACAACACCTGTTAGTGTTAGATGTGGAATAGCATTCGCTCACAAACAATGTTTCTAGGAGCTGTTATTAAAGCTTTAGGGGGAAATGTTCATGATTTAAATATATCAAGAAGCTCAATAGCTAGAAGTAGATTCAAGTATATTGAAGATTTAGGTAAATTTTTTTTACATTCAAAATATTTATAATAAAATAAAAAATAATAGTTACAAAGAGAAAAAAAATCTTTTTAATCTAATGGAGCCACCATCATGGAGCCACCATCATGGAGCCACCATTAATGGAGCCACCATCATGGAGCCACCATCAGATCAAGCCATTATGAAGAAATGTTGGGAAAGAATTTGATCTTGCATTTTGATAGTAAGTTGGTGAAAGAAATAGAGGAAAAGTTAAAAATTACAGTTAAAAATAAAAGGGTTGCGGTATCTGTTACCAGTCCTGAATTTAATACAAAAGATCGTCTATTTGGAATTATAGCTGTGGAGAGAAATAAAGGAAAAGAGCATGCTATTGTTATTCAAAACATTTTAGAGTATTTTGAAATAGCTGGTAATATAATTGGAGTCTGGACTGATACTACATCAAGTAATAAAGGTAGACTAAATGGAGGTATAATAGTTATTAGTAGAATTCTTAACAAGTGTTTGTTTTGTTTATCTGTCGTTACCACATATATGAACTCCATATAACTCATGCAGTACAGACTATCACAAAAGTTAAATCTAAAGGTCCAAGCAAGTCTATGTACTTAGCTTTCCAAAACACTGGGAAACTTCTCATGAATCTGTAAACTCAAGAACTCCAGAACTGAAAAAATTTGATTGGAACAAGCTGGAAATAGGTAGAAGGCTTTACATCTTGGCGCTAACAGCTAAAGATTATGCGAAGTATTTGTTGGAGAATAGAATTTTTCCAAAAAATGACTATAATCACCTTGTTAAATATATGGCTTTTTATTTTGGCGTCGAATCTAATTAGCTTAATGAATTTAAAACTCATCAACCTGGAGCTTGTTACGAAGCAAGATTCATGGCTAATGCTTAGTATATTCTTACACTAGAAATGGCATCCACTATTATAACCTTTTTACCTGATGAAAATAAAAATGAAATTGAAACATGTGCCTTTATTGTTGCTGTTTGTTATGCTCCATGGTACCTCAAGTCTAGAAGCGCTCAACATATTGTACTTAATGATTTTAATGCATTTAAAGCAGTATATGTTATTAAGGATGAATTTAATGCCGATGTTGGCAATGCTTTCATTAAAAGTTTTCACAAATATTCGTGGTATCTTTCTCTAGCAGTAGTTGTTTTTTCACTAGTTGACTCTCACTTGGAAATGTTTGTCAAGTATGAGATTTTGAAAATTTTGTCAAAGGACTTAGTGTAACCAACGACTGCGCTGAAAAAAACATCGGATTAATAAATGATTTTTTAAAATATTTTCAAATAGAAAAACAGCGTCAAAATATAATATTGATAGCGAGAGAGGAGAGAAAATAAGTAACAAAGAAAGTAACTCAAAACGAACTTATAAAAATTTAAAGCTATTCTACATATTATATAAAATTTAAAGCTATTCTATATGTTAATATATAATTAGATATATTTGTGAATTAATAGAATTATACTTTCAGTTAATGATAATAATGAGATATATTTATGAATAAAAGAATTATACTATCAGCTATTTAATTTTAATCTTTTCTAGCTAAAAAAGGAAGATTTAGGAGTTTTACAGTAAGCACTTAAAATGATCTGAGTGCAATTTTTTACTATGCATTTATCTTCTACCTTTATATATACAAGGAATTTTGGGTGTACAAACGAAGTTTAGAAATAAAAGGTTCTTTTATATATTTTTGGGACACCCTAATAAACATTTACCAATCGAATTAGAAACAAAAAAAACAATTATTATATACTTTTAATAATACGCAAAACATAAAAGAAAAAATGTTAGAAAAAAGACACGCTTCAAAATTTGAGGGTAGCCACGGACACAGTTAAATCATGGAAGTATAAAACAGATGGAAGTTCATCGAGCCGCAAACATCAAAGCAATATCAAGTCGTCTCGGGAGTATACTTGTAACCGACAATTAAAAAAAAAACAAGTTTCACTGGGTGAAAAAAAGAATAAATTCACTGAAATGATTTTTATTTAAATATTAAAAAATGAATTATTCTAGGAATATGCTGCAAATTTTTAACCATTAGTACTTGCAATTATTCAGCAAAAGGTTTATTAAAACTCGATAATTAAATAGAACCACTTGATTTTAAAAGCATATGTTAGTTTAAGCTTCTTTTCTTGCTTCAAGTCATAACACGACATTTGATAAAAAAGACAACTAAAACAATTTTTAAAAAATCAAAAAAATTGTTTTCTAAATAACTAAAGTTTAAAGTTTCATTAGCTGTATATCATAACTCCATTCATTCTTGCAGTACTCCATTTTCATTTAATATGAAATTTATAAAAAAAAGTTGTTGCTTGCCGTTTTGTTGCGCCATTTTTAATGTTTTTTTTGAATATTATTGGCGAACCTTTATTTTTTAATTATTATAAACGTACCTAATTGCGTCAACGTATAAAGATAACGCGTTTAAGTACAGTCTTGATGTCGTTTTCTTATTGTTTACGAAACAAAAGGTTACAATCATAGTCCCGAAGAATTTCAATGCAGTTGAACTTCCATCTGTTTTATACTTCCATGGTTAAACCATGGTTTTACTTCTTTTTTTACCCGTGTGAGACAAATATAATATACAATTAACTAGCATTGGAATGTTTAAAAAAAACTAGAACATTAAAATAAAAACTGACTTTGAAAATTGTCTTTAATGTATAAAAAATGGGAATGAAAATTTCATTATTTAGAAATATAAACATTAGCTTTTTACTAATGAAAATAAACACTTTGAAAACACTTTTTTCAAATCTTAGGTCTTTTTATTGCAATTAAATGAATTACTGTAATGGTTTTGTGTACTACATTAAATCTCTATATATTATTGCCGAACTTAATAGCAGTGTTAATAGTGGTGTTAGTAGTGAACGAAAGTGAATGCAAGTATCAAACGTAGGTAAACTTAAAATTATGTAATGTTAAAACATACGAAACATGTATCAAGTTTTACAGTTTGACTTTCACTTGAAAACTATATTGCGACAACATCTGCTTATTATATATATATATATATATATATATAGATATACATATACACATTGTTTATACATAGATTTATGTATTTATATATAAACTTATATATATATATATACATTGTGTATACGTTGATATATGTTTATATATATATATATATATATATATATATATATATATATATATATATATATATATATATATATATACATATATATATACAAATGTATATATATATATATATACAAATGTATATATATATATATATGTATATATATATATATATATATATATATATATATATATGTATATATATATATATATATATATATATATATATATATATATATATATATATATATATATATATATATATATATATATATATATATATATATATATATATATATATATATATATATATATGAATACAAGGAAAATCAGCGGCACAAGTGTGGAAATAATGCGCAAGGGAATTGTATGGTTATAATTATTAGTACTTAACCGATGAGAATCAATCAATTGTAAATTTTTGTCCAGAGATGAAAATGGAGTGTTTCAATTATTACAATATTAATTTAAGATCGCGTATATATGCTGTTTTGGATTATAATGGCAGGAAACAAGTATAATTTAGCTTTTCGATAATGTATTGTAAAAGATTACAAGAAAGGAGTCAAACAAAAGGAAATCCCGAATAAATACTCCGTTAACAAGTCAATTGTATGTCGAATAATGAAATGATTTAATAAAGGTAGTCCTTTAGAAACAGAACATAAGGGCGGAACACCACTCAAAACATGTCGTTTCACCGATAGAAAAATTATTCGTCATGTTAAAAAAAATCCTATTGACAGCGCTGATGATACCATTAAAAAACAGAAACTTTCTGTGTCTCAAAATACAGTTTGTAGACGGTTACAACTTTCAGGACCTTTGAGCTTTAGTAAAAAAAGAATCTTTCATTTCTCAGAAGAATAGAAAAACTAGAATTGAGTTTTCAAATACTCATAGAGACTGGACTATAAATGATTGGAATAGAGTACTCTGAAGCGATGAATCAAAGTACAAATTGAAAGATCCTGATGGAAATTTAAAGGTACGTAGACCTAGGTAAACGGTTAGATCCTAAATACACAATAGGAACAATCAAGCATGGTGGTGGAAAAAGTGCAATGGTTTGGGGTTGTTTTTCTGGTTTTAGTGGAGTTGGAATTATTTACCGAATAAATGGCATTATGGATCAGTATGTTTATTCTGATATTCTCAAGGAAAAAATGGTTGCTCATACTGATAATAATATGCCTCTTTTATGGACATTTCAATAAGAAAACGTCCCCAAATACACCTCTAAACTCGTTAAAGAATGGTTTGAAACAAATCAAATTAAGGTAATGAAATGGCCAGCTCAATTACCTGATCTCAACCCGATTATAAAGTTATGGTACCAAGTTGAACTATCCATAAAACACAAAGAACCCTTCAAAAACGCCAAAGACCTATATAAAGCTATTGAAACCACGTGGAATGAGATTACACAAGAAAAATTATTAAACTCGTAGAGTCTATGCCGAGAAGATGTCTTTGATCCTAAAAAGTAAAGGATATGCCATTAACTATTGATATTAACATTTTTAGGGTAGTTTTAAAAAAGTTGCTAATGTTTTGAAAGACTACGTTTTTGCGTTAAAATACCAATACAAACAAAAAATCACGTTTATTTATTTTCAAGTAGTGTTATCATGTTAAAATCTTTTTTCTTACATGTAACATTAACCATTTTTTTTATTTAAAGCGTAATTAAAAAAACAAAATTGCTGAAAAAAGTAATTAAATTAGAAAATATTTTTAATTTTATTTAGTTGCTAATGGAGATCTTAAATTAATATTGTAATAAGTGAAACACTCCATATTTATCTCTGGACAAAAATTAACAATTAGTTGATTCTCATCGGTTAAGTACTAATAATTACTAATAATTACTAATAATTACTAATATATATATATATATATATATATATATATATATATATATATATATATATATATATATATATATATATATATATATATATATATATATATATATATATATATATGTATATATAAATAAAAGAAAATTTCTCCGATAGCATTTTTAACAGAAGGGCATAGCAGGGTTAGATTTTGGCGTTAACAGCCTTCCGATAACTAAATTTTCTCCTGCCGTTAACTAAACGGAGACGTTAGAATACGAGTTTATTTTATTGCTGGCGTTAAAAATTGCCGTTTTGCTTTCAAAATATGTTTTTTAAAACTAAATTAATTATTTTGTTTTAATTTCAAAATAATTATTTTAGTTTTAAAATAACATCTTCTATTCGAGAAGTAACTTGACTTCTTCATAAAATGCATCATTTTAAATGTTCGTTTACTCGAAATTTTTTTGTTTTAAAACTAATGAAACAGGTAATATAATGACATTCGATTGGAATGAGTGCGTTTATATGGAACGCATTATAAAAATTGATAAATTGAAAGTTAAAAAGAGACTTTAAATAAGATATAAATTTGTAGAGTTTGTTTTTAGACTTTAATAATATTTTGTTATATACATATATTAATATAAATAAAATACAGTTTAGTCGGTATATTTTTACTTTTACTAAGAAAATAAATGAATTAGAATGATAATGGTGGATTTAATAAAATTTATAAATAAATATCTAACTTATATATTCTAAAATTGTATAGTTAAATCCTATATTATACTCATATGCCCGTATAATTGTATCAACTAATCATTAAATTCATTTCATGGAATTGTATAACCAATTGCAGCTCGCTATAATTGATCATTGCTTTTTTTCTTAACTATTTTATAAATTTACAGTTTTAAAGATATGGCAAAAATAAGTGGGAGGACTGATCCTGGTTGTAAGTATTGTGTTGAACTTCGTCCAATCAGGTCGCTGGAAGACAAAACTTATATATGTGTTGAGTGCAACTTTTGTCAGAAGAAGATCACTGGTGGAATTAAAAGGCTAAAGGTGCATCTTGCAAAGACTCATAAGAATGTTGCAGGTTGTCCACAAGTTTCCATTAAGGTTCAAGAAGAAATAAAGTTGTTTATGTTAAAAAAGACCTATGGTAAAAAAAGAGCATTCGAAGAAATGGAGGTTTGTCGAGTGGGAATGCAAGAACCATTTGCTACTGAAGGCAATGCACAATTACAAAAAGCACCAATAGGCTCAAGTGCAGTCAAGTTAAACCTAATAAGTTCATTATAGAAAAAGCAAATTTTGATAGCGGGAGTACTAAATGCTCCACGGGTTATCAAATGCACCACGTTACCTTGAATGAGAATTGGAAGAAAAAACAAAAAAAGACGGATTTTCAGGTCTTTTGAACGTTTCTTCTATGAGTATTCAATACCGTTTAATGTAGCAACAAACCCTTCATATTGGGTCATGATGAATAATGTATGTGGATTTGGAAGGGGATTTAAACCCCCAACTATGCATGAGTTGCAAACATGGGTTCTAAAAGAAGAGAAAAATGCTATTTCTGCCATTGTTGATGAAGAGAAACCTTCATGAATTGAGACCGGTTGTAGTGTTATGTCTGACGGTTTGATTGACACAAAAGGGGCGTACATTGATAAATTTTTTAGTTAACAACTTGAAATGTACTTACTTTTTAAAGCCCATTAATGCATCGGATCAAGTAAAAGATGCAATGTTGCTTTCTAGATTGCTTGATGAAGTGGTTGAGGAAGCTGGGGAAAAGAATGTTAAAAATGTGCGCAACATAATTCTAAAAAGCAAGTTGTTTTGGCCTGGTGTTGTTTATGTGCTCAACACAACAAAATCCTTGGTTATAGTTTTTCATTGGTGGATTCCGAGAAGTATCCACCAATGAGATTTATTTACAAAGCTATGGACAGGGCAAAAAAAAAATTGCTCGAAATCTGTACGATGTTTATTTGGATGGGATAATGCAGTAAGAACGAGGAAGAAGAGAAGTCTAAGTGTGTGTTTCCACTATTTTTAGTATGTTAGTAATAAAATCTTTTATTTTATTTTTGATAAACCAGAGGATGGACCGATATGGGATCACATCTCAACCATTTTTTTTTGCTATCAGTTTAATAAAATACCATTACTATTTTCAGAGGATTGGTGGAGAGCTTGAACTAGCAAAATTTGCCATTTGAATCTTGAGCTTGACTTGCAGTGCTTCTGAATGTGAACGGAATTGGAGCTCTTTATATAAAGTATTACTATAAAGCATTTTGGTTTTTATATGTTTTCGATTTTTATGTTACTGAGTTTTTAATGAATAGGTGGATACAAAGAAGAAAATCGCTTGAAACAAGCGAAACTCAATAATTTGGTTTACATTATGTTCAATTTGAAATTAAAACACAGGGAGTTAAAGAGAACAACTAAAGATCCTCTTTTTTTGAATGATGTAGACTCTGGTAATGAAAGTATCTTAGAGCTCCAAGATCCTGATATGTAGGCCTATAAAGATCTTGATGCAAATATAGCTCTTGATGACCCTCTTGAAGTCGAAGAAGGTGAAGTATCTCAACATACAAAGAATAGAAGGAAGAAAAACGCAAGGTATAGGATAATTATTTGAATAAGTTTTTTTACTTTTTTATTTCTACTTTACTGAAACATATATTTCTTTTAGGTAAAAAAAAATTCCACTTGATGATGAGGAGGATTTTCCACATGACGAGGAGGAATGCAAAGAAGAAGTTGAATTGAATTTCCTGGATGATTTCCTCGAGAATCCTAATAGTAGCACTAGTTCTAGTGACAATGGTGATGATTGATTGAATCTGTGGAAGTTTGGAACTTCTAAGATTTTTTTTAGAACTTCTAATGAAAGAATGATTTTACTTCAGTGTTATTTTCATTGTTTTTAACTTTTTTCTTAAAAAAAAAAAAAAAAGAGTTTTTCTCAAACAAATTTAGGTTTACGCCTCAAGCACATTGAGGCTTACGGCTTGCCTCACTTATAGGGAAACCATCTCAATACGCCTCACGCTTTTTTAAACCTTGGTAAATGCCCGTGCTACCAGCCCCCCCCCCCCCGATTGCTACGGGCCTGTAATACATAAAATTACATAATAGAAATAAAGGGTCGTCCATAAATTACGTCACCCTATAAGGGAGAGGGGTTAGTTATTTTGTGACAACTCTTACGAAACTTGTTACTAAAAAGTTACGATGTTCGGACAATGATGAGGGGGGCAGGAGTGAGAGAAGAAAGGTCTAAAATGGCCAAAATTGTATGATTTATTTTGTGGACGACCCTTAAAGCATTATAGCATCTATAGAAAGAAATTATTTTTTTTTCATCTTATTTTTTAAAAGGTCGAAAGAAATTAACAAATTAAAATTATTCAAAACAATTTTATTCTTGAAATAAGGTACACAATATTCCATACAAAATTGATTAAACTGTACGACAGAATCGTTCATTTAAAAAGTTATCGTTTTGCAAAAAATAATTGTTCAATTTTTTGATAAAAAAAAATCTTTAAAAATAAACAGTGCTGAGTCATCTTTATATTCAAACAAAACACATTAAAATTTTATAAATGTTGAGTTAATTACCATTAAGGACTTTTGTGTCTTTAACAAATTTGAATGTGAAAAACGCATAGGGTAAACCACCCAGTGGTCGACACCCCTTCCAGTCTTCGACTAAAAAATAGCCTGAGCAAACACTAACTGAAGTAAAGTGCCAAAATAAAGTCTGAAATGATCACCTATCTTTCCTTTATATATGAAGGAAGTTTGGCTATCGTAAACATAAAAATAAACATGCATACGATGATTTGAAGCAAAAAAAGTTCCGTAAATACCCTTAACTCTCAGGAATAATTTTGATAACTGTTTCCAGGTAACCACAAATAACGCATGACAAATGGATTTGAAATTTTTTTTTCATGTTGACACTGAAATAGATAAGATAAATATACAATCGTTTAAAATCAAAAAATTGAAAGGGAAGTCAGAGGTAGAGGGGGTATCAAACACTGGAGGCAATTTATTATGTTTTCTAGAATTCGACTAAAAAAAAAGAAAAAAACTTTTTTATTATAATTATTACTTTATTGTATAATAAGGGTTCTGAGCCACATTTTTTATGTAATTTTGGCCAGAGATTTATGTTTGGAACTAACACTTCTATAAGTTATTGAATTTTATTCCAGTCTTCGACAAGACCGCATTTTAGTCATCAACGGAATTTTTTTTTTGTCTGCTAGGATTTTTAGAGATTTATTCGATCAACGAATTAACGATTGCAGGTTGCAATCGTTAATTCGTTGATCAAATGATTTAGTAGAATATAAACACATTTAATAACAATACAATCATTTATTTATTTGAGAACTTCTTGGTTCGGAATTATTCTACAAGGGATTAACAGTGTTGCAGTTTGAAACACTGTCAAAAAATAAATTTCTAATATCAATCATATCTTTATTTTAATCTGCCTCGGCTCTATTTCCTACTTTGTGTTTTGACATTAAAATTAATTAAATTAAAAGTAAAATAAAGTTAAGATATCTCCTAAAATAAGCTGCTGCTCCAAAATGGCATCAAGACCCCGATATACTGAGGATGATATTGACAATGCAGTTTAAGACGTTAAGAGGTAAATTGGACATTTTTAATGTCCTGTTAGTTAATTCTATAACCAGTTTTTACTGTAATCAATGCCGTGCTATAACTTTTTGTATATTTTCTGTATAACTTTCCGTATATTTTTTAGTAAAAGGAAGTCTATTTCAGAAGCTGCCAAATTTAACAACGTTCCTCGAATTACTCTACATGATAAAATTAGTGCAAAGCCCCAACTGTTAAAAGATGGTACCGAACACATTCATGACTGGTGCAGAGCAAGTGCTGGTAAATTATATATTAAATAATGCCCACAAGCTGCTCTGCCTGTCACAAAAGATACCGTTTTATTTCTTGTTTGTTCGTTTATAACTGATAAAAGGAATTTCCTTGAGATAAACAGAAACTAGACTTTTAAATTTAGGCGAGCTGGGACTTTAGTGCCTGGGGAAAATTAGTTATCAAATTCTATTGAGTCAAAAACTACAATTTTTATTATTATTTTGTTTCTTGGAATTTGTTTCAACTTCTAGTATTGAACATTGGTCTGCTTTATAATTATTTATATATATGCACATATATCTATAAGCTATATTAACTTATAATTTTATTTTATTTCATTAGGTATTCACTCTTCATAAAGAAACACTCAAATTTAGTCACTCGCACCAGCGAATCTTTGAGCGCAGCAAGAATAAATGTTAGCAAGCAAGTAGTGCATCAATGGTAGCCATTCCAGACAATTTTTTTATAATTAAAGTATTTAAATATAATTAATGTCATTGTATAAACTTGGTTTGACTTAAAAAATGAGGGATCATTCAGCCTTTGAAGTTAAGCGGATCAAAAGTTATTGACCTTTTTGTAGTGAAAAACGGGTGATTTTTTGACAAAAGGTATAGGGCTTATGCATGGAAAATTTACTGGGAAATGGCACCGAAAATGAGAGTATTATTGATATTTGAATAACTTTTGAACCGATAATACATTTGACTTAAAATTTTCCATAGTGACCAACCAACTATAAGGAATTAAAATTCCAAAACTTTTTTTTTAAAAATTTGTCGTGATTGACGAGAATCATCTATTTTACAGACCGAGGGTTTTTACTAATTTATATATTTTTGGGATCATACTGACTTTTGAATAACTTTTGAATCGTTATTACTTTTGCCTTGAAATTTTTTATAGCGATTAAACAACT
>NC_061163.1:6681442-6791442 GCF_022113875.1 Hydra vulgaris | reverse complement strand
ATTTGAAAAAGGTTCCCCTTTCCATTCGATTTCTCATCCTTTTTTTAATCTATACGGAAATTTTCATGCAAATTGGATGTGTTTTAGTGCTTAAGAAATCTTACCTTCAAAAGGTACTTTTGAAAAAACATATCCGCGGCAACTTTTTTTAGCAAAAGTGATGTCAAGATATTAATAATATTTAGATGAAACCATATGAAGCATAATACTTTCTATATATGGCTAAAAAGAAGTTGAGTAACACTAACTGATGCAAAAAACCCCAAAGTGGTTGCTTAAACGTACAAAAAGATATAAGAGAATAAAGTTTATAAAAATTCTGTGTTTTTGGTCAAACGTCAAATGTTTTTCATTGCGCCGTGGAATCGCTAGCAATGGTTTGAAGACATAAGAGCATACTTGGCAGAAAATGATTTTCTTGACATATCAAAAGAAGCAAGCAGGAATTTTTATATATATGGAATTTTCAATAAGAATCAAAAGGGTTTTGGTAGAGAAAGGTTCTAAAAATGTCCACTATGCAACATCAACAAATGCAAAAGAACATGTTATAGTGCTTGGTAAGTTTAGCCTACCAATTAAATCCTTTGTTAATATTTCTCTTCTTATGCTCTCAGACAAGCGTAATGTTTTGGCCTATATCTATTAATATCTTTACTATGCCTAATTATTTTATTAAAATACTGGACATTAAATTGCATTCAACTAGATGCTTATTCTAAAATTCAGGCTACATTTAGGTCTATTCCTTTCTTTCTTTTCAGCAAACATTGGTACTGACGGGTCTTTTCCTCCATATTTAATTATCTATGCAAACCTAGGAATTCCAATGTGTACGAGGCATTTCCAGAAACGCTTACTGCTATCGGGAAAAGCGAGTCTGGCTATATAAACAATCAGCTTTTATATGAATATTTAACCTATGCTTTTGACAGATGGCTTATTGACAACAATATACTAAGACCAGTCATTGTCTGGTCAGACAAACATGAATCAAGAATGAATAACTATCTTGTGAAACAGCTGGCCGATCAGAATATATCTTATCTTGCTACCTCCAAATGCTACTCATTTCCTGCAACCTCGTAATGTTGGGTTACTTGCTCCATTAAAACAAGCTTGTGCGTTAAAGAATACAGAGCTAAGAACATGTGTATATATGTACATTACTTAGAAAACATTTGCTCTAGTTCTCCTTCTTCTTTATTGTTCTGCTATGGGCAAAGACAGAATCAAAAATTCATTTAGAAAATCTGGTATCTACCTCTTTGACTCACATGCCCCAGATTATAGCAAATTAACAAAAGAGGTTCAGCATTCAAGCGAGGCCTTTTTTTTTGAAAGTGTTTTGCAAGATGGAAAGGTGGAGCGAAGCACGCAAGTAGATCCCATTCAGAAGGTAAATGCTAGGACTCAAACCTTTTCTGATAAATATTGCACTAATCTTATAGAATCACTGGGAGCAGGCGTAACTATAAA
Source organism: Hydra vulgaris (assembly GCF_022113875.1). NCBI lineage: Eukaryota > Metazoa > Cnidaria > Hydrozoa > Anthoathecata > Hydridae > Hydra > Hydra vulgaris. Next base: position 6,789,963 of record NC_061163.1, on the reverse strand, counting down.
GTTTTAAGTTATTTTTACTCATCAAACTTTTAAACTATGCAAGCTTTGAATAAAAAAATCAATGGCCATACAAACATTCAATCCATGTAAATTTGTACATATCTTTTACAGATGTTCATTTGGATGCAATGAATCAGTCGTTGAGTGTTGAATAATTTGTTATGAATAATTGCATTTTATCACTTGAGAAAAATGGTTTAATTATTTACAAAGAAAAAATGCAGATAGAATATCAACGAGCCCTATAGAGGAAAGAAGCCATGTAGAAGGTAATATTTATATTTCCTTCAAATTTTATTGAAATCGCATAGCCTGTATTAAGTTGCATGTAAATGTTTACTCTAACACTCCAATTTAATATTGGTTATTTGACTTTCAATTTCTTCTTTCTTTAGGCGTGATCGAGAAATCATTCTTAACTCCTCATCCTTAACTCTATCAACATCACTTTTTAAACGAACAGCTATAAGTAAATCTTTACTGCATCATGGTTTTCATCGCCAAAGAAGACTGTTTCTAAAGTTAGGCGAGTAGCTCAAGAACTCCATGCAAAATCTGTCTTGACAACAGTTTCTTTGTTAGGGGATATCCGACAAAAAAAGAAAGATACTATTGCCGCCAAAAAAAGTCGCATAGAAGTACAATTGACAAATGCAGTAAAGAAAAAAAAGTCATACCTACGGCTGTTGTTAAAAGAAAATTAGGCTGTAATGCTAAGAAAACCACAAATTCAAAGCAGAAAAATAATGTATCCTGATTTAGTTTAAATTGTAATCATTTATCTGATGCTGTAAAATAAAAAGTACAGACTTTTAAATCTTTTCTTTAAAGTATTTTTTTATATTTTACGTTGTAAATTATAAAAAGAACTCCTTTTCGTTTTGCGACGTATCATTTAAACATCTGTGTTTGAAGAAGTAGGGGGAAGTGGGGGCACAACAGCATATGGAGGCACAACCGTTTTTTAACATTTCCCTTTGAAAAAAGTTATCTAATATGGCAAAAAATATACCACGCGTTTGTAAAACAGTTTCCTTCATTTTACTTATGTCAAAAAGAGTGCCTGTTACATTTCTGAAAAGTTGTGCATAATAATGTTTATGTTGATAAAAATATTTTATTTACATCATATTTTTTCAGGCCTTTTTTTGAAGGTTAAGCAATATTTGATTTTAGTGTTAAATATATGTGTTATCAGCATTATTTCATCAAGTGAAAACCATTTTTGGTTTAATAACTTAATAAGCAGACTATGAAACTTTATTTTTTCTAAAAACTGTCCTGTGAGGTAGAACCGCTTAATCGCATAGGAGACACAACTGCATACTTTTAAATTAAAATTAAATATTAAAAATTTTAAATTTAAACTTAAAAATAAGTATTAAAAGTTTTAATTTTTATCAAAGTTAGCTAATTACGAATAGCAGTAAATACAATCGTCACACTTGAATGCATTCACGTAAAAACTTGAATAGAAATAGTTTTGTTTTGAGATGTTGAAAAATAGATTTCGTATTATTTTGTTTATTTTTTATATACAAGTTTTTGAATAACATATAAAGCTAAGAGTATATCGAATGAGAAAACTCAAACTGTAAATACAAACAATGCCTACTCAGTATGTAAACGTAAAAAAACAACAACAATAAAATCAGCAAATAATCTGAGCTGTGACAATTGTAAAGAAAATGTACCAAGAGAAGCATATTCCCAACGATTTTTAGTAGGGTGCGGTTGTGCCTCACAATGGGGCCAAACCGTTTCTTTCACTTTGTGTAATTTTTGTGTTATAACATTTTTAAAAAATTTGTTTTTCTGTTTCAAATTATAAATATTTTTAAATACAGTTGGTGACAAATTTTCTCTACATTAAACATAAAGCACAAAATATTAAAAACATTTAGTTGGTACACATTCAAAATATTCATTTCTTTAAAAAGTTGTTTTGATTTTTAAAACTTTATTACACGAACTGCGTGTTTCTGACGAAAGTAAAGAGATTTAAGCCTTGTCTTATCGGTGCTTCCATATATACTATTTGCATAGTTTATATGACAATGAATAAATGAATAATACAATTGTGTTAACTGATGTTTACTTAAAATATTTCTTGCTTTATAAAGAATTCCGATGCATTTTGCAATTTTTGTGGAAGTAGCATCGATATTATTTAGGTATTTAACATATAACTTCTGTTTAATTTTTGAGGATTTTATGAGACCCTTTGTAATCCAAGGAGGTGATATCTCTTTGGCTTTTAAGACTATTTCACGTAAAGGAAAGTTTGAATCATAAGCTGCATAAAAAGTTTTGAAAAATTGATCTTAACTGCTCTCTAAAGGAATTCAAATTATTAATACTGAAAAGCCGTTTTTTTATTGAAATTTTTACATGGTTCTCTTTTTTTACGTTTAATTCTAATGAGAAAAATATAGGGAAATGATCAAAAAGATCTGTTTTTAATATACCCTTTTTAAGCGACATTAAAAAAGTCAGTAGTAAAGATATTGTCAATTAATGATGATGAATTGTTTGTGATTTTGATCAAAATTTTGATCGCCTTCCAGCGATCAAAATTTTGGGGCCTTTTCCAATCTGACATTGGAAACAAAAAATTCAAGTTTCTTAATGATATATGCGAAAGAATATTAAATGTTAGGTTTTTGCATCTAAAGCTTTTAAAAAGGATGCATAGTTAAGGCACATTTTTATTTTACGTAAGTTAAAACCACTTGCATTTACTAGTTCTGGCGCTTTTCCATTAACAAAATGAATTACGCCTCTAAGTAATTCTTATTTCGTCAGTGGTGCAAAACCTCAAAAAAATGGCCATAACTCAAAATTTTTCAAAACGTTATAAAATTAATTTTTTATATCTTTTAAATGAAGTATACTGCATATATTATCTAAAAATATACAGGTTTCTTATTTATGTTTATTAACAGGACCGCCTCATGGATAATAAAAGACGTTATTTTTGTAATAAATTTTCATTAAAAAAGTGAAGAAGTTTTAATTTCAATATTTTTTTTTTAATTATTCATAAAATAATTTTTTTTTGTCAGTATGTTTAAAATATCTTAACTTCTACGTCAAAAAGATTTCACTTACATAAAGTGAAAAAAAACTTTCAAAAATTAGTATAAAAAAATGCAAAAAAATGCAACTTTTTGTAATTTTGAATTCGCTGTTCATTTAAAAGGCATCCTTCTCAAGCTAATCTAACTCAATCTATATTGAGTTCTGGTTGTGGTAATACCTCATAAAAAAAATTCAGCTGCATATATTCATCTTTTATGACAAATTTTTCGCTACTAACACGCAACCTTTTATTTGCTCTAATATTCTCAATGTTTATAATTCGTATAAAATAAATATAAGTGCGAAAAATTTAAAATTTTTTATAAAAAGCAATAATTAAGTCATGTTGCTAGGTTAAAAAAATTTACTTTTTTGTTTTAAATGATATCATACGTTCTTATTTTTATCGTAAATTTTTTGAAAAAACGCATTTTTTAATGTATTTTATTTATACCGCCCGAAGGATAGAAACATTTTTTTTTCCTATACTACAAATGGTATATGACACTCATATAAAAAATCAGTTCAAATTAATAAGTTTTTTAGTTTTTATAACAGATTTAAAGTCAAGTACTTTTGATGCATTTGGCAATTGTTAACAGCAATTTTTTGAGTATTATTGGAATCGCTTTATTTATTTCCACAGAAACAAATTTTCTATTTTAATCAGTTATATAAAAAATATATTATGAATAAGATTATGGTACAAAGACAAAAATAATATTTATGAATTTATATAAAAATAACAATTATCAAAATATTAATTTACTTGAAATTACAGTTAGTTAATTAATATTAATTATAATAGTACTCAGTTATAATAGTACTCAGGCAAATCAACATCACTACCCTATGCGCGCATCACTAGTGATTTAGTACTGCTCAACGGTGATTAAGTGGTGATCACTAGTGATCGTCATTCAATCACCACTCTATCACTACTAACACATAACTTTTTTATACGCAAAAATCAATATGATTTTATGTAAGCGGTGATTCAATGCGTATTAAGTAGTGACGGTTTAGTAATATATCAAAACACGAAAATAGTTCTCAATAAAAAATGGCAGATAACAAGCTTAAGCACTATATGAAAAGCTACATGAGAGATTATAGAAGTTTTAAAAAGTTGTTCAATGAAGAAGAGGAGGGTAAAGAAGATGACAAAGAAGAAGGTAAAGAAGATGATGAAGAAGAACAAGGAGGGAAAGAAGATGACGAAGAAGAAGAAGGGAAAGAAGACGGAGAAGAAGTAGGTAAAGAAGACGACGACGACGAAGAATGTAAAGAAGACGACGAAGAAGAAACTAATGAAAACGACGACGAAGAGGAAGAAGGTAAAAAAGACGACGATAAAGAAGATGATGAAGTAGTAGGATATAGTGAAAAAATTGATAATGCAGAAAGTGAGGTTCCTCAATCTGTCAAGACTCGAAATTTTCTTCATAAATGGGCTGTTGAAAATAATATAAAATCTAAACCGTTAAACGAGCTTTTGACTCATTTGAACTCTTTCATGAAAGACATTCCTAAAAGTGGGACATCTTTAAAAAATACTTTAAGAAGTGTGGATGTTGAAAACGTTGCTGGAGGTGATTTTGTTTATATTTCTTTAAAAATTGCACTCAACAATTATGTAAAATGCTTTAGAAAGCCAGCAGATTTTGATCTTGTTATAAATGTTGATGGCACTCAGATATACAATAGTAAAAAAAAACAAATGTGGCCTATATTGTGTACTATAAACCAACGAGGTCCATATGCAATTGCTTTATGGTATGGTACAGGAAAACCTACAGTTCTCGGAGAATACCTCAAAAAATTTGTTGCAGAGTTAAAATTCTATTTTATAAATGGGTATGAAGGCCTAAAAGTGATAATTAAGGCGTTTGTATGTGACGCACCAGCCAGAGCATTTTTAAAATGTATAAAAAGTCATAGTGGATATGACAGTTGTGAAAGATGTGAAGAACATGGTGAGTATCATAAAGGTATAAGATTGTTAGGTACCAAGTCTTTAATACGAGATGATAAAAAGTTTAAAGAAAAATTTTATTCAGAGCACCAGATTGGTAAATCACCATTATCCAAACTTGAAATTCCGATGGTGACTGGATTTGTACTTGACTACATGCATTTAGTTTGTCTAGGGGTTACAAAAAAACTTATAAAGAATTATATTAACAATATTGATAAATATATTTATCAAGTCTATTATTCAGGCCTTGTAATAATCCACTAAAAAAAAGCACTTTATTTAAAATTGTTATAAAAACTAAAAAACTTATTAATTTGAACTGATTTTTTATATGAGTGTCATATACCATTTGTAGTATAGGAAAAAAAAATGTTTCTACCCCTCGGGCGGTATAAATAAAATACATTAAAAAATGCGTTTTTTCAAAAAATTTACGATAAAAATAAGAACGTATGATATCATTTAAAACAAAAAAGTAAATTTTTTTAACCTAGCAACATGACTTAATTATTGCTTTTTATAAAAAATTTTAAATTTTTTGCACTTATATTTATTTTATACGAATTATAAATTGAGAATATTAGAGCAAAAAAAAGGTTGCGTGTTAGTAGCGAAAAATTTATCATAAAGGATGAATATATGTAGCTGAATTTTTTTTATGAGGTATTACCACAACCAGAACTCAATATAGATTGAGTTAGATTAGCTTGAGAAGGATGCCTTTTAAACGAACAGCGAATTCAAAATTACAAAAAATTGCATTTTTTTGCATTTTTTTATACTAATTTTTGAAAGTTTTTTTTCACTTTATGAAGTGAAATCTTTTTGACGTAGAAGTTAAGATATTTTAAACATACTGACTAAATATTATTATGGTTTAATTGAAATTAAATGTCCTAGAATGAAAAAGCTTTTATCTATTTCCGAATGTTTGAATGATAATGATTTTTATATTGGATTAGACAATGGACACCCACATTTAAAAAAAGATCATAATACTGGTTATTATACACAAATACAAATGGCAATGGGGTTAAGTAATTCCCAGTTTTGTGACTTTGTTGTGTCACACCTTTTGACAATCAGTTCTTTTTTAAATTAATTACTAAGTTAAATAATTTTTACATTAACTATTTTTTACCACAAGTATTGGACAATAATGTAAATACCAAAGAAAGCATAATACCCTCTATATGTAAATAAATGTTTTTACTTTTGATCTTATTTTTTAATAAGTGATGGCAAAAAGTTACATAAAAGACAAGTTACTGTCCATAGTTGGTTAATTGAACCATGAAACACCAAAGGAATTTCATTATTTATTTGGCGAAATACTTTAATCCTACGAATAGCACGTTCTACGTGAATTCTCAATGATGCAATGGTTTGACTTTCTGTAGCATCTTCTTTACTTAGCTGTAGTTGTCCATTTAAAAAAGATGATATATTTAATTTAACATTGATTGTGTTTAAATTGTCTGAAATGGTAAACCCACGATCAGCCATAACTGAATCATTTTTGTTCCATAGTTCTTTATTAAGGAAACCTGATCTTACAACAATTTCTCTGTCAGAATTAGATCCATCATAAAGTTGACTTATAAAAGTTATTGCTCCTGAAGGAGAAATACCTAACAATCCTTTGTAAGTTACATGATGTTTATAACTAGAAAATAAAGAACTCTGGTGTCTCAGTGATGAAGGTTTCTGAGAAAACAGTTCAGTGCAATCAATAATGCATCTTGTTGATGGAAATGTCATCTTAAAGCTTTCTGGCATAAACTTATTAACTTGTTCGCGTGAAGGCCAAATAGGTACACTTCCTAAAAAAAAATATAGAAAGTTTGTCCATGTTATTAAATAACGAGATGTTGTTGATTTTGAAATTTTAAATTACCAAGATGTGTGCAAAATTGTAAATCCATTTTTTAGCCACACTAAAAACATAAATAACTGATTTTCTGTGTTTAATTTTGTTTTTGGACCAGTTTTTGCCTGATTACCTAACCTGTGCATATTTACCACCTTTTCTTCTAAATTGAGAAATAATTTTTGCCTACTTATTTCGACGAGCAGTATTCTTGGGTAAAAAATCCAATTCCTGACTTTTTTTTTGAAAATCGTAAAATGAACTTTTGCATTGTGGAATAATCCATTAAGCTCCACTTCCTCCTCCTTTAGTTAATGTAGAACAGGCAAAATCACTCATGTTAATTTGAAATAATAAAAACTACAATTTTATAATGTTTACGCTTTATCATTGCCTGATGTCATTACATCATTACGTCATTTGAATGCGGAATACGTCAATTAAGAGTTAGAGTTACGTAACAAAAGAATCGCAAAAGTATTTAAGTCACTCATTTAAAAGAATTAACAAAAGAAATTTAAAAAAACTGTTGGCACTCTTCCTGAGTGATTTTTTATAACATTCATAAAAGTTAACAAATCAAAAACAGTTTTTCCACAAGACAAAGAGCAACTTCAAAAAATTATTATAGTATTACAACTTTATTATTACTTATTTGAGTTATTTAAACAAGCAAATCTTTGGTTTGTCGAAGTTTTTACTTACACTTCTTACGTTTATGCATATTGCCTTATTTTCATTAGGTTGAATTTTTAAAATGCTGCAAAGTATTTACATTTAAAGCTTTTAAAATATTTTTGACATAAAAACTGCTATTATATTTTAGGCGGGAGAGGATATATGTGATTGTTTGTGACAGGTGGGACGGGGTTAACAATTAACAAATATATGATGACGTGCTTTATGGGTGACCCCTTAATTGAATTTACAAACGAATTGTTTTACGAAAACAAAAATAAAAAGGTTTTAACTGATTTTTTCTCCTAAGAATAACAAATTACTCTTTTTTTTTTTTTTTTTTTTTAAGGTCTATTTTATATAATTCTTATTTTTTATCATTTATGTATATTTATATGTGAACCAAATTAAGAATACATAAACAAATAAAAGAAACAATAATATAAATATTTTTGATTAATATTAAATAAAATTTTTTTTTTTTCTAAATTCTCCTAATATGAAAAGTTTCAACTTTGTCAAACCGACGCACAGTGGTGCAAAACCTCAAAAAATTGGTCTTAATTTAAAATTTTTTAAAACATTATAAAATTAATTTTCTATTTTTTTTTAAATGAAGTATACTGCATATATTATCTAAAAATATACAGGTTTCTTATTTATGTTTATTAACAGGACCGCCACATGGGTAATAAAAGACGTTATTTTTGTAATAAATTTCATTAAAAAAGTGAAGAAGTTTTAATTTCAATTTTTTTTTTTAATTATTCATAAAATATTTTTTTTTTTTTGCCTCTTCATCATATACAAGACCATCCGGACTTGCAGATAACCAAAATAAGTTAGGTTGTATTACAATTCCAGTTGTCCTAACTGAAATATTGCGATTTAATCTATTTTTCAAAACTTCAATATATTTCTCTCGTGCATGTGGCTCATAAGCAAGCCCGTGTTCTAAAGACTCTTGAATAAATTTAGGCAAATCAACTTTTTGTGTGTTACTAATTAACTGATGAGCAAGAGTTTCAAATTGTCTTTTGCGTATATAAATTTTATGAGAAGTACTTGAAGTTAAGCGATATTTTCTTAGATTAAACCAAAGCTGATTTTTATTTTGTGTAACTGTATCAGCTTCATACTTTCATATTTTGTGTATCAGCTTCATACTTTCTGCTTTGTTCAGAACATACTTTTATTGATAACAAAAAATCGTTTTGTTTCTCATTAAGCTTCCAATTGCGAGGTATATAGCAATGATTTTTATTATAAAAGCCAAGAGGTAAAGGAGGCAGGGTATTAGACACATTAAAAGAAATTGCTTCAAGTTTTTCAATATTAGTGATAAAATCAAAACTCTCATTTATCTGGAGTTGATAAGATAAAGGAGAACCATTTGGAAAATTTCCAGACGATGTTTTAGTAAATCTAAAAATGTCAGGTACGCAAACTAAAAACTAAACGCAAAGTAAAACTAAAAATATCAGGTACGCAATGAACAATACCTATATCTTTATTGAAAAAAGCAACATTTGATTTTAGATTGCAAATATTTCCTTTTAAAGTTTCTTCTTTACACTTTATTCGTCTTGGATCATATAAAGTAGCTATAATGCCACGCTTAAATTCAAATTTTTGAACATTTGTAAACATAACAGGATTTTTAATTTTTTTAGTTTTATGACCTAGAATGCCCCATTGCCTTGATTTACTTGTACAAGCAATCTCTTTAGGTACATATTCTGCAAGTTCAAATAACAAAGCCATCACATGATTACAATAACCACTATTTCCAGCAGGGCATGAGCAATATGCTTTTCTAACAGAGCTAGTCAATCTGCTAATTTAAACTTTTAAATCACGAACTTCATTTTTCATGCTTGCTTTGCATTTTGCTTTTACTATGATACACGTTAGGTTACACGAAGTGTAAATACTATCTGATGATATATATCGTTCAGATTTAAATCTTTTACCTCTTTCAAACGTTTTTTTTATTGCAATATTTTTGTTTTTAGCTTTTTTTTTTCTGTAGTTTTCTATTTCTTTAATAGTGAATAGTAGCAAGTATTTTAAACTTTTACACCAAGTTAAAGTTTTATCTGCAGATTTAAAATTAGGTGAAATATTTAAATTCCTATTTATTTCTAAAACAATTGGTATTTTAGTTGAATAATTTTGTATCTATCAGAGCATCTTCTACTTGAGAGTTCATTTTTTAAACAATTATTTCGATATTTACGTTTTATCATTGCCTGATGTCATTACATCATTACGTCATTGGAATGCAGGATACGTCTATTATAGATATAAAATTCCAGGATAAAAATCGCAAGGTAACGTAAGAGATGTAACGTAAGTTATATACATAGTATCAAAAAATCAAGTTTATTTTCCTTAGCCGGTCACCTCTGATAAACCTTTATATAATTTTTAAATTGGTATAAAATTCTTAACATCTTTTATAAGTTTCTAATACAAACTGCTTGACTAATTCGCAGAAATCTGACCTAAAAGTTGAAGCAATTTTTTTACTTTGTTTTCTGTGTAACGAAAGTTAAGTGGCATTTTCAGCAATAAGTTCACCCTTTCTCGGCCAGACTCCAAATTTTTTAGCTTATTTTATATTATAGACTAAAAACTTTCATACAAAATATCTAAAGGTTTAATTTACAGTTTAAATAGTCAAATATTTGATAAAGTTGTTGCGCGTGTAAAGTAAGTTAAATATGGAATTGCATATATATATATATATATATATATATATATATATATATATATATATATATATATATATATATATATATATATATATACCCAATATGGATTCAAATTGCTTACCATTTTCATAAACTTTTCAAAACATTTTTTGTTTTTTTAAGTTGATTAAGGTGCCCCAAGAAGTCCTTACGGTCTTATCACAGAGCACCGCGGAAGAGCATTTAATAGGAAGTTCACGCCTCCTTTCCAACCGATGTCGCTAAAATTGCCCAGAGGTGGGGTTTGAACCACGGGTATTACGTTTCTTAGACAAGTGCGCTACCACTGCGCCACGGCTGCTAACACTGCTGTTTCTTTATTTGTTAAACGCTTACCACGTCCCATTTCGTATTCAGGTATCAAAAACCAATTGTTAAAAACTTTATGAGCGCCGATTTCATAGTCTTTATTTAAAGATGAGTTTCCACTCATCCGTTTTTCTACGGGAAAGGGATAGGAAAGGAAAGAATAATCACTTGAGCATGCGCAGCTTTACTTCGGACAAATTAAAACTTATAATACACATGCCCACGTGATCATTTTTTCCTTCCCTTTTCCGTACCAGTGTCAAAACGGATGAGTGGAAACTCACCTTAACTACAAATAATTTTAAAAAATTAAGTTACAAATGTGATTCACCAGATCTATATAGTATACAAGTAAACTGAAGATAACTATTGAGGCTAACTGAAGATAATTATTAAAGATAACTATTGAGGCTAATTACCACAAATATTAAGTGTTATACATTTTATGTTTTTATCAAATGTACCACAATTTATGCTATATTATAATCTAAAAAGTTATTTTTTGTAACAAGAATTTTATGTGTGGATATAAAATATGTACCGTACAAACTTGCTTAGAGATTTAAAAAATATTGAAAGTACAAGGTGGGGCTATTTCTATTTTATCCAGTGTATAGTTTAATGTGACTCTAGTTATGACAAGGTAATTCACTTTAGCTTATCATATGCACTTTTAAAAGCATACAAAATTTTTAAAGTAAAAAAATTCATTTTAATTATTGATTTTATTAAAAATAAGCTTTTTACATAAAGCGTGTAATATAATAAATAAATAGAAATGTCTTTCATATAAAAAGATATTTCTCTAAAATATATAATATATACGATTCAACAAAAAAGGAAATTCTTTTCGATAGGACAAACGATATCTTATCGATACGAGTATCAATTATGTTATCTTATTAATAAGATTACAAGTTTGTCTTGTATGCACATTTTGAAAAATATGTCTCGGAAAAACTGTAAGGTTTTCTATATAGAATTTGATTCTTCAAAATTATATACCATATTTAAACTTTGTTTCCTCCCCAATCAAATCCTTATTTTCTATGGTGCACATTCTATTTATGCATGCAGATTCAAGCAAATCGATGCTTCTTATTGCAAGCAATATACATGTAGTATTACAGACAATAAAACATTAACAAGCTTGCTTTCCTTTAACCGTTCCATCTACTTCATCGGGATTGGCCAATGGGTCAAGATCGGCAAACAAGTTGAACCAGGCAGACATATCTTTTCCTTTTTTATCATTTTCTTTAGCTTTAGCAAGTTTAATTGGTTGCGCACGTTCAGCTTTGGAATTATCTTTAACAGAGTTTATATCTTTAGGAGCCCCGCCTTGACTCATCGCAATAGGATCCACTTGCCTCATTTGAGATAACAAGAAAGACGGCATAAACATTTTGCTTTTCATGCCAGGGTCAATATTTCCACCCATTGCAGGAGCAACTTCATTCATAGATGTTTTAGAATCTTTTGCACCAAACAGAGATTGCCATTGCGAAGAAAAAGAACTGTTATATTCGCTATCACTAATACCTAAGGATTGATTGGAAAGTACTTCAGAGAGGATATCAATATCACTTTGCTGATTATCATTTTTTAATTGGCGAACTGGAGATCCAAATAAGAGATCATCCACAGAAGGCGTAGTTAAATAGTTCGCTATAAAAAATAAAATAAATTTTTTTTAATACGTGCAATATATTTGCAACAAATTTAATAGTTTATACAGCAAATTTAATATTGTTTCGCATATAAAATATGTATATAAAAAATGCCACATGTATATAAAATGTATGTAATGTATGTATATAATGTGTATGTAATGTATGCAATATAAGTAATTGAAAAGATAAAAAAAATATGTTAAGTACTTAATGCTATATGTGTCATTTGTAGAGTTGCGACACTAAGAAGTGCGTTGAGTTTTTTAATAAAAAACAACAGAGCACTCCTAAAAACATGTTTTTTATAAGTTCTTTTAAAGTATTCTTTAAACTTTAGATATTAATGAACCTTGAAACAGTTCCATCTCTAATAAACCTTGAAATATACATGTTTTTTTTATTTAATATAATGTATATTAAACTATACATTTGCTAAAACTATTTAAACATCTATGTTAAAAAAACCGCAAAATATAAGCAAAACTATGTTTTGTAAAGTTACTTTTTTATAATACAACTGTATTAAATTTTTAAATATAGTCAGGATATGTCCATTAATTTTGTCAACAAAATAGGGGAGAGAAGTTGAAAACTTTTGATAACTGTTTACAAGGGGAAGAGGGGAGGTCAAGAAAAGTTGACACAAACAATGTTACTTTTTGAAATAAATTAAATTATAAAAAAAAAAAAAAAAAGGATGTTTTCTTTCATTTAATCTTCTAAATGAGGGATGTGGGGGAGGGATGGGGAGTGTAAGAAGAGTAAAATGTTGATGCAATTTTATAAAAGGAGGAGGAGGCAGAGGAAGAGGGGAGCTATTTTTTGTCAAAAATTTGTCAAACTGAAAGTTTTACAAATTTTTGACAAGGGGGGAAAGGGAGGTAAAAATTGCCAAAAAATTGTTGACATAATTAATGGGAAACCACTAGGTTGTTTTTGAAGATTAAATTTTGTTAGTCTGTAAAAGGTGCTTTTGATCTAGTTGTAGTGTTATATTGCTATGCTGTTCATATGCTTCAATACGATCTAATACTGTTAGTTATATTTTGTTCTAAACAAAATTTTTTTGTTTAGAACAAAATCTTACCTAAACAAAAAATTTTTGTGAAAGATGAAATTTGTTTTGTTATTTCAGAAAGAAATTCAAAAAAGTTTCTATAAACCATTTTTCCTTTACAAAAAAAATTTTATTTATCAAATATATATTAAAATTAGTTTTTATTTCCCATAATTTAGATCTCAAAAATTAAATGTGCAATGCAGAATAATCTATGACTCAAGGTCAAAGACGAGAATTTAACAGGACAATGTTACTAAATCGAGTTACTGAACCAACGTTACTAAAAATTCTGTATGTTTGGTAAGGTTATTTCAGTAAACTGTTGTTTAAAAAATAATTTAAATTATTATTTAAACAATCATTAAAAATTTTTGTTTTAATTGTTGACATTATATTAAACTTCAATATAACACGTTATAAATTTTTAATCTAAAAAATCGAAAGTTCAAAAAAACCAAAAAAATTTAAAAAACAAATAAAAAAAGTTTTTTTTGCACAAAAAAAAAAAAATAATAAAATAAAAAACATTATTTTTGCAACTGTAGTCATTTGTAGCACAACACACAACATGACATTTAATATATGCACTATATCTTGGATTACTATATCTAAAAAAAAAACCCAGTGGCAAGAGATCATTGAATCAACCATTGGCATTTTACAGACAAATTTATTTTATATTATCATAATTGGTAGGGAAACACATTTTGTAATGTTAACGCATACAATTTTGGTAAAACAAGCTCTACAGGATCCTATAGGATTTTGCATTGGATACAAATACTTAGTTTGACCAATTTTTAAATTGAAAAAAATTTTTTATGAAAATTACGTTATTCAATAGATTTCGATATGTAACTTTATATTGAATTAACTTTGATCAAAATTATTTCGTATAGAAAAGAAGTTTTTGAATAGAGTCCAATTTTAAACTCTCAAATTTAGCATCATTTTATAAATGTTTGTATTTAAAAAAAAAATAATAAAACAAACTGTTTGTAGAAATAATTTTATATTGTAAATAATTGAAAAAATCAAAAAATTGTAGTAAACTTTAACAATGTTAAATTCTAATTAACTTATTATTATTAACATATTAAACTTTTTTCAATGACAGTGCAATTACAAAATATTTACTAAATCACTTATACAATATGAAAATACTCAATACAATATTCAACATCAAAACTATTCAGTTGTTAAGTGTAAAAAGTTAAAAAATTAAAAACAATTTAAAAAATTGTATAGTATTATTGTTTTAAATAATTTTATTTAAACTTATTTGCTTACTCATATTTGTAAACATAAATATAAGTAAGCTGAAAGCAAAGTGAATTGGTTTCTTATTTAATAAGTTTAGTAAACATAGAAGTAAAATTTTCAAATTATAAAAACCAGATTTTCTGTGATTTTTTCACATTAGTAATGTAAATAAAAAGAAAAATCAAATTTACTTTTTGTCTCACACTGATCTTTCTTTAATAAATCAGGATTGCCGACGGACATACTTGGTGGAATATTATTTTCTTCAAACTGACCAAGAAGATCCTCAAATCCTTTAAATATTAAAAATAAAAATGAAATGAAAAGTTTTAACTTAAAATAAAAATAAAAAGATATATATATATAAAAATAAATTATATTAGTAAACTTCAAGTCAATTCAATTAAAGTCAATTTATAAAAAATAAAACAACAAAAAACAACCATTATCATTGCCTTCAGGTTGTTGGTCTTGTATATTTGTAAATTCACCAAACACAGGACTAGTATCTTGCAAGCTAACTAACAAATCATCTGACTGTTTGGAAGGCTCTGATTTAAACTCTGATTTTTGAATCGGAACATCCTCTGTGACGGGCGAACAATCAAAATTAATCAATTTATCATCATTATCATTGTCTACTAATTCAACATCATGATCTTTATTATCTAAAATTTCATCTTTGGCTTTTTCTATTTTTTCTTTTTCATTTTTTTTTACTTTTCGATTTTTTGATTTTTGATTTTGACTAAGCTTTCCTTCTTCATTTCTTTCTTCTTCTTCTTCCTCATCTTCAGCAATACCATTATTTGGTATTATGTGCTTTAAAATTTGAAATTGATAGGAAGGATGACCCTGATACTGTGCGTAAACAGCTGTATAGCTTTTAGCAGTAGTACTCAAAAATTTTATCATTGCAGTCTGATAAGGCTCTAAAGTTGCAGACAAAAGGTTACAACGACTTGCAGATAATAAATCAATTTTTTGAACAACATCTACTTTTAACTTATCAAAGAGAGCTTTTGCAGATTTAACTTGAATTTGGACCTAGAATAAAATTTGTTACGTGTAAAACATTATTATAAAAGTTCAAAAAAAAAGCATATAGACAGTATGAGGTCGTAGATAAATGGAGAGGAATTAAATAAATTGTAATAAATAAAGTGGTAATAGAATAAGATGTTGCCTGACCTTGACGATGAGGTATTAATAAAACATATAATCAAATAATAAAGTTAAAATATTGGCGAAGAGTAATGAATGACACTTTTGATAAATTAACACTTTTACAATAACTTACATCCCTAAATTTTCCAAGCCTTTTATTTTGATCAGGGTCTAGTTCTTTAGAAATGTCTGCCATCCACAAAAGACGAGCTCTATAATCTGAGCGAGCCTGTTCCATTTTTTCAACTGTCATTTGAGTATCTTGTATTGCACGAAAACGAAAGGTTTCTAACTCAGCATATAGACGAACTAAAGGAGTACGTAGACTTAATCTAAAATAAAATTTAAATTTGGAGAAAAAAATTATATATATATATATATATATATATATATATATATATATATATATATATATATATATATATATATATATATATATATATATATATATATATATATATATATATATATATATACACACACACACACATACAATTTTTATATCTATACATTAATATCTACATATGTTTACCATTTTTACATTTATACATTAATTTTAACATATTTACAATTTTTACATCTATACATTAATTTTTACATATGTTTACAATTCTTACATCTATACATTAATATCTACATATGTTTACAATTTTTACATCTATACATTAATTTTAACATGTTTACAATTTTTACAGCTATACATTAATTTTTACATATATATTATCTTAGTTCATCATTTTAATATGCAAGTTTAAATTTAGCACAATTACAATAAAATATGCACGTAATAAAACTACTGATTTAGGACCTCTTTTCTCCCCTTGTACACACCGTGATGGTTTTAACAACCTCCCTCCCTCTGTGTAAGTATGCATTTATTACAAAATCACCCTTCCTAAAAGCATATGTTTATTACAAAATCACCCTTCTCAAAAACATACGCTTTTCAAAACATTAAAAAAAAAATTTTTAGTTTATAATTTCTTCATTGCATACTGTAATAATGATTTTTTAAAATCATGAAATTCATTGCTTTTTTTTTGAAAAAAAAAACAAGTTTTATGGGAGAGAAAATGAGAGATAGTCAAATTGAATTTCTAACACCCCCTCGTAAACATTAGTAGATTTTTGGATAACTCCCCCCAATACCTGTGTACATATTTTATGAAAGACCCCTAATATATTTAAACTTTGTTAGTTCAGTTTGTTTTTATTATTTAAAATAAATCAAAAATATAAAATATAAAAAAATAAAATTTCTGTAATTTGGATTCATTAGGTACTTCTACAAATATTTACCTCTTATAAATAAAATATGAGAATGGAATGGAATATATGTTAGGTCAAAACATTTTCTTACTGTATAAAAGTTGTTCAAATATATTTAAAATGACAATATTCAATGTAAATAATAACTAAAAAAGGTAAAAAATAACCAAAAAAACAGAAAGTTCACTAACTATCAAATAATAACAATAAAAATATATATATAACCTTTGCTGAGCTGCAAAGCTTTGAGCTTTACCCACAGAGATCATCATTTTTCCAGCTTTTGTTTTATCAGTAGCTCCTTGATCACGCAGAAAACGACCCATTTCATTTTCATCTTGAGACAAAGCTATATCAAATAGTATATTATCAGCCAGTTAAAATAAAAGTATACGTGTTCCTATACATTATTACAGATGTAAACTAAATGTTTTAAAATGATATAAAACAGCTTTAGCTATTAACAAACTCCAGATGCAAAAAATCAAGGAATATCAAATTTTAAGTTAACAGTTTTCTAGTTGATAAACTTGACAATTTGTAACACTTTATCAAACATTTCATGTTTGTTTTTTTAAAAAAAAGAAGGTTTTGAAATTAATACTTATTAAACCATGTTTTTCCTAATTTATTGCTTATCATACTGTTAAAAATTTAAGTATAATTTAATTCTTCATTCAAACAATTTTTAAGATGACATTTTCATTCAATTTTTTCATTTCAATCGCTTTGTAATAAAAAGTGAGAGATAAAATTTGGTTTAATAAATCGAATTATATTTGCTTAAGTATATTCCTAAATTATTTTTTTGAACAAAAGTAAAACAATTTATTATTTAATTTGAATTTTACAGGATCCACAAAATTTCAAAAGAAATCAGGAAAACCACGCAAAATAAGTTATTATTAGAATAAAACGCTTGCAATATTTAGCAACAAAAAACCACATTTGTGGTTTTTTGTTGCTAAATATTGCAAGCGTTTACAGCTATTGATTTAAATTTTTTTCTTTACGTTACAGCTATTGATTTAAATGAACAAATGAAACGTTTTTATGGAATTATTTTTAATATTTTTACTACAGTGTTTGCGACATGCCAATGTGTTTAGAAGATGCCCAGCCTAAAAGCCATTGATCTACCTGAAAAACTGAAACGCTAGAGAAGAATTAGCATCACAGCATCTAAACTGGAGTAGTCAACATTAACTACACCAGTTTAGATGCTCCATAGTCAAAAAATCTCTTTAGGAGCAAAAACAAGTTTACACAGTTCAGATCAGATGGATTTGAGTTTGATATCCAGTAGATACAAAACACGATCTCAAATTTTAACTGCTTACCGTAAAACATGGAGGTTAAAATGTAATGGTTTTAGGATGTTTTAGTCGGGATGGTGTTGACCCGCTCCATTTATATACTAAAAAACATAAAATATCTCATGGTTGGATATAACATTGGATAAATATACATGCTACCATAAATAATCAATGGATAATGCCATCGATTATTTATGGTAACATGTTGACCATAAAATATTAGACATCAAACTTTCAAATTATGCAAATTTATTTACAAAAATTTTAGAAATTTTAGAATTCCCATTGATGTTTGAATTAACTTGACTTTATGCCTCATAGATGCGAAGCTGTTCCTGAATGTAAAAATTGTCCTACAAAATATTAATGTGATTAAAATTTTGTAGGACAATGTGATTAATATTAAAAATATTAATGTGATTAATATTTTGTAGGATAATGTGATTATGACAAAATATTAATGTGATTAATATTTTGTAGGACAATGTGATTAATATTAAAAATATTAATGTGATTAATATTTTGTAGGACAATGTGATTATTATTAAAAATATTAACATGATTAATATTTTGTAGGACAATGTGATTAATATTAAAAATATTAATGTGATTAATATTTTGTAGGACAATGTGATTAATATTAAAAATATTAATGTGATTAATATTTTGAAGGACAATGTGATTAATATTAAAAATATTAATGTGATTAATATTTTGCAAAACAATGTGGTTAATATTAAAAATATTAATGTGAATAATATTTTGTAGGACAATGTGATTAATATTAAAAATATTAATGTGATTAATATTTTGTAGGACAATGTGATTAATATTAAAAATATTATTGTGATTAATATTAAAAATAATAAAGTGATTAATATTTTGTAGGACAATGTGATTAATATTAAAAATATTAATTTGATTAAGATTTTGTAGGACAATATGATTAATATTAAAAATATTAAAGTGATTAATATTTTGTAGGACAATGTGATTAATATTAATAGAAAGATGATATTATCAAATAGTTAAAAAAAATTTCTACTTTAGGAGCCATTAAAGACTCACTAAGTGGAGACCTAGTTAAAAAGTTAGTATGGTGATGCCTTCCTCATCAGTATTAACAGCCGCAGGAAGAGTAAAAGATGCTGGAGAAGGTCCAGGCTCCTTTTTCCAAAAGTCCAGCAGTCCTATTGATAGTAGTTTACCTAATTTTAAATAAGCCGAATATAAATTATGCCATTCCATGTTTGAAACAATTTAAGAAAACAAGGATGGAAAATAACATGGCAAAACCACAACAGGACCAATCCTCCTAAAGTAAAAACACTCCTCATGTAACTGTAAATGCCCAACACGTAAAGAAGATTAAAAATGAAACATTTTGACGGTATTATTATACAATCTCTTGCCTTTGTTTGAGCATGCCCTGACTATGAGATGAAGTCTATTAACATGAATATAGATTATATATATAAAAAAATTGAAGTTCTTTGTTGCTATTTAATTGCACTGAGTATTTATGGAATATGAAGTTCTATACCAGTAAAAAAGTTTCAAATAAAAATTCTAATGATTTTTGATATAAATCTATATTTAGTGATTGCAATGCATGAAATTCAAAAGGACATTACAAAAGCTGTGGTTTTGTGAGTTTGAGGCATCATTTCCAGAAGTAAGACATTCAATGTGTTGTGGAACTACTAATACCTGGTGCAAATTCCAAGCAGCCAATATTATTGAAATATGTGCAAAGAGAAAAACCAGGACAGCCTGTTGTAATTAGAGAATATTTATTGATTTATCTCATGAAAACATGTTAGAAAAGCTTATAAAAAAAACTTGTATAAGTTTAGACTGCTTTTATAAAATTAGACTACTGCTCTTAGATAGAGGAGAGATAACAAATCTTTAGAAATGAAATAAAAGTTCATATCTTAACTTATTTTTTTCAATATCTGTTATATATAATAAAAGTTCATACCTTAACTTTGTTATAATAAAAGTTCATTATATCTTAACTTGTTATAATAAAAGTTCATTATATCTTAACTTATTTTTTTCAATTTTAATTATCTTAAAGTGTTTTTTTGAAAAAATACTATTTTTAGCATGATGCAATAAATATCTTGAATCAGCACTACAACAGTACTTGTTGTAGTTCTTTGTAGTAATAATTAAATTGAAGTAATATATATAATAAACTCATTGAAGCAATAAATTTTTTTGATTTTATTCTTGAGCAGAGTTATGGTCTCAAGTGAGCTATTTTGGGATAAATTTTGGCTAATTAGTTGTTTATGCTATAACATCTTCATACTTTAAGCTAACTAAATGATTTTGCTTCTTGTTATATTATAAGTAAATACTGAAGTTTGAGCTTTCATAGGATCTACCATTATCTCAATACCTATCAACGAATCTCCTGGCTTTTTTAAGGTTTGTGACACAAAACTAGGGTCCAAATGTGAAATTTTTATTTTTTATTTTTTTTAAAGCAGTTTTTTAAAATTATCTGAAAAATAATAATATTAGTTGAAAATAAATGATTTTAGAAATTTGACCACCTTAATTTATTGTAGTTGTTATAGATGTTATAAAATTGATTGCAGTTATTAAATATTTATAACAGGTAATTAATACTCTAATAGCAGTTTTAACTCAACTAGATTATAAATTATTAAAAGCCCTAACTAACATTTTAATTAATTTCTATAAATATGACTCTGTTAAAATAGTCCTTTTAATAGTTGCACAGGTCAACAACAACAAAAATTTTTTGTTGCTGAACTAACAATATGATTTATTATACCATTTCTCAGGGATAAAAGTTCATAATATTGTCAAAAAAAAATTATTCAAAAGTATGTCAACCTCTCAAATAAAGCGTATTTTAATAGAGTTTTTATATGTATCTATAATTCCTTAAAATATTGATTAAATTTAATTTCATAATTTTTTGTCAAGTAAATTTATTTTCACTAATTTACCAATGCTCTTAGATTTAAACTCAAAAAAAAGTTACTATAGTAATTGCAAAAGTAGTTGAGTATATATAATAACTGCTTTATTGATTTTTACTACCTTGGTTATTTTAGTTAAAATGTAAACGCATGATTTCTCATTTGTTTATAATTTAACACAATTTAAATTTACGCAAAAAATCTATAGATTTTTTGCATAACTTTAAATTTTTGCACAACCTTAACTTTACACAACCTTAGCTTTACGCAAACACCGCGAAATGTTTGTGAATACCAAATAGTTACAAAAAAATAAATTTGCTTACAGTTTCTGTAAGTTATGTAAGAGTTACGAAATGTTTTTGTGAATCTGCACTCTGCTTTCTAATTTAAACTAAATGCACGATTTAATTATTATCAAGTGAATTATTTTTTAATACTTAATTATATAATTAATAAAATTATAATTATATAATATACTACTACTACAATACTACTACTAATATAAAATATATTAGTAGAAGTATATATATATATATATATATATATATATATATATATATATATATATATATATATATATATACTTATACAAATATAATATATAAATAATTTATATACTTATGTATATTTATAGAAATGTGTTTATTACAAACAGTAAAAACCAGGTCATGAAGGCATGAAACTAGTGACACTATATTTTTTCTTTTATTGTTTGTGAGCACGCTTCTCAAAGTTTCAATAAACAATACATATAACAAATAATAATAAACAGTAGAATCCCATTAACTAGAAGAGATTTATATTTTGAACTTTCTGCTATAGTTGTAATTTTTAGCTTTGTTTAGCTTCAACTTTTTTAATAAATAGACTTCCCACCCCATATCTTTTAATTGGCTTAACCAATAGCGTACCGTTTGTGTTATGAAAATAAATTTTTTCAGAAACGTAAGGCATTCTGGGATTGATATTTGGACAAACATTACACAGAAACAGAAGAATTTCTTAAAAACGCTAGTGGTTATGGGATTGATATTTGGACAAACAAACAATTTGACATCACCAAAACAGTACGCTATTTGAAGATATCAGTAAAAATATTTAGTTTGTTAATTTATATTTGACACTAAAGTATTTGATATTTGAATGTTTTGAATTTGATTTAGTTTTTGCATTTTAAATATAATAGTCGTTAATTAATAGAATGTGATCAAACCTGTACAAAATTGAAGCTATTAACGAAGCTTTAGTTTAATAAATTAAATATAATAGTCATTAATTAATAGAATCTGATCAAACCTGTACGAAATTGAAGCTATTAACGAAGCTTTAGTTTAATAAATAATTCCAAATAAAATTTTACACTGGATATTTAATTTTAAAGCATTCAAAATTTTGGAGTTTTTTTTGAAGTGTTGCAAGTTTTGTTATTTTATTACAAAGACTTAAATGCTGTTCTATAGTTAAGCAAAGTTTTTTGTCAAATGGACCTAAAAAAACTGCGAGAGTTAGCAAATCGTTTGGCTGATTATGTTCTATGGTATGATTATGTTCAATAGAAATTAAAGAAAAAACGTTATGTTGAATTTAACTTTCAAATAAAAGAAATAAATCATTGACTCTCTGGCACTGAGATTTTTAATTTCAATTTATGCGTGACATACTTCATAATGAAAATAACTTCGTCAGTATTATTTAACAATTCTACTGTTTAATTAAACATATTTTGACAATAGCAAAAAAATTTTGCCAAATTATTTTCTGTAAAATCAACTAATAATTTTCTTCCTTGCAAGTCCTTCAGACAAGAACAATTTTCTACTCTTAAAACGAAATTAGCGAGCGCTATATATTGCGCCCGGAAGAACATTTATAGACATGTTTCACGTGCGCAAAGCAATTGCTCCAGCTTCATTACAAGACCTGTAAATGTGTATATATATATATATATATATATATATATATATATATATATATATATAATCCCATAGTAAAAGTCTTAAACTTACCGTATTAAATAAAAACAACACTTAACTACTCTATGACATCTAACAAGACAAAATTAAGGTCAAATTGGTTAAAATTAAGATCAGATTGCCAAAACACATTAATTAAATTAAAGAAACTAATTAAATTTTTTTTTTTTTTTAAAACTACAATATTTAACACTAAAATATTAAAAGTGTTTTTAAAAATAATCTGCATGTTTTAAAAATTATCTGAATGTTTTTTTAAAAAAAAGTTTTAAAAATGGTTTGTTTTGAACTGCAAGAAAACTTTTTTGTTCGTTTGTTCAACTTTAATGAAAAATGTTTTTTTTACCAGTTTATTTTTTGAACTTTTTTATCTAGTATTTATTCATAGCATTTTTTGCTGTTTTTATTTTAATTTAAATAGCAGAAAAAATTAAATTTTTTAAATCGCGCAGGCTAACTTAAAAATGACCATCCTGCCAGCGCTTTTTTGTGCGCTGGCTTTAAATTTCAAACAGAAAAGGCTGATTCAGTTTATTAAGGATTGTCCATAAATGGTATTCAACAAATTGCCTTCCAGTATGTCGAAAAGTATAATATTGTTCACCTATTTAATAAATATAATGGTGTTGCAGGAAGAGATTTAGTAAGTGGATTTTTGAAGAGATATCCAGACCTTTCAATAAGAAAGCCTCAATGGTTGTCTTTAAACCATGTTTATGGTTTAAACCACAATTCTATGAACATTTATTTCAATAATATAGAAATTTTTATGAAAAAATACAAGTTTGAACCTCACCAAATTTTTAACTGTGATGAATCAGGCATTATTACAGTACATACCCTTGTTAAATTTACAACAAAAAAGGAAAACAGTGTTTCCTCTGTAACTAGTGGTGAACGGAGTGTAATGACTACCATTATTTGTGCTTTGAACATAACTGGACAATTTATTCCGCTAATGATTATTTTTAAGAGAAAATGAATGATTTTTAAGAGAAAATTAGATTTCATAGATCATCTCCCATTGAAACAATTGGAGAATGAATAGTAACCAAAGCAATTATTGTATTTATTAAAAAAAAAATACACAAAAAGTAATAGATTTAATGGCAATTGTTAAAAATATATAGATATAAAAAGGTTGCATTTTATTTTAAGTATGAAGAAAATGTTGGATTTAGAATAATTAGAGAAAGCAATTAAAATGTCAAAATGGTTTGAGACAAGTTTCAGAACTGGTTGGACGGTGATGTCTAGAGTTTGACAGGTTTTCAAAACCAGTTTAGAAAACTGCTTTTTATTATAAATTTGACAAAATTAAAAACCGTTTTTTAAATTACAAAAACTGGTTTCAATTTAAAGGCTATAATAAGGGCCAGATTTACCTGTAGACAAAGACAATGTCAAGGTCCTAACAATTTTGGGGACTTCAAAATAAGTTTGAAGTCATTTTTTAGCATTCTCCAATTGTTTCAATGTTCCCATTGAAACAATTGGAGAATGCTAAAAAAATGGCTGGATTACAACTGATCTGTTCATCAAGTATATAAAACATTTTACATAACACTAGAACCTTTATTAAAAATAAAATTCTTTAAATTTAGATAGGCACACAAAATGGACCATGATAAAATTTGTCGAAAAAAAAAAGAAATGCAACCTTAAAACAACGGCAGAGTGGTTCAAGCTTAGCAGATAAAGCAGATCTAATTACATTTACAATGTGCTTTAAGACATTGTCTGAGAGCAAGAGGTTTGTTTTTCATCAATATAGGAATCCCAACAATATTTCAATACTTTTTGCAGTAAATAAATGAGTTTTGTTGCCTAAAAAATATTGTAGATAAGTCCACAATTTAAATCCACAAGCCTTTGCAAGCCTTAAGATGTTAGAGAAGAGAGATCAGATTAAAAACTGGCTAATTTATAGAATTACAGAAATGACGCTGTAACTCATAAGAGTTGAAACTCAAGTTACGCAGAACTTCAGTCTATAACAACCCAAAAATTTAACAAGGATTAAAAACATAATACAAGATCTGAGATTTGAGGTTAAAATTTAAAGATTTATCAACGTGGTTCTTAAATTGATTTGTTGACTCAATGATTTCTTGTGTTAGTACATTCCAGTAATTTACAACTCTATTAGAGAAAATTTTTTGTCTGATTGTGTTAAACTTGTAGTTATTTTGCATTTTTATTGGCTCCATTGATTTTTAACTTATGACCTCTTTTTTTCTGCTCGACCATTAGTATTAAAATATTTAATTTGGTTATGCAAATTTATTTTGTCAATTTGTTTTACTAATTAGAACAATTTTTTTTAAAAGTTCTTTTTTTAAAAATTGTTAGACAGTCTGTATCAAATAAATTAGTGCTTAAGAAAAAAAAAAAATAATAATAAATTCAAGTTGTCTATTAATAGGGGGTATTTCTGCTAATTAGCAGGGGCCCAAATAGGTGTTGGACATTGCTGCCCCTTGGACTATTCTTTAGCCTACTAAAGAAGGGCGATAAACCATTGTTCATTTTGTCAGAAAAAAATAAAATAATTAATTGGTCACTTTTCCCTAAACTATAAAGTAAAAAGCTAAATTCCATTTAAAATCATTTAAAATCAAATTAAAGAATTTTATAAACTATCTATAACTTACATAATAAATGAATTTTTTTGTTTATTTTAAAATTTCTGTGAATAATGTATATTTTGGAAATTTATAGTCATATTTCTTAATAGCCTGCAATTTACTAATTATGTTAATAAATCATCCGTATATAGATTAAATATATTAGTGTACATTACTAGAAATATATCATCCTTATATAGATTGAATAAATATATTAGTGTACACTACTAGAAATACTTTGATGACACATAATCTAACCGAAAATTCGTGTTTGATAAAACTCAATTGCAGTCATAAGTTGAATACATGTTAACTTGATATGCTGGAATGCCTACAATAAAAAAAATATATATAAATACATGTATATATATATATATATATATATACATATATATATATATATATATATATATATATATATATATATATATATATATATATATATATATATATATATATATATATATATATATATATATATATATATATATATATATATATATATATATATATATATATATATATATATATAAATATACACACACAGTTAAGGCTAAAAAGATCCAACCACTTATAATTATTATAGATAATTATAAACACAAAATACTGACAACTTACGTTGCAACATGTGTTGCGAGGGTGATTAAGTAACTATTAGCCAATAAGAAAATATTTTACATGCTCTCTATATATTAAAATCATGTGTAATTAAATCATTATTATATCAGAGAAACACTACAACATTATTGGCTAAACATACTCAAATACAATTTTTAATGAATCAAGGAATAATGGAAGAAGCCTAAGACAATTGTTCATGATATTCTTATGACATGATATCATTCAGCAAATTAAGTCAATAGATGGCATCAATTCAGGAAAACTCAGTGAGAGACCAAGAATTACCCAGTCCGAAACCGACATGATACATTTGATAAAATGATACACCCGGCTATGAATGACATACAGATTTCAAGCTCACAAGCTTAACTGTCTCCTAATGTGTACATTAATGCATGTATTATAACCACAATTAAGTGGCCTTCTCGGCCTTAGGAAGGTGAATTAAAAAACAAAAAAAACAAAAAAACAAAAAAATGGAGCGCCAATTATGTATGTATTAAGCCATTTAATGTAAGACATAAGCCATTTCACTTGAGCCACTTTTTATAATTTATTAATATTTAAAAAAGTTTAAAGATATTGCTTAAGTGACAAGATAAATAGAGTAATTAACGCTATAAAAACCACTTATGAAGTTTAAATGACAATAATGTAAAAAAATTTAAATGATAATTACATTTGATATTATTTAAAAATGTATAATGTTAAAAAAAAAACAAAGAACATTTTCTTTTCCATCAAAAATGTTCAGCAATAGAAAAAAAAAAAAAAAGATCTTATATGATTTATACAGATTGTGTGATATCAAAAACAGAAATTTTCTTACAATTTAGAAAGATTTTTGATTAAAAAAGTTATTTAAATTCCTTATAAACATGTTATAACACCGCATCAAAAATGTTTATAAAGCTTACATTTATTATTTTTTTTCATAAGACAAGTGAAAGCGCAAAGGTATATATTTTTATATAAATGGTACTTGCTTTAATAAACTTAAATCTTTCTTTGACACAAAAAAAAGGTACTGGTAAAGTAATTAACTTGAGTTTTTTTTTTTTTTGCATTAATATTTTTTATTTTAGTAAAACTTATTAAAAGTAAAAAAATCATTATTATTTGCACACAATTTTAAGAAATAATGAAAAAAAAAATTAACATATTTTAATTCATTTATAAAAATGCAGAGAAAAGAAAGAAATCATTTATGTTAAACGATAATAAAAAATGTAATATTAAACTTATTAACTTAATACTAAAAAAAAAAAAAAAAATTAAAAAATATAGACACTCCACAATTATGTACATTTAGAAAATAACACTTCTAGATTTGTTTTTCTTAATTAGTAAACTCGTTTTGCTGTGATTTTTTTTATTGGGGTAGTTTAAAAAAGTTTATGTCCATAAATCAGAATAAAAAAAAAATAAAAAATAATTTTAAGACGTCAAATTTACTAAGAGCTAATGTGCTATGCACTTTTAATTTAAAATGAAGCCTGCACTTGCCATAGACTTTAATTTTTCATCATATTGAGTTGCATAAGAGTTGCTAATATTTGAGGCGATTGCCTTAAACTTTGCAAAAAACACAAGGATTGAACTTTTAAATACTCAGACAAAGCGCAAGTTAAGCAGTTTGCAGCATGCAAAGTTAATGTTTGCTGGCCACCAAACTCACGCTTCAATCCCCAATACATGGGATCTTCTGATAAGCAAAATTTCCAGCAATTATGATTTAGGGTGCAACTGCTGCCAATAGTCATGCTGGTTTACATAAGTTTGAAAATTTTCATGTACGAGGCAACTTGCTATCAGGAAAAATTTTCAAGGCATGGGTCCAAGGAAATGTTATTGATAATATTGAGGCCAAACAATACACTTATTTTAACTCCATAAAAAGCTGTTGATTAAAATTGAATGCAGATTTTCTAAACAGAATCCAATTTTACAGATTTAAAAAAGGCCATAATAAAAGCAAGGTGTCATAAAATAATACACTAATACTGTGAATCTTTTGTTGCTAGTAGCAACTGTGAGTCTCTAGTTGCTTTAATGTCAAAAAGAATAGAAACTGTTCTAAAAGTTTGAGGAGCCCATTCAAAGAACTAAAAAATATTTTATACTGAGACTTCATTATTCTTTTATATTTATGTAAATTTTTTAAATAAAACATTTTCTGGTAGTAAGTATCCATAAGCTGTAGTGTACTTTTCGCTATAAATATTGGTGGCTAGATCTTTTTGGCTTAACTATGTTTATGTTTATGTGTGTGTGCATATTTGTGTGTATGTATAATGCTATTAATGCAAATTAATGTAATTTAACTTATACTTAGATTAGTGAAAAATATTTAAAACTAATTCATAAAGTGCATCAAAAATTGAAAAAATCAAAAGCAAAAAAAAAAAAAAAAATTACTTCTAGACGTGAGTCAACCTCTGCATCACCGGCAATAACAAACTCATCCTGACCTTTTCCCAATTTCTCAATAACTTTCTGCTTTGACTTCCAATACTTTTGTTCCAACTTACCTTTTATTGAAGATTCATTTTGCCCAGATTGTAAACTCCTGTAATTTTGACCATACCTGTAATTGTTTGCGTCCTCCTCATCTTGAAAAGGTTGCGGATCATAATAACTAACAAATAAGATAAGATATAGTTTAATATCACTATTAAAATAATACAGTTTTAAATATTATTATTAATATTAAAAATTGTAATAAATAGTTTTATAATAAAATAAAGTCCAAGCCTTCCTAGGAAAGGCGTGCAGTTTTTTTTTCCTGAATGACTACACATCAACCAATAAAAATTGGTTGCTTTTAAAATTAATGCATGTTTTTACAGACTATTAGTAACAATTTTCATAACGTTAAATTTTTTATCAAGTACGTTTTTATAAAGTTGTTCAAGTGATTTGTAAAAGTTCTTGAAGTTTTTAATAATATTTGAATATCCGCTTTATATTTTCTAGATGCTTTTCTATTTTAATTAATGTTTGGAATTACTAAAGTTGTTTGAACAAAGATTGAACTTTTAAAGTAATAAGTGCTTTATAAAAGCAATAACACTATTATAGTGTTACTACTTTTATAATGTAGTTAGTGACTAGAGTGTTATTACTTTTGTAGTCATAAGTTTAGTTTTATTTTTTATAACTTTTTCGCTTATAAATTTAAGTTGATTCGCTCCTTAAAAACAAAGTACACAACTTTGCATTAACTAAAATTTTGAATACCAGATATTTTTCCAGATTTTGCATTTTTGCAATCGCTTAACTTAATCCTTATTGTTACATTAAAATTATACAAATATATTTTACTAACAAATTGCAATTTATATTTTTGTTTTCCTCTTAAAAAAAAAGTTAAATAAAGAAAAGTTATTCTTTTTACTGTAGACTTGAAACCAAGTCTTCCTAGAAAAGGCGTGCGGTTTTTCATCTTGTATGACCACATGCGAGTATCTTATTTTAG
Source organism: Hydra vulgaris (assembly GCF_022113875.1). NCBI lineage: Eukaryota > Metazoa > Cnidaria > Hydrozoa > Anthoathecata > Hydridae > Hydra > Hydra vulgaris. The sequence goes on along the minus strand of NC_061163.1, from coordinate 6,759,878 downwards.
ACAACTTGAACACGGCCGTTCGCAAGTTTTATAATAATCAATGCTGAAAAAGTTTTAAAAACAAAAAAAACAAAACTTACAAAATAAAAAGAAATTAAAATAGAAAAAAATAAAAACACATTAATAGTTCAAATTATTTGTGAACTGTTTTTATTTTTGTTTCTTTAGACTAGTTGTTACATTCAGCAACAAAATTAGAATTAAATTAAGGCAAAGCAAAAAAAAAAAAAAAAAAAACAGTTTGAAGTCTACAAATAAAAAGAATGATTTTCCTTTTCTTAAATTTTTTTAAGAGGATAGCAAAAATATAAATTGCAATGTGCTTGTAAAACATATTTGTATAATTTTAATGTAAGAACAATAATAATGTAATAACAAGGGTTGAATTAGGCGAATGCAAAACGCAAAATCTGGAAAAATATCTAGTATTCAAAATTTTAGTTTATACAAAACCATGTTCCTTGTTTTTAAGGGGCGAATCAACTCAAATGTGTAAACGAAAGAATAAAAAATAAAACGATAAACTTACGATTACTTAGTAACGCACTTATAACTTTTACTTACCTTAATAACGCACTTATAACTTTTAAAATTCTTTCTTTGTTCAAGCAACATAAGTAATACCAAAATTTTAATTGAAGTAGAAAAATATCTAGAAGAATAAAGTGGATGTTCAAATAATATTTAAAACTTAAATAACTTATAAAAACGCGACAAAAAACTTTGTAAAAAATAACATATTAAAAGTTTAGCATTATGAAAAATGTTACTAATGGACCGTAAAAATGCTTGTTAATTTTAAAATTAACCAATAAAAATTTTTTATTGGTTGATTTTAAAATTAACGCGCACTTTTTACGTTTTTCATGCTATACTTTTCATAAAATTTTATTTTATAACGTTGTTTAAGTGATCTGTAAAAGTTCCTGAAATTTTTATTATTATTTTAATATCTACTTTATTTTTTCTAGATGCTTTTCTACATTATTAAATGTTTGGAATTAATAATGTTGTTTGAACAAAGAATGAACTTTAAAAGTAATAAGTGCTTTATAAATGTAATAACACTATTATAGTTTTATTACTTTTATAATGCAGTTAGTGACTAAAGTGTTATTACTTTTGTAGTTGTAAGTTTATAGTTTTTGTTTTGTTTTTATTATATTTGGTCTTTAAAATTTTAGTTCATGTTTTCGCAAATTGCGATCGTATAATTTAACTCTTGATATATACTTGTTAAAATATGTATCATCATCTGTTTGTAAAATATATTTGTATAATTATAATTATAAAAATATATTTTACAAACAGATGATGATACATATTTTCTCTTTCCTCTTTAAAAGAAAAAACACATAAAATGTTGGAAAGTCATCCTTTTTAATGCTTAAAACTGTTTGTTTTTTTTTAACTTACTGAATTTTGTTGTCGATAATAATAACCATTAAGAAAAAACAAAAATAAAAACAACACACAAATTATTTAAACTATTACTTTTTTCTATTTAAGTTTACTTTAATTTCTTATGTAGTTTTTAAATTTAAAACATTTTTCAGCAACACATATAATAAAACTTGCACTAACAGCCATGATCAAGTTGTCTAAATTAAAAAAGTTTTTGTGGTCGTACGAGACGAAAAACTGCATGGTTTTCCTAGGAAGGCTTGTAAAACTGTTTTTTTTTTTAATTTAAACTATTAATGTGTTTTTATTTTTTTCTATTTTAATCTCTTTTTATTTTGTTAGTTTTGTTTTTTTTGTTTTTGAAACTTTTTCAGCATGATTATTATAAAACTTGCGAACGGCCATGTTCAAGTTGTCTAAAATAAGATACTCACATGTGGTCATACAAGACAAAAAACCGCACACCAAGGCTTGCAGTCCATATAATTAAGAAACATTTGTTATCATGCTATAATATACTATAAGAATAATGAATATATTATTATAAGAATAAGAAAAACTATAAGAAATTTAAAAATTTTTTCTTATGTTTATTCCTTTCTTATGTTTTATCGTATTTATATATTTTTGCTTTTAAAAATGTTTTTGCTGTATTTGACCTTTTTTCTTAATACTTATATAATAGGAAAATAAGAAAATAAATTGTTATTTATTTGTAAAAAATATTATTTAACAAACTTTGTAATGACAGAATAAGTTAAATAAAAGAAAAACATAGTTTCTTTAACAAATGTATTTACTGCATATGATACATGTCCAAGCCTTCTCAGTAGACACGTGCGGCTACCTGCCTTGAATGACCATGCATATATTTTGTTGATAACTTGGCCGCAATTTTTTTACATATATTAAAAACTGGCGCATTTTAAAAACGCGCTGAAAATACCAAACAAAGTTATCATGTTATTGTACTTATTTTATTATTAATTTATTATTATAATTATTTATGAGAAAATAAAAACATAACAATAATATACATATATAAATTTTATATTAATGAGAAAATAAAAACATAAAAATAATATATACTATATACATTTTTTAATTTTTAAAAAAATTTGTTTTCATCCATTTATTTAAATTCTGGTGCTTTTTCATTAAGTCTTTGTTTACAAAATGAATTATGTCATTAAGTAATTGTTATTTTGTCGCGTTGGTTTGACAAGGTTTTACCTGAAACTTTTTATATTTTTATGTGCAATTAAATTATTTATATTATTCTTTTTTTTTATTTCTTTATGTATTCTTAATTTGATTGACATAAAAATGTAATTAAATAAAAATAAGAATTATATAAATATTTTAATTTAGACATTAAAAAAAAAAGATTTATTTGCCTTTCTCCTAACATAAAAAAAATCAGTAAGAACCTTTTTTATTTTTGTTTTAGTAACACAAATCGTTTATTTGGGGGTCATCCATAAACATGTCACCCTATATTTGTCAATTTTTAACCCTTTTCCTCCTGTCACAAACGATTACATATACTCCTCTCCTAAAATGTGATAGCAGTTTTTACATCAAAATAATTTTAAAAGATTTAAATGTGAATACTTTGCAGCATTTTAAAAATTCAACCTTATGAAAATAAAGCAATACGCATAAACGTAAGAAATGTAAGTAAAAACTTTGACAAACCAATGACTCAATTAAGTAATAATAAAGTTGTAACATAAGTGTGTTCTATCTAATACAAAAACACTAGGTTTAAATTTTTTTAAAATAAAAAATATTTTAAAGGGTCCCTCAAGACCCTCGAATATTTAATGGGTCCCTAATATTTTCGAAAAAAAAGTTTTTCAAAAATATGTCAACCTGGTACTCAAATGAACTGAAATTATATAAATATTTCAAAAATAATATTCATTTCGAAATATTTTTAACTTATTTATCAAAATTATCATAAAAAAACATTAGAAATGCATTTTTTTTTATTTCTTCTTAAAAAACACAATTTTTTATGTAATAAAACCAAAAAGAACAATTTTGTTTTGAAATAAATATTATTTTTAAAATTTTTATATAATTTCGCTTCATTTGAGTACCAGGTTGACATATTTTTGAAGAACTTTTTTTTCAAAAATTTTAGGGACCCATTAAATATTCGAGGGTCTTGAGGGACCCCTTAAAATATTTTTTATTCAAAAAAAAATTAAACCCACTGTTTTTGCATTAGATAGAACACATTTAGGGGGTGAGAGCAGATTATTTCCAAAAATTTTCAAACAATTTTTTATATAATATTCGCTAGTAATGGTGTTTCCCTTTTCAACAACCCAAATGAACAGCTCGTGTTGTTTTGAAGAAGATGTAGAAAATGCTTTTCAGCTGAAACCTATTGTATCTTATTATATTTCTTAGACTTTCACCTTCACTGACCCGACAAGTGTTAGCTAACTTGTGTTCAACTTGTCTAAAGTAAAACCACGACTCATCCCCACTAACAACATCACATAGCCTCTATGGTCCATTTCTGAAAAAGGCTAAATTTTCTTTACATGCCTTAACTCTATTCTTTTGATTTTGATCAGTTAACTCACGGGATATCTAAAGTGATGTTAGTTTTCTTTTTTTAAGTGCGTTGTGAATGATTTATTTAATTATAAAACGATTAATTGATGTCAGGGCTTCAATTATATCATGTGTTGCATGCGGATTTTCTTCAATAATGGCTCACACACGTTTAATATTCTCAGCTTTAAACGTGGTTTAAACGTGCCCTGAGTTAGAATCATATTCAAGACTCTCTCTACCACTTTTAAATAAAGTAGCCCACTTGGCAACTGTACTATATTTTAGAGCTTGGTCACCATAAATTAAAACTAATTTATCGATTATGGCTTGTGCTGAAACTCCAAGTAGAGCACAGGTTTTAATATATGCTTGATTTTCATGTTTTTCCATTTTTAAATTTTTTCTTTCAAACGTATTTATTAAAATTCAAATAACTTTTTTAATAAACATTTAAATATTTCATCAAGTACTTAAAATGTTCATAATTAAACACAGTTTAAGATGATATATAAATATCTAATTATTTCCTGTCTTATTGCAATTTTATAGATGAAGTTCTACAAACTTCTCTAACAACCTAAATACACACACATTAATGCATTAGCTCATCGCGATATTTAACGTCATAAAATTCTCTTTAGTTTTTTATTTTTTAAAGACATTAACTTTTTTATATTACTGCAATAATATCAATTACCGCAAAACAAGTTAAATATTATTTAATAGCTTTTTTATTATTACTATAAAGAAATGTTTATTTATTTATTTTTTAAATATTAAATAATTAAATTTAATACTGCATTTAAAAAAATGTTTGTTATTAACAAATTTCTTTCTTTTCTTGACATTTGCATAAATGAATTAAAATATGTTAAATTTTTGAGTTATTAAAATGATTATCTTTTTAAATTTCTATTAGCGGCTTTGCAACTACAAATGATTTTTTATTTAAAAAAAATTAGAGAGTAACAAATAAAAAAATTACCTTAATTAGTTTAATTTATTTATTTAAAGTTTATTAGTTTATTATTAATATTTCATTGCCGAATATATCGTTTGATAAAAAATAATCGCTGCGATTTAACTTGCGTAATAAAAAAAATTTAACTTAGGTTTTGTACAAACTTTTGATGCAGTCGTTTATTTAAAATTTAATTTTGAGTACAAAAAAAAAATGTTTAGGAAGAAAAACCAAAAAAACAATTGCGATGAAAATAAGCTAATTTTTTTTAAAGAACAAACATGGTATAAAACTTGCCGAGAATATTCAGAGCTTTCAAAAATTGTTATAATAAAAATAAAAGCTGTGCTAAATTAGCAACAGAAACGTTTGTACGGGGAACATCAGTTATAAAAATAATAACTTGATGATGATTGGACAGATAAGTAAATTATGAAAATACGTCAATAAGACAATCGCCATTGCGTGTAAACAATGTTTATATATATATATATATATATATATATATATATATATATATATATATATATATATATATATATATATATATATATATATATATATATATATATTTAGTATTTTTAACTTTTGTTTTCTCTCGGATGTAAACTGTCCACTTATTTTGTTAAACAATTTGTTGTTTTAAACAAAATATTCGCCTACAGCACATAAATTAAATTTGTATTTCTAAACAACGTTCTTTCTGCGAGCAATCTAAAAAACCAATTAAAATGTAATAAATAAGCTATAATCATTTTTTTTGTAAAAAAAAAAAAACTTCAAAACTAAAAAATCACTAATTCATAAATTTGCTATATACTTAATTTACTACACAAAATTTAATTGCTACATTCTTTAAAATATTATTGTTTGAAGCCATGCTATTATAAAGCAATCCTTTTATAATTAATCATTACCCCTATCATAATAGAAAGCAAAAAATCCAGTTTTTTATTTTGCCGAACTGATGTCGGCTAAGGTCGCTTGTACTGACCTAAAAACCTTTGAATTTCGCTGACTGTATATGTATAAGCCATCCCGGAAAGCGCGTGCGGTCGCACACCTTATACATCCACGCTCAAAGTAATTATTTTAGATAACTTGACCACATTTTTATATAGAAAGAATTTGAGGCAAAACAAAGCTATAAGAAACTAGAAAATAAAACAGCAATATTTGAAGAAAACAACCTAACACTATACAAAACAGAAAATCTAAGTTAAATAAGCTAAAAAAAATTTAATAATAAGAAAAGAAAATTATTGTCAAAAAATATTTTTCGATGTTCAATTTTTTTGTGACTTTTTTCAGTCAGTATATAAAGGAAATACTTTATAAATTACGCTAAAATTAGACAATTTTTAAATTTGTTTTTCAAATGTCTTTGAAAAACTTAACTGTTTTTATCAATGCACAGTGAAAATAAGAAAACTAATTGATATTTATTTAAAAAAAAATTATTTTATTTAACAAAAGTTTTTGACATAAACAAAAGTTTTTTACATAAAAAAAAACCTAATAATGCTGCAAAATTTTAAGGGCTAGTGCATTGTTAATGTTCTGAACTTTAAAAGGAAATTTTTAGGAGCCTATTTAAATATTTTTTTTAAGTTTTTAGATACATTTTTTGAAATAGAGCAATCATGTTCATAATCTCTACTAATTTGTATTACCATTTGAAATTGGGCAATATAAAAGATATAATTCCAAACATGCAACATATGCGGTAAATATATTTATTAAAGAAACTATGTTATTCATTTATTTAACTATTTCAGTCATTAACAAAATTTATTAATCAAATAATATTTTTTACAAATAGATGATTTATTTTCTCATTTTCCTATTATATAGGGGAAGTTGGGGAATAACTGTCCCCGTTACGTTTGGATTAATGTTATATAAAATTAGAAACGAAATGTATTTTTTAAATAGTTTATTTCAATAAACACATTATTAAGCTTTAAATTGATGCAAATAAGAGAAAAGTTAAACGGTTTTAGAAAATGTTATTACACAAAAATTACACTTAGTGAAAAAAACGATTTTGCTACCATTATGAGGCACAACTGCACCCTTCACAAAAATTGTTGGGGGTATACTTTTCTTGGTACATTTTCTTTAAAATTGAAACAGCTCAGATTATTTGCTGATTTTGTTGCATGCTTGCATACTGTATAAGTATTCATTGTACTTACAGCCTGAGTTTTCTCATTCGATATACTCTTAGCTTTATATTTTATTCAAAAACTCATTTATAAAAATTAAATAAAAAATATGAAATCTAATTTCCAATATCTCAAAACAAAACTATTTCTATTCAAGTTTTTACATAAATGCATTCAAGTGTGATGATTGTAATTATTGTTCGCAACTACCTAACTTCAATAAATATTAAAAGTATGCGGTTGTGCCTCCTGTGCGTCTATGCGGTTCTACCCCAGAGGACAGTTTTTAGATAGAATACAGTTTCATAGCTTGCTTATTAGGTTATGTTGATATTAAAAATGGTTTTCACTTAATAAAATAATGCTGATAACACATATCTTAAACACTAAAATCAAATATTGCTTAATACTCAAAAAAAAAGGATGGAAAAATATGATCAAAATAAGAGAAAAATTAAAAATCGCTCTCGAATACTGACCACGGAAATTATATTTAGTTGCGAAAAACTGGCCAGGTTTTTTAGTCGTTTTGAGAACATTTAAGTTTATGTACGAAACACAAATTTTTTGTTTTACGGACATACATGGAAACATAATAAACTTGAATGTTCCCAAAACATCTTTGTGCGAAAGAATAAAAAGAATATTCCCGAACACTAAAAACCCGCCAAATTAACATAGAAACTAATTCTATTGGTTCAAAAAATACTTTTAAAGCAATTTTTATGATTTAAACAAAGACTTACAAAAATAATTGCGTTTTCAATGAAGTTATAATCGTCATAGTTAATAAAACTAATTATGTAACAAACATATAAGAAGTTTCTAGTTACTAAACACAAACAACGCGTACAAAGTAACTCGCAGATGAACAAGCACCGCGCCTAAGGTCACGACAGAACACAAATACATATAGCAAATAATTAGATATAAAGAAAAGTTACTAGATATTGGTTTACTAACTCTAATTATTTTTGCTTAAGTTGCCATTCTAAAAACTCGTTATTCCTTTTTCTGCTTTAAATACCAATTAAAACTAAAAAGCCCACTCACTAAACATCACCAGCGATATTGTGAAGCAATTTCGCTTCTTCGTCATAAAGTATTGTCAACCTTAAGTTGATTTCTATATTGTTAATTTAATTTCTATGATTTAATTATTTCATTTGTTTATCTTACTAAGAAGAATTGCTTCAAATATGTTAAACTTTTCAAACTACGCAAAACATAAAATAGGTATTGAAAAAATTAACTTTATTATTTATAAAATAATTTAGCTAAAGTAAAACTAAAACTTGCAAACTTTGTTAAATAAAGAATATTTGTTTCCTTTTTAAACAATCGTAAGTTGTTACTTTATATAAAAAAAATTGCTTAATTTTATAAAAAAAATTATAAAAGAGCGATGTTTTGAAAATATTTGTTTTAAACGTAATTTATTTAGCTTTAAGTTTTTTCGCGTTTAAAGATATTTTATTTACCTACGCTTTTTTTTTACGCGTTTAAAGATAATTTATTTACGCTTTTTTTTTTTTGCTTTTTAAAATGTTCTCAAAACGACTAAAAAATCTGGCCAGCTTTTCGCAACTAAATATTATTTACGTGGTCAGCAATCGATCCCGCTTCCCGACCAAGCCTGATATTGCAATAATATTTATAAACAGTGTTCAGACTAAAATAAATAAATATAGAAGTTGTGATTAAGTTCCCTAGCAAGCAACATTGGTTCAATATTGGTACAATATATATCAAAATGTTGACTAAATATAAACCTGAAATTTTTCGAAACCCGGGGCCAGGTTTGCAAAAAGTTCTATTTTGCATGGGTTATTGAGGAAACCACCAAGCAGCGATTTCCTCAATTACTCATGTTAAAGAGCAGAGCAACATACTACATTGTTGAAAAAGGATTTTATGCTTTTGTGATTTAGCTGCTGAATCTCATAGTGAACCATTTGCTTCTTTATCATCAACAATTGCAATAATCGAGTTTATGATAAATGTTCATGAATACTCATAAACTTCATAATAAGTGAAATAAGTAAAATGAAAAAATAATGTTAATTTAAAACTTGAAAAGAATAATTGTTGAACGCACAAAAAAGAATTAAATGAATCTACTGAAATCATTAAATGATTCATTGTATATTCCATTTAAATATGACTACACTTACTACATTTGGCAAAAAAAATAATTCAACGGATTATTTCTAATAATTTTTATGAAACAGAAAATAACAGTGAATTTGTTTCTATGGAAGAAAAACAATTGACTATAGAAAAAGTACTGCAAAAAGTGAAATAAAAATCAGTATCAAGAGAGTCACAAATCAGGGATAACCAATTTGTTATTAAGAGTACAAAACAAGAATCAGGTCTTCTTGTAAGAGGAGAGCGATCGCACACTTTACATGACCACGCATATAGTTCTTTGTTTTAACAACTTGACCACGGCTCTTTGCAAGTTTTGATAATTAGCGCATTTAAAAAATGCGCTAAAAAAAAACAAATGCAATTTTTTAATTTAATTGATTCCATAATTACAATTAAATTCCCACAAAATTTCCTGAGTACTAAAGTACTCTAGAAGGTTTCTGAGTACTAAAGTATTCCTGAGTATTCTTAAGTACTAAAGTACTCACGAAGTTTTAATTAAGTTGCATTAAAATGCAACTTATTTCAAAGCAATCATTGAAAAAAATATTCAGATTAGAGTTTAAAGCAAAATGAGTACTATCAAAAAATAATTACAAACCCATTTTATCATGGAAATATAATTTCTAACTAAGAAATTATTTACAAAAAAAAAAAGGAATTACAATAATCTGGAAACAATCGTTTCCAGATTATTGTAATTTTTAAAAAAAGCATGCTAAACTTTATTTATAATGAATACATTTGCTTTAAACTTTTAATGTAATTGCTAAAAGCATAAAAGAAACCATCGTTAAACGTTATGTCGCTTATCTCAATAAAAGAAAGCAATCAAAATCTTTGAGCATGGTTTCTTTTAAAGTTTTTGCAAAAGCATTCATTTTAAGTAAAATTATGTATGCATTTGTGAGCGCATGCAAAAACCATGCTAAAACATAATTATTCTTTCTATAGCATATTTAGTTATTTTATTTAAAAGTGACGCTATCGAAAAAAGTACTTATGTTCTGGCATTAATTTAAGCCTGTGAAACTAATTGTTTTTCATATTAAATATGTGTTTTTTATAATAAATAAAAAATTAATGATCGCAAAATTATTTTGAAAAAAAATTGCTGAAGTGACACGTTCATTTTGAATTAATTAAACGGTAACATTTGCATAAGCAAAATTAAAGAAATGTGATGTTTGTTTTTCTGTCTGTCTTTTACGAAATGCATTCACATTTGTCGATTTGTCGCACCCTGTATCCTATTAATTTTTTAATAAAATTTTAAACTTGCACCACAAAATTTTATTAAATTTCATGGCGCTTTTAAACAGTCTACGTTACTTACGTTTTTAAACATCAATTTCTGAAAAAATAAATAAAAAATCTGATGGGAGGGGGGGGCCCTTTCCCTCACAATGGATTCGCCCTTGTATTAGCCTAAATATTCAGGAAAAGGAATGATAAAGTTTATTAGAGCTGTGATAATTTTTTTTTTTTTAATTTCGTTTACAATTAAGTTTTTTTTTCCTGGTTTTTCCTTTATTTATTTTATCATTCTTTAAACATTTTATTTTTTTAGGTTAATTTTTGTATTATATATTATTTTAAGGATTTTATGCTTTTTTTAGTTTATGGATTGTTTATTTTAATTTTAATTTGCTTTGTTTTTTTTAGCACATTTTTTAAACGCGCAAATTATCAAAACTTGCAAAGAGCCATGGTTAAGTTGTTAAAACAAAGAACTTTATGCGTGGTCATATAAGGCCTGCGATCGCACGCCTCTTACGAGAAGGCCTGAGAATTTACATTATGTCCCAATACTTGAAAACAAACCAAAAAATTTGGAAAAACTATTTGATGCTATTTATTAATCAAGCTAATATCTACCAATTTTGAGCAATTATTTTTAATATCAGCTAATTTCTGTATCAAAATCAAATCACCATTATCTGATAAATTGTTGAATGTGTAATAATAAAAAAAAATATATTTTATTTTAAATTAAACAAAAAATTATAAAAACTAAATTAAAACATTATTTGATTTTAACACATGAAGAGTTTAATTGACTGGTTATCTGATACCCAATGGCAAACTACAAAAAAAATGCAAAAAAAAATGTTCATGATATTCATTGACACTTATCATGCTGATGGCATGTATTAAGGTGTGTATGGCATTATTACATATATTAAGGTATGTATTAAGACATGTATTATGGTGTGTATGGCATTATTAAGGTAAGTATTAAGGTCTAACCTGGCATCATTGCATTATGGCAAAACCATGACTTACTGTTACAAAGCCTATGACATTAGCTTTGTTAAAAAAGTTGATATATATAAATATTATACTTGATTATATTAAATATATAGAATTTTAAATAAAAAAAGATACCTTCTACCATTGCCATACATTCTTTTTCAATATTTTGTTCACCATATAGGTAATGTCATTTTATATACAAAATTTTGCTATATAAATTTATATATATATATATATATATATATATATATATATATATATATATATATATATATATATATATATATATATATATATATAATTTATATATATATATGTATGTATATAAATATATATATATATATATATATATATATATATATATATATATATATATATATATATATATATATATATATATAATTTATATATATATATATGTATGTATATAAATATATATATATATATATATATATATATATATATATATATATATATATATATATATATATATATATATATATATATATATATATATAGAGAGAGAGAGAGAGAGAGAGAGAGAGAGAGATACAAAGTGTTAAGAAAAAAAACGGAAAATTTTGCCTAACTTAAATCAGATTTTTTTTTTTTTAATTTTATATTAAATTTCTTGGTTATCATATTTCAGAGGCAATACTTAGTGAGCATGGTAAACATTGGTAATGACAGCAAGACAACAATCCAAAGCATACCAGGCCACTTTCTACAGAGTTTATTTGCAAAGTTTTAAGTATTAAATTTTGAAACGGTATGCAAATGTATATTTTTTCTGATGATTATAACCTGGAAAAAATATTAATTTAACTTATTGTTTACTATAAAAATAAACTTTAATTACTAAATGTAAAAAAAGATTACGGCATTTTTTTACCAAGCTATATTATAAATGGTTTGAGACTTTCGAACTGACTTATCTGTTAATCAATTTTATGGTTACAAAGTTATTTGTGCCATTTTAAACTCAAAGATTAGCTTAGTTTTATTTAAGTGTGAGTATAATTCGTTGTGACATTGTTGTGTTCAAGTATTAACCAAGATACAAGCGTAAATATAAATAAGAAAATATATATTTGAGGTTATTGAAATAAGGATCTCCAAAGAGGAAATTCACCAAGAGGAGATTTACCAATATAGCAATAAACGCAATTTTCACTTTTATATTTTAAGTTAGTTCTGTGTATTCCAAGATATATATATATATACAGCTTTTTAAAAGATGTTTGGTATTGGAAAAAATAAGCAGTAATTTTAATTATATTTTAAATTTAGGCTTGCTCATAATAACATGAATTATTCATATAGCTTTTATCTTAACAATAAATTATAAAGTATAATTAAAGTTCAACCAAAGTAAATCTAAGAGTTATAAATAAAACTATGCGTTTAAATTCGCTTTAAAAAAAAAAGTTTTTAGATTTTTAAATGTTCACATCTGTGGTAAAACGTCTCCGCTTATATAAAAAAGTTTTATAAAAAACTGTTTAATTAAATTATCATAATCAACTTATTTTAATAATAAAAGACTTCTGACTTTTACGAACTAAATAATTATAATTATAAAAATAAAACCGTAAAAATAAAACTTTCAATTGTATAAGTTATGAAAAAGCTATTGCCAAAAAAATTCTTGCACATATTCAATAAAAAAAAAAAACATTTCATATGTAATAATGTAAACAACTACCATTTTAAATTGAGATCTAGTTGGCAGTTTTGTTTATAGCACATGCGCTAAAATATCGTCATATAACTACTATTAAACCATTATTTTTCTCAAAATTTTTAATTAATACTTTTTCTTATTTAAAATAAATTAATAAACAAATAAATTTGCCAAAAAAAAAAAAACAACAACATTTGTACTATCAAAAATATTTTTGCATATATAAATTTATATATCTCCTTTTATTTTTACCTCGTTTAATTAAAAAAAATAATTGCATATGTTAAGGTCCTCAAAACTAAAATCTGCCGACTGAAACATCAAATGCCTACTATTTTTCTATATAAATGATAATATGTAGAATATGATCTTCATATGAATAACTTTCTTTGGTCTTTGTATGACACACCCCCCACCCTTTGAAATTACCCATGCAAGTTTTTTTGGACTTCCGCTTTTATAGCGATCGGACGCACAGTGGGTCAGATTACCCATTTTTATGCCAAAATTATTTTTTTTATTAAATGTTACTAAATTAGCTTTAAATAACATATTTGGAGCTTCTAAATAAATTTTTGATTAAAACAAAATTTTTTTAAAATTGTATTTCAAGTTTTATTATAATTTTTCAGCGTTCAAAAATTATGATCATATAAAATTTGCAACCCCCTCAAAATAAGGGGGGTTTAAACTTTATATGGTCATAGTTTTTGAATGCAAAAATATTTTACTATGAAATTTAAAATTTATCAATGAATATAAGTCTAGTTAAAAATAGTTCAAAAAATATTTCATCTACTTGTTCTCACGTTTGGGGCTGGGAGGGCCCTCAAGGGGGCTAAAATTTTGGGGTTTTATTGTTCCCAGGCTCAAATCATTGCTTTTTTTTGCAAAGCATCCTTATTTGACATAAGTATAAACATATAAATGTTTGGAGTTTGCTCCATGTCTAGAAGTTAGATATCTCGTAGACCAAAAAATGCTGGCACTACCCCTGCTGTTATGGTGGTACTTTGTTAAGGCTCAAACCAATTTTAAAATATCATATATATACTTAATAAAGATTTTAAAGTATTTTCAGACTGGAGGGTTTTGGAGGTTTTTTTAATTAACTAAAAAAAGTAAAAATTTTCACTCAAAAAACTTACAAAAATACATCAACTTCAAAGTTAAATAAAAATTCTTACTTACAAGCAAAAAACTTGCAGCAAAGTTCTGTTGTTTAAAAAAAGATAAATCTATCAATATATAAAAAAATAATAGCGCATATATTTTAATTCATAAAACAATTTACAATTTATGTGTAACAACTTATATTTTTAATTAATTTTTGTTTTAAAATTTACAAATCTAAAAAAAAATGTCATCTTCAACAGATTGTATAAACTTTAATTTAAAAGTTAATGACTAACAAATATCATTTTATTAAAGCTTTATAAGTATGGAAAACAACTATTACCATTAAACCTACATTAAACACAGTTTTTTTTTTTTAATTTTGACACAATTTTGTGGGACGTGTTATAAGAGCTTTTCATAAAAAAAAAAAATTTACGGAAAAGTTCAAATAAAGTAAACTATACTTTGTAACTTTTCGTGAAAAAAGTATATTTGCATAGCGTGCTAACTATGGTAAATGTTCAGTCAACAGAATTTAATGTATTCAAAGCAGAGCAAGAAAAACTAATAAAAACATTAAATAGGACCATCGAGAACTAAAAAATTCAAACTTACTATTTGAATTTTTTAGTTCAGAAAGACTAAAAATGCTCGAAAATGCTGAATCTGTCAAATCATCACCTTTATTATCACGGGCAAGTGTTGTAAGTGGAAGAACCCCAGTGAAAAAAACGGTAGAGCAAACACGGCTGTTTCAAGGTGGACTTACGGCTTCTTGTTATTTTTTCAAAATAATTACTTAAGTGGTGTTACTAAAACTTGCATAACTTTTGAAATATTTAAGATAATTTCGTTCTGTAAAAAGAATATGAACACCATATAAATGTTTTATGTTATAACATTTAATGAAAGAATCAAAGACTGCTTTGATTTTCAAATAAATGCGATAAATGACGAACTTGGCTAAATTTCGAAATTTTTAAGGTACTTTTTAGCAAAAATAATCGGAAAAGTTATATTTCTGTTGAGTTATATGTAATATAAACATAGTTAGACCAATTTGAAAACATATATACTCAATTTACACCAAATGTGAACTGATACAGGCACTACAATTAGCGGGAAAAAAAAATACGCAAAAAATAATTTATTTTTTTTAAAAAAAACTATTTTTTTAAAAAGATTAAAAAAAAAGTTTTTATTTGTTTTTTCTTTCGGTCGTATAATTCTTTACACTTAGATTAATATTAATACTTTTCTGTAGAAAAATAACACACCATTTTTTTTATAAATATACTTAACAATAAAGGCAATTAAAAAAACTCGTTTTTGTGGATTGTCATAAATATATTTTTTTAAGTTAATATAGTGGTATATGTTATATAAGTAGTAAATGATATTTGTACATGCAATTGGTATTAGTTTTATTTCCATTCCGTAACGAAAATACTCTTCATAATCTTGCTGAATTCTTATGTTATTCTAAAATTCCGCGTAACTTTGTTTACTTTATACCTGCAAAATTTATCTCGCCGAAACAGTTATTTCAATAAAATTCCTTAGTAAGTAGCTTGGGAAGTAACGCAATAAAGTTACGTCATCGCTTAGAAATGTTAACACAAGTTTAAGCGTAAAATTAAATCAATTTGTTGTAAAACATGCCAAGTTTAAAAGCATATTCCCTAACATAGCAAGAGGTACATAAAATAATTTTTATATTTTCATCTGCATAAAAGGTCGAAATTTCAATAACTTACGTCATCCATCAAAAAATTAATATTTTACATTTAAAAGAAATAAATTTAAAAATATAAACGCATTAAAAATTAAGTTATAGTAACAAAATCACACGGATGACGTAGGAATCTGATAGAATAGACATTCATTTATAAGTGTTCAAAATTTCAATCATCAACCATGCAGCTATGTTAGGGAATCTTGGTTGGCCCCAGACAGGTTTTCGGTAAAAATCGCCAAAAACAGAAAAGTCATCCAAAATCATTTAAAATATTTTAACAATGTTTATTTTTATTTCGCCTAAAGTAAATATTTATTTAACGAAGAAAGATAGTTCTTGTAAATTTTTTTAATTCTAAGATTAAAACGTTTATAGAAAAAAAAAACCATTACTTTAAAGTTATTGAATTTTTATACTTTATATGCCGAAATTTTTAAAAAACTTTTTATGCGGAAATTGTTTTTGCTAAACTCGTGACGTAAGGCCCAATTTTACATTGCGTGAAACAGCCGTGCAAATAAACCTAATAAATGTTGTTACAGCCGAAAAAAAGAAAAGAGAAAAACGTAAAAATAATGTAATAATATTTGACATTAATCCATCGAAAGCAATCAATAAATCAAGTGCAATTAAGGAGGATTAAAGTTCAATCCAAGAAGTTTTTAATTCAATTAATCTGAAAGTCGAAGTTAAGCAGATTATAAAGCTCAAATCGAAAATAGATAACCAACCACCTTTTGTTATTGTTTTAAATAATAAGACCGATCGCAATTCTTTTTTTTAAAGCTGCAAAATTATTGAAAAATTCGAGTGAGTTTGAAAACGTTTATATTAACCCTAATTTAACCGAGGCAGAAAGATATAAAGCAAAGTTGTTACGAGATGAATGTACAAAAATAATTTAGAAAATTCAGAATCTTTGCTATATTATTAACGAGTATTAGAAACGACAGAGTCGTTAAAATTGTAAAATAGCAATTGCCTTTTAACAACAGGTAATTAAGTCAAATGAGTCATTGTGCAACAGAACTTGCAAATTCGTAACGTATTAGTTGTGAATATCTTATATGAGTGGGTAAGAAGCCAAGGGGTACAAGTGACAATTTTACCAAAATTAAGTTAAGTATAGAATTTGATAGAAGAAGCAAACAAAATTGTTGGTGGCCAAGGGATACATGTGAATCTCTGCCCTGTGCTGCTTTCTACTGGAAAAACATAAGAACAGCTGAGTATATTTAACAAAAATACTTTAACTTTAAACAGCTGTATCTCAAAACTATGAAAATGTCACTTGTACCCCTTGGCTTCTGACCCACTCATATCAAAATCGTGTAAACCAGACAAAATAATTTGTACAAAAAAATGTCGCAATAAACCAATCAATTTAAATTTAATAAACGGCAATAGTAATAATGGCTGCAATAGTAATAATGAGTGCTCTTCAAATCCTAATTCAAAAAATTCTGTATATCTTTTAAATGTTAAAAGCCTTGCAAATAAAGGCAAGTTTCCACTCATTTGTTTTTCAACGGGAACGGGATAGGAAAGGAAAAAATAATCACCTGAGCATGCGTAATAAAGGTTTTTATTTGTCCAAAAGAAAACTGCGCATGCTCAAGTGATTATTTTTCCATTCCCGTTGAAAAACGGATGAGTGGAAACTCACCTTAAGCTGCACGAAATTTTTATGTTTACGGAGGCAAATAAACCTGCGATAATTTGCTTTTGCGAAACATTTTTTACCAGTAACCCAGTGGGAAAAAAGATATCTTTAGACGAATAAAAGACGTCTTTTTTATGACTTGCTATGTCTTTTTAGAATAAGCCTAAATAAAGACGTGGAAAACGTCTTTTCGACCACTTTTTTAAAGACGTCTTTTAAAAAGACGTCTTTAAAAAAGAGGTCGAAAAGACGTAAATCGGTTGTACGTCTATAATAAGACGTAGAAAGACCTCTTTTATATCGATGACCTTTAAAAAAAAGGAATCTTTGTTACGTTCTGATTGGCCCGTTTTTTGTTTTTGAAAAATTTTTATAAAACATTTTTAAATGGTCGTGGTCATATAAAGACGTGAAATCGCACGTCTTCCTGTGAAAGCCTGTATATGGACTATCTTATAGCTGGACTCGCCAGTGTTGTTACATCGACTATCTTATGGCCCGAACCGCAACGGAGTGCTAAATGTTAATTGTATCTTTGACCACTTGTTTATCTTTATACATTTTACTTGCAAATCTATACTTATTACATTATTGTTTTTTCTTGTTTCTGTTTTTTTTTTTTTTTTAATCAAAAATTTATTTTTTACCATTGATTTTAAATACAATGCTTTTGTATCCTTAAAAGACTTTGCTGAAATGGAGTTTTAAAATAGATGGGCTGCAGCTGATTTGCTAGAAAATGGTAATAGGAAGAAGCAAAAAGTGGATGGCATGGTGTCAGTAAGATGGTAAGACAAGGCAGAGAAAAAATTGTATTGGCCACAAGGCATAAATGTACTGAAGTACGAAAATTCTCCACCAAGCAAAGAGCTGTGGTACTATATATAGTTAGTTGCAGGTAAGTGTTTTATAAAGTTTTACTATTTAATTTTGGACTAATTTTTTAATGTGTTGTGCTTGATGAACGTTGTTTATTACATATTAAATTAAAACATTTATTTCCAGACAAAAAATAAAACCTGTAAACAATTTCTGTCTGTATTTACTTGTTCAAGTGCCAGTGAAACAATAGAAAAGAAGAAGCATTCAGTAAGATTGCAATTTTTATTTTTTTTTAAATATTTTTAAATGGTCTGAATAATTTTGTTGTTTGTATTTAGTTGAACGATGAAATTGTTAAGGCAAAAGATTGGCTTTTTAACTTTTATGTTAAAGTTGTTATTTCCTTGTTAACTGTTGTCTGTTGTTAACAAAGCAAGTAAAAAATGCACATAATGACAACAGATTTATCTTTAGAATTGTCTACAAAACTTTTGGTTTGGATACAAAAGACCAAGTGAAATTGATGCTGGAAAGGTACACTTTCTTGTAGCTAAACATCATTGCAGCTTTTTAGTCTATATTTTTGTTTATGTGTATTTTATCTGTTGCTTATGATATTGCTAGTTTTTATTATTTTATGTTGTTAAGTAAAGCATCATTATGTTTCAGGCTAAAATAGAGCTTTTAATAATACTTTTATCCAGTTTAAATGAATAACAACTCTCAAAGTGTTGTATTCATTTTAACGAAACTAAAAATAAAAAGATAAATAGCTGAATTATCTTTTCGTTTTTGATAGTCTTTAGTCAATAACGGATTTTTAAATTGTTATGGGACTACAACACTTAATTTCAGCGAAATTAAGTGTTGTAGAAATTAAATTAAAAAGTCACGTCATAGAAGACCTAAAAATATCAATATCTGATTTTGATAACTTGGCTTTCATTATAAATCTGAGAGGTGCAAATTTTTAGTTTGGTTTAAGTACTACATAATAAAATACATCTTCAATTTATTTAGCATACTCCTTTTAATATATTTTTTGACGGCTTACCGATTGACTAAGGAGTTCTTGACGTGAAATAGTTAATTTTAATCAACAACGCCTAGAAACTGAGCTTGCTCAAGAAACAGAGGAGAATAAGAAAGATGAAAAAATATTCTATTGAACAATACTACTGTTTTATTTATAAATTGTTTTCCTATGTTTAAACATATAAAAGATGTAGAAAATGCTTCCTCTTTTATATTGACATCTAAAAGAGGTTTTTTTTCTTAACATCGGAAAGAGCTTTTTGTCATACTTTGTATAAATAGCTATTATCATTTTCAATTAATGAAATCAGCTTTTCATATATGAAAAGCAGTAGTACTATATTGTATAGGATACTATAGTATACTAATGAGTATGACAAAAAAGTCTTTCCGACGCAGCACGCAGGAGTATTTGACAATTTTAGCTGGCCAAAATTGGAATTATTAAAAGTGGCCGTACCCACTTAATTACCTACCCTTATTATCTCTCGAAAATGGTCGCTTAATGTGCAGTTAATGGTTTGGTTATAAAAGTAGTAATTGGAATTACACAGTCTAGTTAAATATCCGATCTATTTCTGCGTGGTTCATTTTATTTACGAGCATTTTAGTGGTGTTTATTAATGCTGTGTACAAGTGTTTACAACAGAAGTTTTACAGTGTTATATCATGGATGAATCTATGACAGGTATGTGCATTATTTACTCTTACTACCGTTTTGAAATATTAATTACCACAAAAGTTATGTACCATGAAACTTAGCATTTTTTTAACGAATTTTAAAGTAAATTTTGACTTTAAAATTGAAAAAGTTGTAGTGCGCATTAAAACCCTTTTAGTTTTTTTTGTTTTTCTATGAGTTTACACCACTAGCTATTTAAAAATCTTAGTTTCAACTGCCTGTTGATGCCATCTAAATTTTAATCATGTTCTAAGCACATCAAGGTCCAAGATGAATTTTTCAACTTAATTTTTTTTTCTAGATGGGTCATCAGGAATGCAAACAATCTCTCGTTTGGATTTCTACAACAGTATTCAGCAGCAGGAGGCTCCAAATTTCAATGAAAAAATGGATTTAGCTGATCAAAATTTGTTATCAAGAAATCAATATACCGAAGAACTAAAAACAGTATACAAGCGTTAAATGTCGAGGTTGAAAGCTATTTTTAGAAAAATGTCTTCATCCAGAACTCATGAAATATTTATTAAGAAGCATGGCCCTTGGCTGCAAGGGAGTTTCCAAATACCGGGTACCCCATCCACTCCATCATCAGCCGGATAACCAAGAAAAAGTTATGTCGAATCTAGTGAACGTTCAAAGAGGAGAAAAACAGAACAGCTCAGGAAAGATGTGGAACCAGAAGCTATTGTTTTTGCAGCTGAAACTTGTTTGACAACAAGTGGCAAAAGAAGTGCTGCAACCGTCCTCAAAGATCTTAAAACATTTCCCAAATGAGCGGGAAAGTATAAAAAAGCCTATCGCAGCAGTCTTGAACCTACAAAAAAATCATTGACACCGTAGAGGCTCTTTTAATATTTACTGACGCAGGCCTAACAAAATCTCAATATGAAATCGTACGTACAAGTGACCAGAAGCAATGGCCCTGCTACAGTATTTTGGTCGAAGAAAAAAAAACATGCTATCCTGATCCTGATTCGTTCACAGTCACAGAAAGTTTAGCTGAAGTAGACTTACAAAGTCTGTTAAACCATACTGCCGAAAGATTGGTGTTGTATTTAGAAGAAGTTATCAAGACTCTAACGGAAAGTGGGCGTAAACATATGAAATTATCTACGAAATGGGGTTGTGATGGCTCCCAGCAGACACAGTTAAATCAAAAGTTTGAGGATGACTCTAATTCTGATGCCAGTATATTTCAATGCTCAATGGTTCCATTACAGCTAACTCGTGGAGTAAATAAAAAGGTTATCTGGCAAAACCCTACACCATCGTCTCCAAGGTTATGCAGGCCAATTCAAATTAGGTTCATAAAAGAAACTGCTGATGTAATAGCTGAAGAAATTGCTTAAATGGAAAACAAAATTGCAGGCTTGAAACCAACTCAACTTCAAGACATAGCAGTAGAACATGTGATGATGTTAACTATGATTGACGGAAAAGTCTGTAACGCAGCAACCACCACTAAATCGACCATGCGATGTTATATTTGTGGAGCAACATCAAGACAGTTTAATGATTTGGACAGAACATGTGTTAACAATCAAAGCAGCTACAAATTTGGACTATCCATTCTGCATGCTAGAATACGGTGTTTTGAAAGTCTCTTTCACCTATCATATAAATTGCCTGTAAAAAAATGGCAGAAAAGGCTGAATGAAAATGAGAAGAGACTCATCTCAGATAGGAAAAAGAAAATCCAAGATGAATTCAAGAGCAAAATGGGCATTCTTGTCGACATACCTAAGGTTGGATTTGGAAATACCAATAACGGCAACACAAACAGGAGATTCTTCAACGACCCGGAAACATCTGCAGATATCACTGGAGTATACTTCCGTTTAATTTCCAGAATGAAAATTATCCTAGAAGTAATTTCCAGTGGCCACAAGATTGATGTAGAAAAGTTCAGACAGTATACTTTGGATACTGCAAAGCTTTATGTTGAACTATACCCCTGGTGTCCAATGACTTTAACTCTGCATAAAGTTTTAGTACATGGTCCTGATATAGTAGAGAATGTGCTTTTGCCAATTGGACAATTGTCGGAAGAGGCTACCGAAGCCAGAAACAAACATTTCCGGGAGTACAGACTTAGCTATGCTAGAAAATTTTCTAGAAAAGATTGTAACCAAGATATCATCAATAGGTTATTGTTAACATCCGACCCTCTGTTGTCCAGCATTGGGAAAAAGAAAAACAAACTTACAAAGCCTTTTTCAAAAGAAGCTGTGAAATTGCTTCTTCCTGGAGAAGTCCAAGATTCCGACACTGAAAACAACAAAAATGAAGAATATTCTGACAATGACGAAGTGGAATCTAATTAAATATCAAAATATATTATGTTATTTACCATAATAAAGTTTGAAAAATAATATATCTTTTATTTCCTCAAATCCTATTGAATAGAATAAAATGTAATCCCTAAAGTACCCATCTTTCCCCTATATTGAACGCCACTGGTTTAAATTTGTACAAAAAATATTTAGTTTACAATTTCTTGTCATATGGTAAAGTTTTCAGCTGTTAAAAAGAGAGAAATAATTTTGGCCAGCTAAAATCGTGAAATACTCCTACGTGCGCCGAGAAAAAAACTTTTTTAGATGTGCATAATCGATTAAAAAATACGTCTTAAAGACGCATTTTTAATATCTTTTTATGACAAGATTAAGATAAAAAAAAGACGTCTTTTCGATGTCGAAAAAAGATGTCTTTTAGATTTGCATAATCGACTAAAAAAAGGCGTTTTAAAGACGCATTTTTTATGTTTTTTCATGACTAGAATAAGATAAAAAAAGACGTCTTTTCGATGTCGAAAAAAGATGTCTTTTAGATTTGCATAATCGACTAAAAAAAGACGTCTTAATGACATCATATTTAAGACTTTTAAAGGCGTTTTTTCGACGTCTTTTTTCCCACTAGGTAAATATCTGACTGGGAAAATATCTGATTGTTTGTCCAAAAGATTACTCAATCTATCGTAAGGATCGCATTAAAATTGGAGGGGAGTAGCTATTTATTCTAGAAATGACATTAAATCGGAACAAGTACAAATAACTCAAACGGACACGGATATTGACATCGTCTGTATAGACTTAATTTTTAGTTTGCATAATCTCCGTTTAATCACATGCTATCGCCAACCTTCTTACTCCATTGCCGATGTGGCTTATATCGAACTTATGACTGCATTATATATAATCTCTGCCTCTCTGTATCTTAATTTGTTATTGTCGGTGACTTCAATTTCCTAAAATGGGCTGGCTTAATTACGTATCACCAAACAAAAAGTGCCATATCCTTTTTTTAAATTTAGTCAACAATCTCGGTTTGCACCAATTTGTACAGGAACCTACTCGTGAAAACAACATTCTTGATCTTGTATTTTCAAATAATATCTCATTTCTTAGTCTTATTTCAGTTGAATGTCCTTTCAGCACCAGTGACCATAACACTGTCCACTTCTCTATTAATATAAATGATCTCGATCAGTTAAATAAAAATTTTGAATCCTTCTACAACTTCGTTAATGCCGACATTGATGGTTTTCAGTCTTATTTATTAAATATTAATTGGGACTTCGAGTATTCTTTTTTTTTTTTTTACAGTTGAAGGTTATTGGAACGTTTTCTCCAATCATTTTTGCAATGGTATTTATCAATTTGTTCCAACTAGTAAGAGTAATCTTAATAAAAAAATAAAACATTACCCGAGTTTTATCGGGAAAATGTTAAATCGTAAAGCTTTCTTATGGAAAAGATAGTCAAATACTAAAAACATTACACACAAAAAAGCATATAACAAATACGCTAGTAAATGTAAAAAATCATTACTTACTTACCAAATGAGAGTCGAACTTAAACTTGTAAAAGAAAAAAATATCAGCAAACTTTTTAATTATGTTAATAGAAAATTAAATAACTCTAAAAGTATTTTTCCTCTGAAAAACAAAAATAATAACAAGATAACTTGCAGTAACAAAGAGATTGCTGATGTGTTTAACAAACACTTTGGCAGTGTCTTTACAAATGATAACAATTACTCTCCATTTATTAATAGTTATCTTGATGATTCAATTGGTATTGAAACTGTACTATTTCCACCAGAAGTAGTGTATAAATCTTTGAAGGAAATTAAAGCCAGAACATTGTAAGGTCCTGATGGCATACCTAACATAATTCTGAAAAAATTAGCTCATCTATTGTGTATTCCACTCTCATTTATATTTGATGCCAGTTTAAGTCAAGTTCTTTACCTAAACAATGGCGCCAAGTTTTTGTATCTCCAGTTTTTAAAAAAGAAGCTACTGCGGATCCAAATAATTATAGACCCATATCACTGACATGCACTTGCTGTCGAGTCATGGAAAGAATGATCAATTTGTATGTCATAAAGTATCTAAGCCATCATAATTTAATATCTCTTAATCAACATGGTTTCCTCAATAAACGTTCAACCAGTACAAATCTCTTAGAATCTGCTAATGATTGGAACACCGCACTCAATAACCATCAAATAACGGATGTTGCCTATATTGATTTCCAAAAAGCGTTTGACTCTGTCTCGCATACCAAACTATTAGTAAAGCTTGCATCCTATAACATAAAAGGTAATCTTTTAAATTGGATTTCCGCTTTTCTCCCCGATAGATATCAACAACTCAAGGTCGGTAATTCTATATCAAACTCTATACGCATTGTTAGCGGAGTTCCACAGGGTAGTGTGTTAAGTCCCACATTGTTTTTATTATATGTTAATGATTTAACCGCTATAACTAATAATCTGAACTGTTGTGTAAAATTTTACGCGGATGATATAAAGTTATATAGTTCGTACCGTGATATGGATCTAAGCCAAGATTTAGTTGTTGCCTGAAATAGACTTGTACAATGGGCAGAAACTTGGCAACTAACAATTGCTTGTAATAAGTATTTTGCACTTAGAATAACACCTCCCTTATTATGCTAATGTATAAAGGTTAACTATAAATTAGGTGAATATTCTTTGGCTTGGTCTTCAAACCCAAAAGATCTTGGAGTAACAATAGACTGTAACCTTAATTATGAAAAACATATTTTTAACGTCATCCATCAAGCTAACTCTAGAACATATTTAATTTTAAAATGTTTTAAAACACGTGACCCTTGTATCCTAGTTAGAGCTTTCACTACCTATATACGACCAATTAGAATATTGTTCTCTAGTTTGGTCGCCACACCAAATTGGATTGATTAAATCAGTTGAAAGTGTCCGACGAAAATTTACAAAAAAAAATAAGGAGCCTTAGAAATCTTTTCTACCATAATAGGTTATAGTTGCTTGGTATCGAATCACTCGAAGTTCGGCGCCTTAAAAACAACTTAGTAACTTGCTTTAAATTTTTCGTAAACTTGTCTGTACTGATCAATCTATGTTCTTTGCGATTGGCAATAATAGCCACACCCGGGGTCATAGTTATAAAATAAGCAAACAATATTGTTGTTTGGATTTAAGAAAATATAGCTTTTCTTACCGAGTTGTTGATATTCAGAACAATATGACCTCGGAGGCTGTAAATGCAAATAACAATTTAACGTTCAAAAATAAAATTAAATCTTTCGACTTTAACAAATATCTATTGTAAAGGGAACAACTATTTGTTTCTTTATAGTTTTTTTTGTTTTTTTTTTTGTAGCGATATTTAAAAATTTTTTTGGGCACGTTGTTAGTGTCCATCTTTGTATGGGCCTTCGTGTCCTTTAGAACATGTATTTATACTTTGTTCTAATAAATATCAATCAATCAATCAATCTAATTATATAAAAAATTAGAATTATTGACCAAATATTTAAAAAAAATTTAAAACAATTTATTGTTTTAATGTTTTTGTCAACTCGTCGCCCCTAAATTAATATTAGAGATTCCAAAATTTTAGAGAGTTTTGCAGTGCCGTGGTTAGTAGGTCGGAGCCACCCCTAACCCCCCCCCCCCACCTCCTTCCAAAATAAATAACCTATTTTTAGGTACCTTAAAACCTTTAAAAATTTTTTATCTAAATATTACTTTTATTTTTATTTTTTTATTATTATTTATTTGGTAATGAATTTTCATGCTATATTTTTCTATACAATGTTATATCCGAAGATTAAAGTTTGTTTGTTAAAAACAATATTTAAATATAACAAATGAGAATATATAAAAATTAAACAGAACATTCATAAACTTTACATAAAAACGTCAACAAACTTAAACCTTTTCCAATAAAAACAACAATTAACTGCGAGTTTCAACTTTTATAGCTTTAGTTACAAATTTGCGATTAAAAATATGAAGTTGTAGCTGTATGTAAAGTTTGAACTCGAAGAAGTTAAACCTAAGTTTTTAGAAGAAAAGTTTAAACTTGAAGCTAAATTAGAAAAAACAAATATTATCGATAAATAAACATTTCAAGCAAACAATAAATTTCATTTACTCGACTAGATTATTTATTTACTAGTCAAAAAGGAAACATCGTAATAACAGAGCTAATCGAGACGAATTTCTTTCGTACCTGCTCGTATGCTGAGTAGGCAGAGCCGGAATTTTAACATGTAGTTCTGCTGCTACGGCTAATAATAATTCTGAACTTTAAACAGAGCTCTAACTAACTGAGCTATCCCGATAGTAGGAGAAACTACTTAAAAAGGTAAAAAATTTGTTCTAAATTTAGAAATGGATTCTAAGTTGCTTCCTGCGGAATCAAATTAACATTTTAATTTGGATAAAATCTGAAACTTTGAAATAGCAATGCTAAAGTGAGATACTTTAAACTTTAAAGTGTTTTGATTCACTCCCAACAGGCTGCAAGCAACCACTATTAAGTTGGGAGTTATTAGAAAAAAGAATAGAGTTATAGAGCAAGGAAACGGTTGACAGAAGGCTTAAAAAGTTAAAGGTTGTAATAGCCAGGAAAACATGAAAATGAGAGGGAGTTCCAAAGGGTTGAAGTGCGGTAAAAAAAACTAGACAAATAAAAGTTTTTGGAGCATACAGGGACAGATACAGTAAAAGAATAAGACTTTGATAAATAAAGAGCATTTTTGAGGGCGCCCAAATAGTTTTGAAGACCTTTTTTTAAGTCATTTTTTACGCTGTGGCACACAAAAAAGGCCTCAAAAAAAAAAAAAAAACCTGGGCCTTTACTAGTCTTAATCCGCCACTGTTTCTATTGCCCTCTTTTAGTAGAAGCCTAAAATTTTAGATTATTTTTATGTGATGACGTTATTTAAAAAAAAGTAACCACTAAAAGTAACTATTTATTTGGAGGATTTGAATTCAGATTGTTTTAAAACCAACCAGACTTACTTTCAATCTAAGCGAACTTTTGTTTGATGATTTTCTTCCAAGACATATTTTTAGAAGTAAAAATGTATTTGCATGTGCTATATTTTTGCAGTCCATGTTTTTATCACTTTATGCTGGTTGCACAGTCAGTTTTAACATTTTTGAAAGTTTGGCTTTTTATTTAATAAAATTTGTAGAAAAAGTAAAAAAGTTGTTTCTTTCTAAATATAAAATATTTTTTGGTTAAAAATCAACAAAGAAAATATCTCTTGTGAGTGTAATATGTTTTATATATTAAGTTGTTATTATTATTGTTATATAAGCTATGATAGCTATTCTACAGGGTTTTTTTGTGTCAACATTGAAAAACTGATGATTTTTTGACAAAACGCCTCGTCTTAAATTATGGAAAATTTGCTTTGAAATGGCACCGAAATAAAATAAAAAACATCAAGAATATAGTGCAAAAATCAAAACAAACGATACAGGAGGATAGGGAAAAAAAGCATTATATCATAATTTTTATATGCAAAAACGAAGTACCCAATCTTCACGGAAACATAAATAAATACTTGTTTTAAATTGAGGCAAGGCTATAATTGCTATTTCCACATTGACACTTTCAAAAAACACTGTTTGTTCTATATAAATTAACTTCAAAGTTTTTAAACGCTAAGAACTAAAAAATTATGCATGAATGTTAAAAAGAGTCCACATTCCATTAGATTCCTTGTCCCTTTTTAATATATAAAAATTTTATACAAACTAGATGTCGTTTGGTGCTTAGGAAATCTTACTTTCAAAAACTACGTTTGAAAAAATATGTCCACGGAAAGTTGTTTTTTATCAATAGTGGTCTCAAGACACAAGTTATATATATATATGTGAAGCCATATAAAACGTACTACATTCTGCATATGTTTGGAAAGAAGTTAAGTCAAGTTAATTGATGCAAACAATTTTGTTGCAACTAATATATAAACGAAGAGGACCTAAATCAAAACAAATAAGTTGTTTCGAGACTTACTCATTGATATGAACACTGATAGGACTACAAGACCGGATATATAGATTTTCAATCAGAAATCCGAACATCTATTTGCACTCATTACAAATAACACATTTAAAAAAACCACACCTATGACTCAATCTGTATGACAATTCATGGTGCTTCTTTTGTTAGATATTTTAAATATCCTCCTTTAGGTTCTTTGTCTGAGAGTGCCATTGAAGCCAGAAACAAGGAAAGAAAAACTGCACGAGTTAGTCATGCACGCCTAACTTTCTTGGCAGAAGGGGATACAGCTAAATATTTGTTTATGGCATTTTATATCTACCTCTAATGAGTTTTTTTTTTTTGAATTTTATGCTATTGTTAATAGTTTTGACTATTTTTGTTAGACTATTTTGTTAATTTTTTTTGGTAAAATAATCACAATAATAACAATTCAAAGTTTTGCTGTTTTTTGTTTTTGAAAATTTTAAATTTAAGAAATAATTTAATAGAGCGCTAAGAAGCTTTGTGAGAAACTAAAGAGCAAAGAATCAGGTAGCAGATTTGTTTATAGTTTAAGTTTATATTCAATGATATTGATTATTATTAAGTTTTGTTAATTATATGGTTTGTAAAGTTCTATAAAATATCGGCGCTTACTGGTTTTAAATAAAAAATATCCAGAATCAAATAATTTTCCGGATTAGTCAGGTATTAGCCTGGATGAACAAAAAAAAATAATACGGTATCTGTTTTTTAATTAAAAAAAAACTGAATATTTTTCTTTTAAATGTAGAAATAGAAACAAAAATTCGATGTATTGTGAAAAAATTAGCTCAATATGTTAAATGCTTTTTTATTTATAAGCCTATTTCCTCATTTTGTATTTGAGCGACCCGTAGTGTGATGTTAAAGCCTAAACCTTTCGACCTCTGAAAAAAATTGTAATTCGCATTTATTTACAGTTTTTTTTTTTAAAAGAAATTTCTATGGGCTTGTACTAGCCATACAAAACTAAAGAAACTCTACAACAAACAAAAACATGCGCGAGGAATAGTGTTTAAAGCCTATAAAAATGCTCTTCACGAACCACTTTTACGTGTGCTTGGTGCTTTAAATGTGTATAAACTAGTATTTTTGTTTAAATAATATACATTTATTATTCACCCGCTTTATATAATACAAGGTAAATTATTATAAAGTTAAATTTTGAAAGGAAATAAATTATAATCTTTGAATATTTACTTCAAGAATACTTCTGAAGACTTTCCTATTTTCCAATGAGTTCCAGCACTATATTGCATAGTTTAACCTTTAAAGATCTTTTTTAGTTTTAAAGATTGCATAAACCTATGACATCATCTTTGACAGCGTCTTTGTAAACGAAAACAACACAATGTAAGTAATAGCAGATAAACTAATAAGTCACACACTTAATTTAAACAATAGTTTGATTGGTTACATAGATATTCTGAACTGCCTTAAAACACTAAATACATACAAAGTGTGTCGTGTAGACAATTTACAATTTACATTTTTTATTAAAGCAATGTGCAAAGTCAGTAGCATTGCCACTTAAATTACAAATCGTCTTACAACAGAAGTAACCTGCCTCTACTGTAGCGTGCAGCAAATTTCAAAAAAAGATGTAAGTTAAATGCATCGAACTACAGACCTGTGTTGATAACGTCAATAGCATGCAAAATATTTGAAAGAGTTATAAGAAATAAAATGCAAAAATTTTTTGACAACTGCAATTTGATCACTGAATGCCAACATGGTTTTGTGAAACAAAAACTATGTACCACAAATCTTTTAAAGACTCTCGATTTTATCACACAGAAGTTATCAAAAAATATACCTGTTGATGTTATAATGCTAGATTTTATAAAAGCATTTGATATCGTGCCACACAAGCAACTTATCTTAAATTTGAACCCATATGGAATAAATTTTTTTTTTTTTAAATGGATTGAACGTTTTTGAATAATCAAATACAAAAAGTGGTTCAAGGTGATGGTCAACATGGAGAAACGCATTAAGTGGTGTTCGACAGAGATTCATTCTAAGGCCATTCCTTTTTGTAGCATATATCAATGACAAACTAGATAAAAGTAAATGCACTGTAAAAATATATGCAGATGACACCAAAATCTTATTAGCAGTAAATTCAATTGAGGACGCTAAATTAATCCAAAGAGACTTAAATAAAGCGTGTACACGAAATAAATGTGAAAGTAGAAAAACATCTAAAAAAAAGTACTCTGCAATTTTTATTTCCAACCAACTAATAACTTTAATACAATAATATAAGAAAATCAAATATTAAAAAATTATTTTTATACCATTCCAAAGCTAGTTTATAATAATGAATCGAAGCTAAATCTGACCAGAACACAGGTCTCTTATCATGTGATTTAATGAGAGGTAAAAAGCGTTTTTGTAAAAACTCTTTAACATATATTTGACCTGAAAGTGTGGACTGAGAAATATAAGGTGCTGAATTTTTGCCACAGCTGCAAATAGCTTGCCAAATCAAGACTTTTTTGAGCGAACTTGTCATGTTTTATGTATTTAAATTTCTTATCTGCTTTTCCTTTATATTTGGCAATATAATTGACAGCACCAGGAATTGCTGCTGATTGTACTTGATATAAGTTTCATCGTCTTCAATAATACAATAATTTTTAGAAATAAAATTGTCATACAACTTTCTGTAACGGGTTTTTGCACTTTTTTGTTCAGTTTCAGATCGGTTGGGCACTTTTTGTGCTTTGAAAGAATGAAAACCATGTGTGTTTTGAACTTTTACAATAAAACTATGAATAAGTCCATAAATGTTTGTGCGCTCCCTTAGTGGAAGGTTCGGGTTAGTCTTAAAACTGTTATCCAGTTTTCTAACTAGTTTTTATCTTTAAAACCCTTCTTTCTTCCACAACCAGATTTATGTTTGATCGATTTTGTTTGAGAAAAATGTTTGGATTACACGGCTAACGGTGTATGGATGTATTTGCAATACGTTTGCTATCAAATTGTAGCTACTATTGAGATTTTCCGAATATTTGTACATAATTTTTTCTCTTATGTCTTCTTCTTTTGTCATTTTTAAAACTAATTTTAAGTTAAATCAAAAAACTAATACATATTTTTGAAACCACAACACGTTGTAAACAAAATACAAAACAATTAAAAACTAATACATTATTTTGAAACCACAACACGTTGTAAACAAAATACAAAACAATTAAAAAGATTTTAATATAAACATTGAAAAAAAATGACGTACTTATTCTTTCACATTTATTTTGTGTACACGCTTTAGTATAGAAGAGCAGGCAGAAAAATGATTAATCAAAATGAACTAGAGTAAAGATGTAGCATAATGCATAGCTACATTGTAGCTATGCATTATGGTAAAAACAACATAAAATTCAATTACACAGTCAATGGATTAGAAATTAACAGTTCGACAAATAAACGTGATAATCTTGTAGAGTAAATTTTGATACTTCAAGGAAATCAAAGAAACACATAGTAAAATGTTCATCAAAAGCAAACGCAATAATGGGAGTGATAAAAAACACCTATATTCGTTTAGATTAGCAGTTTAGTGACCAAACTACAAAGGTGACATTGAAATATTAAAAAAAGTAAAGCACAGAATAACTAGGATGGCAAAGAACATAAGAAGTCTACAGTATCAATACCGTTTACATACGCTAAATTTAAAAACATTGTCAAAAAGAAGACAAAGAGGAGATCTTATTTAAGTATTTAAAGTTTTCAATAAAACAAAAAAAGTAAAACTTTTAAACAAACAAACTTTCTTGAAATCACGCAGAAGTCACAAAAAGCAATATAGTAGAGAATAAACCAAGTTCATACCGAGACATTATGTAAAACAAATAATAAATATAGTTTTTGCTGTGATTGGAAACATTGAAAATTGACTTACGAACATTCCTTCCTACTATATATTTTTGTTTAAAGACGTCTTTATAATCGCAAAGTTCAAGACAATACGTAAGTACCGGAACCGCCAATATTTTATATAGCTGGACAATAGAACTTTGATGAGCAAAGCGGATTCCAGAATTAATAAGAATTTAGATTACTGCCCTGAACTTTATTAAATGGATGTTTCCTAAAAACATTTTAAATTTATATTCAAGTATTCAAAATAATTTTAGATAACAACTTTGCTCTTCACAAGTGTAAATTAAAACTAACTTTTTATCCAAGTAAATACCGTATCTGGGGAAAAATTCCCAGATATTGTCAACAAAAACAAGACTACATTAGAACAGTTTAAGAATAAATCAAAATCATTATTATTGCTCATGGATCTCAATATATCCAACTTTTTCTTTTTTCGAATGATCGTTATAAAATAAAGAACTAAACAGACAGGTATTCAAAGATGATGAAGGTAACAATATATTATTGCAATCTTTTTATAGATTTTCTATATATATATTTTTCAATAGCATGTAGATATTAATTTAAATACCCAAATGGGCATAAAACTACTGTGCTGATAAGTAAATCAAATAAAGATAAAAAAATAAAAATAAAAAAAAATCAAACAACTTCAGAGTTGCTCAAGCAAAAATAAATCTCAAATTTTAAAAAAATTTATTTTTCGATTAGAAATTTAGATGAACTTAATAAATTTGCCATTCATTTGAATAATTTTTGATAAATATTCCATATATTTGGTCGTCGATATGCAACGCTATATTCTGTATATTTATTTAAGTTTTTTAAAATATATTAGTTTGAGACTTTTTTTTATTGATATACAAACAAATTCGATACATCATATTATTTATATTGGTGATCTTAGATTGAATATATCTTATTTGAAGAAGCCAGGATAAATTCTCATCAACAAAAGTTCCTAAGAATCTTCTGCTGGCTCGTTTTTTAACTAGTTTATCATTTAAAATAAGGTCAGGTAATTTAAGAGGCATGTTTTTTTTTGTGAGTTTCTTTTAAAATGTTTCTTTTAAAGTTCAATCAAATAAAAAATGATTTGTATCTGTATCAATGAAATTCAAGTCATGACGTTAAAAATTAATCTATTTAATGTTGATAATTATGAAATTTTATTTTGTTCTTTTTTTTTTAATTTTATGTTTTTTTTTAATTTTTTGTTCGCCCTCCTTCCCCTCCCTCACTTAGTTTTTAGGTAAGGAATTTTTTTTGTCAATTTATATATTTAACATATATAAATGTTAAATATATAAATTTACAATTGTTTGATGATGTTTGAAAACGGAAATAAATTAGGTAAAGTGATATGAAATTTTAATAAAAATGTGTGGTGCAAACCCAAGTTATTTTCGAACTGTTGATATATCGTAAAAACGTAATATTTATATTTATATATTATATTACGTAATATTTATATTTATATTATTATATTACGTAATATTTATATTTATATTATTATATTACGTAATATTTATATTTATATTATTATATTACGTAAAAATGGGTAAAGATAAGCCATTTTTCCACTTATACATAAAGCATAAAACATTAGTATTATAAATATTGAGAACTTTCATTTTAATAAAAAATGGTTTTGAATGAGTTAATGAAATTTTTAATGTTTTTCTTCTTAAAAGGCCATAATTTTGTGAATTACTTTCGACATGTATACAACTTGGAATCAAATGAAGATCTTTAAAAGGACAAGTCATGCTTTAAAGATGTCTACTTCGTCCTCTAGTTAAAAAATGTAGATATCTTTAAAGAATAACTTGTTTTTTATACAAGGTTTGAATTTTTATTTGCATTTTTTTATGTATTTTACTTTGTCGTCAAGGTGGTGACCAAATAAAATACATAAAAAATGGTATGGTGGTACCCCAAGAAATAAAAGTCAATTTTGAAAAAAAAAAAAGAAAAATTAAATTTGGATTATTATTCTTTTGTTCACAGATAAAAAAAAAAAAAAACTTTTAATATAACATTTTGACATTTATTATAATTTAATTTAATAATTAATAACTTTACGCAATGTCTAGTAACAACGCCATAGCAACCGATATATAAACAAAATATTTGTAATAAGTTTGCTAAACGATTACTTGTAAAACATTATGTAAACGAGCTGAAAACTTGAAATTTTGTTCTTGATAGTAATAAAACTTGAGTGAAGGTTTTTATTCAACGCATTTTAGTACTTGAAACTTTATCATATTGATCATTTAGCATCACGGTAAGGAAGTAGGCGTGAACTTCCTATTTAAATGCACTTCCGCGGTGCTCTGTGACAAGACCGTTAGGTATTCTTGGAGCACCTAAATAACAAAAGTTTCTTATGCACAAAAAAAAAATGAGAATAAAAAAACATTTGTTTATTCTCATTTTTTTTTTCTCTCAAATGAATTTTTTGTATTATGTTTAAAACATGTTTCAAAAATTTCTTTATTTTTACTTTTTATTTGGGCAATTAAAGAAAAGATTTTTAAATAAAAAAATATTAAAAAAAATAAAATTAATGATGTATTTATGTTTTAAAAATGAACTTCTACTACAAAATTTTTTATGCAAATCTTATACAAAACACGACAACTGATTACTAATAAAAACTTAAAGAAATATATTTTATATTTATTAAACTCACAAAAATATATTTTATAAAACTTATGTAAATATACTTGTATAGTTTACATCATAGTTTATGACGCCAAGTCAAAAAATTAAAAAAAAAAGTTTACCCAATGGGCACAAGACATATGTAGAGACGTTTAAAAAATATTTTAATATGTTTTAATACATTTTATCGACCCTCTACAAATGTTTTTTAATTTATTTTCTTAAGGAAAAAATTATATTTAATTTAACCTGCATTCAAATTTTTTTCATTTACGAGCCTTTTATTAACTTTATATAACTGTTTGTTAACTATTTTTAAAAAAGTTTTAATACCTTTGTAGGAAAATAAAAGATTAGAATTATAAGCAAACTTCGGGTCAAAGATTTGTTGCTAACTATAAGTCGTTTATGTACAATAGAAATAAAAGCGGCCCTAAACTAAAGCTATGAGGAACCCCGCAAAGTAATGCAGTTTGGAGCTGTATTACTTTATTTGTAGTGTACAATTTACTTGCTATTTGTCAGATACCCTTTTAACCATATTAAGTTGTTTTTTTTTTACTTAGTTTTCAATTTTTTTGATATTATGTATCCTCGTAGTTTTCAATTTTTTTGATATTATAATTTATTCATCTTATCCTGCTGACTTTTTTTTTCTAAGCAAAGACTAGAAGGAGTCATACCTCCCTGTTATTGATACTATATAATCTCTGTCTACATAAGTATCTACTTTTTTCTGTAATATGGTCGAAGGTATCTTAGTTACTGTGTTAGCTTTCCCGTAAGTTAATGTTTGTGTTTTGTTACTGGTACGATGCCTATTCACCCGTAAGTTACTATTTGTAAGTATGTGTTCTGTTTGAATCTCTAGTGTAGTGTTAATTCAGTTACCAGCTAAAGAATTCAACAATATAACATAAAGTCACCTTAATTTTCAGTATTCCTTTAGATATAATATTTTTCGTAATGTTTTTCAAAATCTCAAGTTCAATATTTTAAAGTACTGGTTACCAACTTAACTTTTTTTAACTATAACAGGTAAGGTCTGGCTTATGCTAATCTTAATCATCCTGCTACTGTTAACACGTAATCCATTATTACCTGCTCCATTTTTTTCAGGTAAAGACTTGGACAAAAAATTCTGACTTTAAATACCTTTTCCTTTACGGCTCTTGATTGCATCCAGCTGCAGTCTTGTAGATGGCCTTTTAGGCAAAGACATTTTAACCCGCATTGCACCCCTTCTTCCTCTACTAGACTACCGTACAAGTGTATATGTAAGTCTGTGTTACATTATTTCTTGCCTAGGATGATTAATGCTGGATTTTTTTAAGTCTACTCGTAGATTTTTTTGTGCCTTCTTTTTTAGTTGCTATGCAACTGTTCCTGTTATCTTCTAATGAGAATACGGCTCCAAAACTCTAGTTCTTGGTTCTGAGGCCTACTGACAGTAGGGGTTCCCAAACTCTGTGTTAGCTCTTAGAGAGACTGATTTCATCAACAGTTGCCAAAGTTAGTTGCTAGTGCATTTGGTTTGCATTGCCAAGGCACAAAAGGAGCCCATTGTTGTAAATTTTTGTTTTTCTACCAGGAATGAGATAACTGTATAAATTACTGGGTTCCATGCTCCTACTAATTCCATGCTCTATCTACGAGTCAAGTTCTCTTTAACTTAAATCATGACCAAAGTACCCAAAAATATTTAAGATAAAAAACCATCACCAACACCTACTGTTTCAATATATCTTTTAAAAATATTTGTGGTCTTTGCATAAGTTGAATTCTTACTTTTCAGACTTGCTTTTTGTGAGACTAATTTGAGTTTAGCTGTTGTTTCTTTGAATCTCAGTGTTGATGGCTGCTATCCTTTAATTCGCAAAGACTCCAATAGTCATGCTCCAATCTAAAAAAAAAAGTAGACATTTATACCTTTGTGTAGGATGAATGCCCTTAGTAAAGTATAACTTTATAAATTCTAAGCTAGAAAAATATACCATTAAAGTAGAAAATTATACTTTTAAGAGAAAACATTGTATGACAAATCAGTTTTTTTAAATATAATTATCTACCTCCTGAAGTAGAAAAATATATCATTAAGGTTGAAAATTATACTTTTAAGGTAAATATTGTATGACGAATCATTATTTTTAATATAATTTTCTACTTTATAAGATAGAAAATGATAAGAATATTAAGAATATATTTCATATCCTACCCTAAAGTGGAAATTTTTATCTTTTCTTTAGAGTGTTGGCTTGGGCGTATACTATGCATCATTCCACCAATTTGCTGAGAAATCAGTTTTGAATCCTCTTACCTCCATTTTATGTGCTTCCGCTCAGCACTTCTTCACTCAATCACCTTTCTATTTGTTTTCCTTCTTCTCATGACTGTACAATTTTATTTGTATCTCTCTGCCAATCTTGTTGTTATCTCTCTGCCAATCTTGTTGTTATCTCTCTGCCAATCTTGTTGTTATCTCTCTGCCAATCTTGTTGTTATCTCTCTGCCAATCTTGTTGTTATCTCTCTGCCAATCTTGTTGTTATCTCTCTGCCAATCTTGTTGTTATTGGTAAATTAAAAAAATCCTAACTGCACTGAACGGCTCGCTTCTAATATAACTGATTTTGCTGATACTCATAACATCTGTATTTCTAAATCTCTTACGCAGGTAGTAATAGATTTAGATTTTTGTGACTCGTTTTCTTGACAGCCCTAATCACTTACCTTTCTTTCTTAATTTTTGTCTTGTCTCTGACCCAAGATTGTGTTCAGTTTCTCCCTGTTCTTCTTTAGGTGGTTTCAATGATGCAATGATCTATAAATCTTTTATCTCGTACTACTTACTACTAATATCATTACATTACTTACTACTACCCTAAAACTAACTAAAATTCTTTTTGTGACGTAATGAATCAATGTAAAAACCAGCTGTCTGATCCTAAGATCCATTATTCCAGTTTACTAAATTTTGTATTTTATATCAGAAGTTAGAATGAAGAGATTTTTGGAAAGTCTTTATCAGTATCATTAACAAAGATAAGTCGAACATTCCATGTAATAAGTTCATGGGTCTGATCTTGCCAGCTCTCCGAAGGATAAGGTAGAACTATTTGCAAAAAACGTTTCCTCTAATTTGACTTTTGAATCAAATAGCCAGACTTATTCTGCTATTCAAGTTAAACAGGAGTAAAACATTCAAATCACTCCGCCTACTGTTGCTAAAGTCATTCTTCAATTAAAGTCTTTTACGGCTCGCGGACCACAAAAAGTTCTCACCATTGTCTTACAAAAGTGTTATACAGAATTCTCTTCAATTCTCTCTAAACTTTTATTTATCTCTATTTGAAAAGTGCTGACTAAATTATGGTTTCCGGCCTTCTGGAAACTGAAATATATGGCAAGGGGTGTTTAAGTAATTGTAAAAAATTACTGAAGCAATTTTAAGCGATTTTTTTTTTAATTACTTAAGTAACTTAAGTAATTTTATGTAATTTGAGTTATTTTCAAAACATAAATTTTACATCAATTTTTGTCTTATAGAACTATATAAGTATGAAAGAAAATGTAACTAAACTTTAAATTTGAACGCAAAAAACATAATGTGTCAATCATTTAATCAAATACAACCATTTTTTTTTTGATGCAGTCCAAAACATTAAAAGAAGCCATGTTCATTATTAAATTTGAATTTTGGGCTAGAAAATAATGATGCTCTTTAGCTTTACTCTTTTTTTTTCAAATGTTCTTTAATTTCAAAATTGGATGATTCACATTCAACTGATGCTTTAGGATCTTTATGGTCATAAAAAAGACGACAATAAATATCTCTTACTATAATTGGATTTTCATTTGCCTTTGCATCACGTTTTTCAGCATTAGAAGGAATTTGAAACCGAATAAAATTTGGATATACAGAAAACTTTCTTATAAAATTAACATCACTTTTAAAATGTTTGGTATACACGTTTTGAACTACATAGTTCATTTTAAATTTACAAAAACCATTAAAAAACAGTTTTTATAAGGGATACAAATAAATTACTTTATTACAAAAATCTATTATAAAATCTATTACAAAGGGTTAAAAAGACCACTAAAATACAATAACAAAATCTGTCAGTTTAAGAACTCAATATAAAAAAAACACAATAGGTTTCAAGTAGTTAAAAAAAAATTAAAATAATTACATCAACCCTATGACTTTTTTTCCCAAAGGATCTTTTTTTTTTTAAACAAATTTCAAGAAAGAAAGGACCTATTTTAAAAATTGATAATTGTGCCCCGCCCCCCTTCTTTGAAAACTGTGTGGTCAGCCCTGAACAATAGATTTGTATACAATTCAGTTGTTTCTTGGGTGTATAAAATTATTAAAGTAATATTTTGTATTTAGAGCATGTTAGTGAGGTGTCGTGGGCTAGCTTTCTTTTGTTAATAAAATTGAGCAGTTTTTGAAAATATGTAAAACTAGAATATATCTCAACATTTCACAATCTTAATGTTGGGAGTGTGTCAAACTCTTTGTTATCAAAAAAAAACAAAAAAAAAACAAAAAAAAACTACAATTTGAAAAATCCATGAAATACTTAAAATACTAAAAAATTAAACTGTTAACATACTAGTATTTTAAAAATACCAACGTTGCAAATTTTTGCATATTTATAAAAAATAACCCATAAAATATGTTCACATCATGCAACAAATAGACATTAAAAAAATTATTCAGAGACATTCAACCACATCTTTTTTGTCTCATAAGTGATTTTTAACAGACAATTGGATATGCCTATAAACAGTTTATTTGGAGCAACCTGCTATCGAGAGGTGGTTTGCTTAATACGATTTACATTAGTTGATGTTCTCTTTAAAAAGTTTATATAAGCATGATTTTAAACTAAATTTAATTTTCTTTTTTTCTTTAAATTGAAAATATTAATTTGAAAACATTAATTTCCCAGAAAATAGAAATCTTATGAAAGTCAAAAATTATTTATAAAAAAAATTAGTTTAAAATTAGTAACCGATCTTAATTAGCGGGCGTTTATTAGGTTTTATTTTTGCGTCAATTTTAATTTGACTTCATACTTAGAGCTGTTTGATATTATTTTACTATAGCATTCACAGTACGTAAGTTATGAGATTTATGTTTTTGGTGTGGTCATGGTATAGATTAAAAGTTACGGATGGTGAAGCGCTAAACCTGCATATACAACAAAACTGAAACAAATTAGTTTATATTAAAAAATGATTTATATAATGTTTCTTTGCAAACACTAATATACTTAAAATTTTTAAGTGGATTTTTAACCGAACTGCAATTACTTTTAATTTTTTTGTTTTATAGACTTTTGTTAAGAAATTTGCGTCTAATTATCTCATTTCAATATATTTGTTGTATAGACTGGTTTGGTGTTGATTAATGTAGTTAAAATACAAAAATTGGCTAGGGAGATAAATGCAGTTTATCAGTAAGAAAGTTGTATTGTATACCTTTTGCTTGTGATAATAAAAATACATTCTCATATAAACCCATCTTAAACACTTGCTACCTAAACATTGTGAAATACATGTTCATAGTATTTTGTGTTTTTTTTTGACATTTTTTGCCATTATTATGTTTTATATCCTAGTAAACATGACAACGTTGAAGCAACGTTTAATTAAGGGCGCAGCGTTGATCAAGCGTTATAATTTTAAAAACGACGTGGTTTCAACGATGAATCGACGTTTTATTTTTGTACACTAAATTGCGGTAAATTGAAACGTTGAATAAGCATTTATATTGTAACCTAATTGAGCTTATTAATAAAACACGCAGAATAAAACACGCAAAAATGTCACTTTAAAATCATTACAAATTTAACGCCTTTTTTAACGTTCAAAATAAATTATATTTAAAAGTTACATTTGTTAATGTTTTATATTTACTCATGATGGAGGAAATTAATAGCGATATAAATGTTTACAAATATTATTAAAAGAAAACATAAAACATAGCTTCGTGGCTGAAGCTGAAAACTTAACAATATACGGCACATTAATACGGTGCCGATATAACTGCATATTAAAGATGTTGTCATAAAAACTCAACACCCTAACTTGACAACATATTATTTTAAAGTCCAAATAAAAATTCCTTAAACTTTTGTAATAAATCTTTCTTTGCTGGCTTCGTAAAAACGTCAGCGTAATTTTCATTTGATTGTATATACTCTAATAGTATACAACCTTGTTGATAAAATTAACGTATAAAATGATAATGTATGTTTACATGTTTAGATTTCATATGTTTTATAGGATTTTTTGCTAATGCAATGGCCCCTTGGTTATCGTTTCTAAGGGTTACTGGTTCGAATTTTATTTCTAATAATTCTTCTAATAGTTTTTTTAAATAACTAATTTCTTGGCAAGCTGCTGATATCGACATATATTCTGCTTCACAGGTGGACAGTGCTACACTTGATTCTTTCTTTGCTTTCCAACTTATGACTGGTCCATTTTTACACAAAGAAAAACAGTAACCTGATATACTATGTCGAACTTCGAAAGATGAAGCCCAATCTGCATCACAGAAAGCATAAAGCTTTAATTCATCAGCCTTTCTAAAAGTTAAACAGTAGTTTAAAGTATGTTTAACATAACGAACTACATATTTAATCATAATCCAATCAATACTATTTGGATTTGATAGATGCTGAAATAATCTTGTAATAACATATGTGGTCTTGTACATGTCATTGCGTAAAGAAGACTTTCAACCATTTGTCGATATAGCTTTATCTCTGAATCATTCAATTTTATCAATTCTTGATTATGGTATGAATTGGGAACTTGCTCACATGTGGTTGATCTTGAGTTGCAATTGTCGAAACCGAATTTTTGTAGAACATTTTGCACGTAATCTGATTGATTCATAGTGATATAACAGCTAGTTGATTTGAATTAAATACCAAGGAACGCAGCCAACATTGACATACGGGTACCGTACGGGGCCCATACGGGTCGTCAACTGGGTCCCGTATGGGAAGACCAACGGTATCCCGCCGGATCATGACCGCGGTTTCCATGTGGGACCCATATGGGTTAGCCCGCCGGGTATCCCGTATGGGTCCCTGTTAAATCCCGTACTTTAAAACCGTAAGGGACCCATTTGGGTTTGCAAATGGGACCCATATGGGAAACCCATCGGG
The DNA here is from genome assembly GCF_022113875.1 of Hydra vulgaris. NCBI lineage: Eukaryota > Metazoa > Cnidaria > Hydrozoa > Anthoathecata > Hydridae > Hydra > Hydra vulgaris. Next base: position 6,717,525 of record NC_061163.1, on the reverse strand, counting down.
AACCCGCCGGATCATGGCCGCGGTTTTCTTCTGGGACTTATATGGGTATGCCCGCCGGGTATCCCGTGAGGGTCCCACGAGGTTTACCCATGGCAAATCTTGCAAAACTACGTTTAAATGTTTAAAATTTACAGAAAAAGCAAATTTATATATAAATTAAATGGTTTATTTCAAAAAAAATAGTAATTAAAATTACAATGTCAAAATTAAGCAAACTTTTGAACGATTCTTTAATCATGTATCAAATGCTTTCACGTTTATCTCGGGAATCGGAAGCTTTTCCATTGTTGTTAAAACGACTTCTTTGAAAACCTCTTTACACAATATCTCGTTTCAATATGAACTGTAAAAAATTAAGTTTAACTGTTAGTTTTAAATTTTATTGGTAACACATACATTAATTTTAATGTTATAAAACTCTTACCATTTCTCCCAACTCTCTTCAGATAAAAAATGTAATTTTCACCATCAAAGGTACTTGTAATAGATAAGAACATGCTTATGATTCATATAATAAATTGATAACATTCCTTTAGTTACTGATAGATAAATTATATAAAATAATTAAATAAATATATTTTTTTATTCATATTGTATATAATTTGATATATATTGTATATACCTTATATACAGTGCCGTGGCTACTAGATACAAGTCCCCCATTCCAAAAAAAACCCTGTCAGGGCCCCAAAATTCCTAAAAACTTTTCCAATAGATAAACAAAATCTAAATAAAAATCCTGAAAAAAAAAAAACCTTACATTTGTAAAAGGGCCCCTAAATTTGCAAATGAGCCCCCTAGACAAACATTTTTCAATTGACCTGAAAAAAGTTTTGTATTTGAAACAGGGACATCTATCAAGTACCTAAAACTTAACTGTATTATTTCCTATATGTGCTAATGAATGGACATTGTACACTAGTTATGATAAATATTATGATAAAGTTCACATATAAAAATAAGTAGCTGAAAAGCAAAATTAACATAATTTTTCAACAAAATGAAACATTATGAAAGTAGAACTACAACTGAAAAATCTAAAAAATTGAATACATTTTTGGCTAAACCATTCCCTTTAAACAACTAATCCAGTGCATACTATAAATAGTCTAAGCTCAGTTGTTTTCCATTTTTTAATATCTAATTAAGACCTTGATTTTCTAGAAAAATTTCTTGGAATGTAATGACGTATCTGGAACAATCCACCAGATAAAGTATTGACTGTAATCTGAGACAATTTACAACATTTGGGCAATTTAACCATAAGTTGAGAAATCTTCGCATTACCCCTAAGCATACTTGATGCATTAAGTCTAAAGGAAACTTTGTCACCATGTCAAAATTTAATTCAATTTAACACACCACTAAGATGTTCAGAATGATTTTAATGACAAAAAATCTGAATCAGTGCTTAAAATTAGTGAAACATGTAGGAAAATTATCTTGCCACACCACTCTCCTTTCTAAGCACAACATTCACATCAGTTATAACCATTGTGTCCTTTAATACACTCTACAAATGCTCTAGCTGGTGCATCACATATGATAACAGCAAGATTGATTTTAAACTTAATATTTTCATAGATAAAACCATCTTTTGCAAGAACTTTGAAATCTACCAAAAAGTTATGTAGACAATTAAGGTGACCTGCTATTCTCATTTACTGAGTTTTTTTACTCTTTTTTCACAAACCGTACTTTTTTCAAATCCTGTACTCTAAAAGTATTGTATAATTTTGTACTCATTTGTATTTCTAAAACATTGTTTTTTATATTATTTCATTTCAATTTTATTAATTAAATATTTAAAATTATTTTGACAGTGATTTGAATTTCATGCGCACATATTGCTAGCCGTTTCCAGCACGTCAGAGGACAGGGCAAACACCAGATACAAGTTTGACAGTGATTTAAATTTTGAATGCACATATGGCTGCCATTTTCAACACAATTGAGAGGCCGTATTATGAACCTGGAGAGGTAGATAGATACTACAGACCTCTTTTTCTAACAATGTCAAAATTACATTTGTGAAAAGAGATGGATACAACATTTGCATATGTAATCTCCAGGCTGATCTTTGATGTGCAGTATGTACGCAATGCTTGAAAGTCTTGACGCATGCGTAGTATGTACAGCTAAGTTTTTTATCCATTTATTTAATTAAATAAAAGGATAACAAAAACCTTACTGTACATACTACGCATGCGCTTATGGTTAATTAACCATAAAATCAAAAATTACAAACTTAATTATATTTTACAAATTTATGTTCGGTGTCATTCATATTAAAAACAAGTCAATGGAGCGACACCTTCATAAAATAAACAAATAAAATAAAAAATAATAAGAAAGAAAGAAAACTACATTATTACAAGTAATAAAAAAAGAAGTATAAGGAACAATACTATTTAAAAAGTTGGAATTAACACAAAAATATAAAAGAGTAACGCTAAGAAAAATGAAAAAAAAAGAGAAAATGAACGGATGAGATAAGATGAGTAAGAAAATACATAAGAGAAAACAAAAACTTAATCACATAAGTTCAAAAGGATAAAGTAACAAAAAAATTTTTTTGCAGAAAAATATAAAAAAACAAATTAAAGGCAAATTTAAATTAAAAAATATATACATACACTACTATATACAATATTAAAACTGACTGCTTTGAAAGATTTCAATCCCAGAAAAAAAAAAAAATTTAATAGAAGTTAAAAATTTTTATAAAATTTGCTATGAATATATCGAAGAATGGATAATGAACTTAAGAGCATTGAATTGTTTTATATGGACCCTTATAAATAGTAAAATTTAATGGAAAAAAGTTTCTTCAGCAGTCGAATTTGTAATAAAGGAAGATATTGTTATTAATGACAATTTTCTTTTTGAATAAATTGAAAGAGTAAATTTATTTTTAAATGAAGAAAAATTGAAGAAATGGAACAATGAGAAAATAGAACTTGAAAAAAGATGGGTAGAAATCTTTCGGCATTTTAGAGTAGAACATATCCCACATGAAAATTTAAAAGTTTTAACAGAAATTTCTTTATGTTGTCCAGGCACTAATGCTGCTGTTGAAAAGGTATTTTCACTAAGGAATGATTATTAGAGCAGTGAAAAGTTGCAACTTTCTGTAAAAACATTATATGCCGTCTTAACAGTCAAATTTAATATGAAATTTAATATGTTCGGACACAGCTACATTATTAGACAAACATCCTCATCTAGCAAAAAAAAATCCACTTTGACGAAAAATATGTTTTAAAAAAAAAATAAAGATTTTTATGGTTTTATCTTCGTTTTTTTTTACTTATGAAATACTTGCAAAGTGTACTCTTTTTGAACAAAAGGTAGTTGGTCCCCTTAAGATAATAAAAAACGGAATTAGATTTTTGGGCACCACTTTTTAAACAAATTTCTAAAAACATAATTTGGTCCCCTAATATTGTAAGTCCTAGGCCTAGGCTCTGATGACAACATTTATAAATAGCAACAACTTTTGGCAAATTTTATTTAAAATTTACATGTATGTTTAAATTTTGTCACTATTTTAGATTTTCATTGAATAAATTCCTATATAAAAATATATTTTATATAAAATATTTATGGAGTATTATTCTCTTTTACTATCAGCTATCAAGATGATTAAACTGACTTGATCAGCTTCAGCATTAATCTAAAGCTATTGAGTTTATAGCTGAAGCTGAAATATCAGCTGCAACCCCTACTTTATAGACAACATAGTTAATGTGATGTATATACATTATAATAATAAATGTGTTTTTTTTTATACTCAAAGACTTATTTTTTTATTTTATGATACATTTTAAATTTTTTTTTTAAACACGTTTTTTTATAATATTTAATACTTAGAAAATACTGACTTTTGCCGAATATTCTTTAGATAAAAAAAATATTTACTTACATTACTCTAATTGAGGTTATAAACAACGGTAATATTAACTCAAGTTATTATATTTGTCCCCCAAAGTTAATGTAGCTCTATTATACATAAGTCTCTCACTAATTCTAATAATAAAAAGTTATTGCCATTATTACTATAATTATATTTACTAACCTGTTATTATTAATATTTATCAAAAACACATTCTGGTTGTTGAAGTCACTTTTACTCATATCAATATGCAAATATTGTCAACAGTCAGAGTGCACCATGCAGAAATATTCTTTAACATGCTGCAAAATACAAGATATACATAAGATACATATCATATAAGACCTATTGCCTGGAACTTAACATTTTATATTGTTTAACTTACTGTAACTCAATTATAATAAATAAGCATATGGCTATAATCTATATAATAACTAACATCTTTTTTTAGTTATTGTTATTTATGTAAAAGTTATTAAGTTAAATTAAAGTTTTATAACTAAAGTTTGAATGCAAAAGTTTATATCAATAAAAATTTTTATCAGTATTATAAACATAAGTATTATATTACAAGTATTTACAAGTATAGGTATTGTAAGTATAAGCTATTATTATGTATATTACAAAATTATTGTTTATATTGCAAGTGTACAATTTTAAATCAAAATCAAAAAATATCAATGATTAAAAAATGAGGTTGATGCATAACAATAAAGCCATATTTTTGCATTTAAACATCTAATTATATTTTTATTTATATCTGACGGCGGGTAAACTTCGTTAACATCAGTCATTTTGCTTGCATAAAATATAGAAAAATCAATGGAAAAGAGTGGATCTGTAAAAACGATTTAAAAGCTTTTAATTCCCTAAATATAACCTATCTATTACATTCTATTCGCCTGTTTGCTCTTTTTAAATGTTTCTGACTAAACTAATATTTTGATTAAACTCAAACCATTTATTATCTAACTATATCACTAGCTGCTAGTTTGCACTGTTTGCATTTTTAAAATGATCAAAATATAAAGTTTTGTTTCTGCTAGTCACTAGTAGTGACTAGCAGAAACAAAACTTTATATTTTGTTTTGTTTGTTTTGTTTCTGCTAGTCACTAGTAGTGACTACCAGAAACAAAACTTTATATTTTGATCATTTTAAAAATGCAAACAGTGTCTCAATGGAACATTTACTACATGTTTAATAGTTTCTGGAACATATCTTCAACAAATATGTTGAACTTTGTAAATTCATTTCAAAAATAGTATATATGTATATATATGTATATATATAAAAATTCTTTTACAGTGATAATAAATAAATGAAATTTTAAAACAACGTCTTTTTAATTGAGTTTTACAGTGACAAAACACATCAAAAAAAAATTCTTTTTAATTACAATGTAAATATAATGTATTCAAAAAATGTAATGCATAAAAGTTAAATTTTTAATCTTATTTCACGCACAATACGAATTAAAAATGGCAACCATCGAGTAAAACCTTTTGGGAACCTTATGGGAAACCCGTCAAATCCCCAGGTTATTCGGCCCTGATAAAAACCAGATAAAACCCTAATGAGCAAATATGCTTGATTTTATTACCATATGGGACCCGTCTGGGAACCAAAACACTTACCCGTCAAAATCCCGTTCCCGTAAGCCCAGACAAAAACCATACGGTACCCGTCTGTCAATGTTGGCTGGGAATGAAGTCAATGGTCCTTAATCTTTCATTTTAAATCGTTTACTTAATTTCTTCTTAATTTTAATTAATAGTTCATTTGAGTTTGCAGCAATGATTATATCATCAACCCATACTCAGTCTTCTCCGTTTGACGAGCGCTTTCGCGCTCTTGCAGTTTTGCGCTCGCTCACACGCCCGCCAATACTACGGCTGGTGCTTTTTTAAACGCTAACTAAAAAATTTCAAGTGTTTTTAAATTGCGTGTTTTTAAATTGCAACAAATATTTTTTCTTAATCAAATTTTAATTAAAGAGGCACAAAAAACAAATATTTTTAAAATCGCGCACGTCAGACAAATACTTACTGTTTGCTGCGCTGACGGTAAATTTCACACGGAGAAGACTGTATACTAGGATCATTGCTATTCAGTTTGGCTTCTTTTAAAAAAAACGCAAGCATCAGCATTTGATTGAACAAATTGTATTTCCTTGAGAAATTCACCAAAACATTCTGCCAATTTCTACCACTTTGTTTTACACCATAAAAGTGATTTATTAAATTTCCATATTAATTGTTTATTGTTGTGGGTTTTTTTATAACCAGGAGGTTGGTTTACATAAATTTAATGTTCTATAGGTGCATATAGATAAGCACTTTTAACGTCCATTTGATGTATAATGAGGTCATATTGGATAGAGAGTCGCAAATTCGGACTGATTCCATCCTAGCTGTAGGTGAAAAAGTTTCTAAATAATCAATCCCTTGAATTTGCTTGTAGCCCTTTGCAACATATCTAGCTTTGTACATAACTTTATTATTGTTCCCTTTAGTTGTGTAGATCCATCTTCCCCCAACTACTTTTTTATTTGCTGGGAGTTCAGTAACAATAAAAGTATCATTGCATAAGTCCATAAATGTTTTGGGAACTTAGATTCGATAACCATGGCTCTTGCAATGTCAAATACTGATCGCCAATTCCTTTCTGCGGTTTCATTTTGATGTGGGGAATAAGGTGATGTAAATTCATGTTTAATGGTATGTTTTATAAGCAGTTCTTTGAATTCTTTTGATAAATATTCACCTCCGTTATCACTGCGAATATTATACTGTACATTACCAGATGGAGAAATATCATTATAAAAACTAAATTTTTCAACCTTTACATATGGAGCAATATCTGCTTGAAATTTTTCAGCAGCTTTTGCAGTATCACATTTTTAGATAGAATGCATGTTTCATAATCAAATTTAGCAATATTGTTTATTTTCATTCCTTGAGCTACACCTTCTAATTTTATAATATCATTGCTATTACAATGTCCCATTATTTTGTGCCACATTTCTAAACTCGTGTTTCATTTATTGAATTTTTATACAAATAATACAAACGACCATATTGTCGGATAGGAAACACAGTTCCCTCTTTAGATATAAGATCAGCACTATATTTATGAAATTTTACACTGGCACCTTTAGCTGTAGCTGCTTGAACATAAAAAAATGCACTGTGGGTAAGATATTATGTATAAAGTGTTTTCAAGAGTGACAGTTACAAGTTCATTGTTCTTTGTACGTAAATGGCTTACAACTGCCCCTCTCATTTTAGCTATATTATTTGTGCTTATGCCATCAGCTAATTATATAAAATGTTCATCAGGTTTAAAGTATTTATCAATGTAAGTGAAATGTTCATCAGTATTTACAATATGGGTGGTTGCTCCACAGTCTACCAGAAATATTTTATTTTACGTTTCCTTATATTGTTTTTCATTTATTTTAAATGCATACGTGTGTTTTTGCATATTACTATGAGCTATAGCTTTATCTTTTATTTGTTTCCTGCAAAAACTGTCTTTGTGGGTACTCGATCTACAATTATTACACCATATCTTTGGTTTGGTTTTTGCTCGACATTTAGAAGACTTGCGACCAATAGCTCCACAAGTATAACAAGTCAAAACTCTCTTTATATTACCCCTACTAGTTTTGAATTTTATTATTTTGGTATCTGAATGTTCATTATGAGTTGTTCTTGTGCATTCTGTTTCTTCAAAACTTCGTAAAGCCTGCTTAAATTTTTGAAAATTATTACTAGTTTCAGATTGGATAATTATAGCTATAAAAGCTTTATACTCTTATGATAATCCTTTAAGTACCATAGCAATAAGTAATGAATCGCTTATATTTTTTCCAGCTGTATTTAATGAAGCGGCTGATTTCTCTGCTCTAGTAACATAATCTGTTATAGACTCGTTGGTAATTTTTTTTAAACTTGTTAATTGATTGTATAAGGTAATTATACAAGGTTTACTCGTACTAGCGTAATGATCCTTTAGAATTTTAAAGGCTTCCTTGCCTTTATCTTTAGCGTCTCTTATAATTAAAGCTATAGATCTTTCAGAAATTGTATAAGTTCAGCAAACGCTTTTTCATTTTCGTTATTCTTCAATTTCGCCATTTCCAATTAAAGTATCTTTTAAATTTTTTAACCTCATATATCCAAGAAACTTCGTTTCCTATATTTCAAATTTTCTACTATCTCCATCGAAAATAAGGTTTTGTCATTGGTTGCTGGGTCCATAACCTGTTAATGTTTTATATTCACTCATGACGGAGGAAATTAATAACGATATAAATGTTTATAAATATTATTAAAAGTACACATAAAACATAGCCTCGTCGCTGAAGCTGAAAACTATTAAGATTGAACGGCACATACATACGGTGCCGATATAATTACATATTAAAGATGGTGTCATAAAAACTCAACAACATTTTCAACGTCAAGTAAGCGTTTAAATTCTAACGTGATTTAGCTTTAAAAAACATTATATTCAACGTTGAATAAGTATCAGTAAAATTGATGATTTTAAAACGTTGCGTTACAAACAAATACACAATGGATATGAATTAAATTTTGCGAATTGTTATTTTGTTACTAATATCATTAGTAATGATGACTTATATTAGTTGAAATGTGCCACAAAAAAAAAGGATAAAAATTGCTATTCTCTTAAACAATTATAATTATTGTACTATGTTTATAAAGTGTTGATTTAATCACAATTTTAAGGTTTTATTTTGCCAACGTTGAAAAAGTGTTATTTTGCTAACATTGATAAAGCGATATATTGACAACGCTGATAAGGCGGTGCATAGAGCGCTTATTAACGCCACATTAACCATCCGTTTTGAAATTAATTTGCCGTAATAAAATTTGCCGCAAATAATTTGCCGTAATGCACGCAAAGAAGTTAAGTTGTATGTAGATATATATAGTCTATTAATTATTTGCTGATGTATGTATGTCTATTTATTATTTGCTAAAGTTTTAGATGTTTTATAAATATGACAATAATTTATTTGAAATCTTAATTTTACCAAATTATTACAATTTATTCAGGTTAAGCTTGTTGAAGTTTTGAAAACGTCAACACTTTAAAAATAATTTAAATATATTTTAGGTAGTAGTTACTAAAAATACCTAAAAAATATGCAAGTTGTTAATAAATATTGTTTCTTTAAAACTTTAAAAAAAATATATGATAAAGAATAAATAACAAAATTCGATAAATATAATAAATATTATAGTCATTATTATTGTGGTTTTAAAAAAAAAGTTGCTTAACTGTTGAAGTCACTTAAGTGTTTTTAAAACATTTTTGAAAGTCAAAAAAATACTTTTTTTTTTCATAATAATAACCGAAGCGATCGGCCTGGAGTGCAAAATTTTGTTTCCCACTGCGAGATGAGCAATGTATCATAAAATTTGATTCGCATATAAATATAGCTAACTTTTATTTAAACTAATAACTTTTTATTGATTATTTATAATATATTTTTATTTACAATGTTTACTTTCGGAGGGTGGTTCCGGAAAACTGTTTAAGCATGAAGCATGTTTCGGAAAACTGTTTTATCATGTAAACTGTAAGCAGTTTACATGATAAAAATGAGCAACTTTTTTATATAAATAAAAATACATTTAATATAATACAAAAAACCATTACAGTAATTCATTTAATTCCAATAAAAAACCTAAGATTTGAAAAATGTTTTTAAAGTGTTTATTTTCATTAGTAGTGTCGCGGGGTAAAGCATAAGTGGCGATGACGTTTGTCTGACAAGATAAACTAGCTATAAATGCTGATCCTCATCGAAAAGCCAGTAATAATTACTTAATCACTACACAAATTATGTTTACACATTAGCATTAATGTTTTTTTTCCATTATTAGGCCTTTCCATTATTAGGCCTTTTGTTGTTAACATATTATTTATTTTGTGATCGGTTTTTTGTTTTATAAGTTTTTATCTGGTGATGTATTTGTTGTATATCTTCGTTCATATTGGTGTTTATAAAAATTTTTTTATTTATTTATTTTATTGTTATTACTGTTGAGTACTGTTTTGGGTGTATAGCCTGCCTTATTTATTTTTAAATATTCCTCTATTAATCTTTACTTTTGTCTTGACATGTATATATATATATATATATATATATATATATATATATATATATATATATATATATATATATATATATATATATATATATATATATATATATATATATATATATATATATATATATATATATATATATATGTATATATATATATATGTATATATATATATATATATATATGTATATATATATATATATATATATATATATATATATATATATATATGTATATATATATATATATATATATATATATATATATATATATATATATATATATATATATATATATATATATATATATATATATATATATATATATATATATATACAGTAATGTGCAAAAAATTAAGGCATCCTTTAAAAAACAACAAATTATCACTTTTTCATTGTCTTTGGATGACGTCATCAAAATGTGTTGTATTGCGTGGTCAAATTTTGTTATCAACACAAAGCACATTAAGCGTTTTCCATTTCATAACAATATTGTTTCATTTTTTTAAGCATTTGAAGTATAACTTGATGCATTTTTAACATGGGAAGAAAATCAGATATTTCAAGTTTTATCAAAGAAATGAATGCACTTCATGTAGCAGGACAAAGTCAGCGTGCTATAGCAAGACAGTTAAAGATTTTAAGATGTGCTGTTCAAAATGTATTAAAGGAGGAGACAGGTAGGCGTTTAAATTGCGGTCGTCCCCGCAAAACAACCAGTCGCGAGGATTGATTTATGAAGGTTTTAGTAGTACGTAGTCCGACTGCATCCTCTGCTTGCATAGCTCAAGCACTTCGTCAGAAAGGGACAGTTATTAATTCTTGCACAGCCAGACGACGCCTAACTACAGATTTCAAACTATTTGGAAGACGACCAGCAAAAAAACCGTTATTGACAAAGGTACAATTGGCAAAAATGATCAAGTTCTGTTGGGCCTTTAAAGGTAAACCTGTTGAATGGTGTAACACAGTAATGTTTAGCGACAAAAGCACATTCCAGCAAGTCAGGGGATCAGGTTACAATTATGTAAGATGTCCAACTGGACAGCGCATGAATCCAATGTATAAGCTGAAAACAATTAAGCAACCCCAAAGTTTTATGGTTTGGGGGTGTATCTCCAGTCGAGGACGTGGGTTCCTTGAGCTTATGGATGGCACAACCAGACTGAATGCTCAGTCGTATATTGATATTTTGAATAGAAAGTTAAAGGTACACATGAATATTTCAAATACTACAATATTTCAACAAGATTCGGCACCATGCCATGTTGCTAAGAAAACACAGAACTGGTTTATGACAAACGGCGTTATGACCTTGAACAACAGGCCATCAAGTTCACCGGACCTAAACGTAATAGAAAATTGCTAAAATTTAATGAAAAAGAAAGTTGCGGCACACCAACCCAAGTCAGTAGAGGACCTGAAACATATTGTGAAGGACGTTTTGGGTGAAGAAAATTACGCCGGATTATTGTAAAACTCTGGTTCGTAGCATGCCTGCACGTATTAATGCAGTGTTGAAAAACCGTAGTTTTTAAACCAAATATTAGTGCATAGACTGATGAATAACAAGGACTGGTATGTTACAAATTTGTGCTATATCAATTAATAAAGCCAAACATTTACGTTAAAAAAGTATAATTATTCTCTGTTGTGTTGAAGAAAACTTGTGAAATTTCATGTGGCCTTAATTTTTTGCACACTACTGTGTATATATATATATATATATATATATATATATATATATATATATATATATATATATATATATATATATATATATATTTATATATATATATATATATATATATATATATATATATATATATATATATATATATATATATATATATATATATATATATATATATATATATTTATATATACATTTATATATATATATATATATTTATATATATATATATGCATATATTTATATTTATATTTATATACATATATTTAAGTTTTTATTTAGGTAAAGTCCATAGGGTCTTAATGGGTACTGCGGATGAGCATTTAATAGGAAATTCACGCCTCCTACCTAACCGATGTCGCAAAACTTATCTAAGGGTGGGGTTTGAACCACGGGTTCTTTATTTCTAAGGCAAGTGCGCTACCAATGTGCCGCCGGGTGCAAATATATATATATAATTCTAAATGATGACATTTTCATTCTCTTTTCTTGTATATCAGAGGCAATTTTAAAAGGCGATTTTTTCTTAATCTGTTAAGAACAGTCCAAAGCTAGTTTATTATACAATTTATTTGTGTCGCACTGGTGAGAAAGAAGTAAAATCATGGTTAAAGTATGTATCCGGGGCTACCCCGACTTTACCCTATATATCCATGAATAATTTTGAATGAATTTAAATAAAATAAAAATTCTAAATCATACAAAATGTTTTTAAATAATTACAAAATGCATATTAGTGATGTACTGATGGCAACGACCGATTGCGTGGTTGAATGTCTATATATATAAGGGTAATATAATAATATTAGGGATGTAAAATAGATTTATAAGATGTATTTATATAACAGCAGTGACTTAGCAATCTAGCCTAAGCTATCAACACTATATTTTTTTCAAAAACCAATATGACAATTTTATTTCATTTTATTGAAATTAATAGTTTAATATATATTCAATATTTTAAATGTAACTTAAACAATTTAAATGTGATGTTGATATAGATAATCTAGTATTACCCCAGCCAACATTGACAGACGGGTACCGTATGGTTTTTGTCTGGGCTTACGGGAACGGGCTTTTGACGGGTATGTGTTTTGGTTTCCAGACGGGTCCCATATGGTAATAAAATAGAGCATACTTGCTCGTTTGGGTTTTACCTGGTTTTTATCAGGGCCGAAGAATCCGGGGATTTGACGGGTTTCCCATAAGATTCCTAAAAGGTTTAAACTAAATTTACAATTCGTATTGTGCGTGAAATAAAATTAAAAATTTAACTTTTATGCATTATATTTTTTGTATACATTATATTTACATTGTAATTAAAGATGTATTTTTTCACTGTGAAACTCCATTAAAAAAACGTTGTTTTAAAATTTCATTTATTCAATACTATTATAAAATAATTTATATATATATTTTTTATAATATAAAATTTTTTTTATTATATAACTTTGTATTTTGATCATTTTAAAAATGCAAACAGTGTCTCAATGGAATATTTACTACATGTTTAATATTTCCTAGAACATATGCTTAACAAATATGTTAAACTTTGTAAATTTATTTAAAAACAATTTATTTCAAACTCAATTGAGATTTAATCAAAATATTGGTTTAGTCAGAAACATTTTAAAAAAGCAAACAGGCGAATGGAATATGGTAGATAGGTTATATTTAGGGAATTAAAAGCTTTTAAATAGTTTTTACAGATCTACTCTTTTCCATTGATTTTTGTATATTTTATGCAAGCAAAATGACTGTTGTTAACGAAGTTTACCCACCGTCAGAAATAAATAAAGATATAATTAGGTGCTTAAATGCAAAAAAATGACTTTATTGTTTTGTGTCAACCTCATTTTTTATTCATTGTTATTTTTTGACTTTGATTTAAAATTTTACACTGGTAATATTAATAATAATTTCATAATATGCATAATAATAACTTACAATACCTATTCTTGTAAATACTTGTAATATAATACTTACGTTTATAATACTGATAAAATTTTTATTGATTTTTTGCATTCAAACTTTAGTTATAAAACTTTAATAATAATAACTTTTATTATTAGAGTTAGTGAGAGACTTATGCATAATAGAATTGCATGAACTTTGGGGAACAAATATAATAACTTGAGTAAATATTACCGTTGTTTATAACCTCGATTAGAGTAATGAAAGAAAATGTTATTTTTATCTAAAGAATATTCAACAAAAGTCAATATTTTCTAAGTATTAAATATTATAAAAAAACAAGTTTTTAAAAAAAAATGTATTATAAAATAAAAAAATAATTATTTAAGTATAAAAAAAACACATGTATTATAATGTATATACATCACATTAACTATGTTGTCTATAAAGTAGGGGTTGCAGCTGATATTTCAGCTTCAGCTTTAAACTCATTAGCTTCAGATTAAAGCTGAAGCTAATCAAGTCAGTTTAATCAGCTTGATAGCTGATAGTAAAAGAGAATAATACTCCATAAATATTTTATATAAAGACATATAGGAATTTATTCAATCAAAATCTAAAATAGTGATAAAATTTAAACATGCATGTAAAAAATTTTAAATAAAATTTGCGAAAAGTTGTTGCTATTTATAAATGTTGCTGTCAGAGTCTAGGCCAAGGACTTACAATGTTAGGTGACCCAAATTGGGTCTTTAGAGATTTATTTAAAAAGCAGTGCCCAAAAATCTAATTCCATTTTTAATTATCTTAAGGGGACCAACTATTTTTTGTTTAAAAAGAGTACACTTTGCATGTATTTCATAAGTGAAAAAAAAAGAAGAAAAAACGATAAAAACTTTATTTTCTTTTTAAAATCATATTTTTTTTCAGAGAAGATTTTTTTTGCTAAATGAGGATGTTTGTCTAATAATGTAGCCACATCCGAAAAACTTTCATTTTGCATATTAAATTTGACTGTTAAGACGGTAGATAATGTTTTTACCGTTGCAAAAGTTGCAACTTTTCACTGCTCCAATAATCATTCCTTAGTGAAAGTATCTTTTCAACGGCAGCATTAGTGTCTGGACAACATAAAAAAATTTCTATTAAAATTTTTAAAATTTCATGTGGGATACGTTCTACTCTAAAATGCCGAAAGATTTCTACCCATCTTTTTTCAAGTTCTATTTTCTCATTGTTCCATTTCTTCAACTTTTCTTTATTTAAATATAAATTTACTCTTCGAATTCCTTCAAAAAGAAAATTGTCATTAATAACAGTATCTTTTACTTCCTTCATTACAAATTCGACTGCTGAAGAAACTTCTTTCCATTCAATTTTACTATTTCGAAGGGTTCATTTAAAACAACTCAATGCTCTAAAGTTCACTAGCCGTTCTTCAATATATTCATAGCAAATTTTATAAAAATTTTTAACTTCTTTTAAAAATTCATTTTTTATTCTGGGATTGGAATCTTCTGAAACGGTCAGTTTATAGGTTTAATATTGTAGTTTATAGCCTTTAATATTGTAAGTAGTAGTATATGTATATATTTTTTAATTTAAATTTCCCTTTATTTTGCTTTTTTATATCTTTCTGCAAAAAATGTTTTCTGTCACTCTATCCTTCTGAACTTATGTGATTAAATTTTTGTTTTCTCTTACATATTTTCTCACTCATCTTATCTCATCCGTTCATTTTCTCTTTTTTTTTTCATTTTTCTTAGCATTACTCCTATATACTTTTGCTCTAATTCCAACTTTATTAATATTGTTCCTTATACTTCTTTTTTTATTACTTGTATTAATAAAGTTTACTTTCTTTATTATTTCTTTGTTTTAATTTTTTTTTTACTCCATTGACTAGTTTTTTATATGAGTGACGCCAAACATAAATTTGTAAATTATAATTAAATTTGTAATTTTTGATTTTATGGTTAATTAACCATAAGCGCATGAGTAGTATGTATAGCAAAGTTTTTTTATTCTTTTATTAAATTAAAAAAATGGATAAAAAAATTTTGCCGTACATACTACGCATGCGTCAAGACTGTCAAGCATGTCGGGCAAGGCATAAAAAAGGCAGCCATACGTGCACGCAAAATTCAAATCACAGTCAAACTTGTGTCTGGTGTTTGCCCTGTGTCTTACGTGCTGGAAATGGCAAGCAATATAGGGGCATAAGATTCAAATTACTGTCAAAATAGTTTTAAATATTTTATTAATAAAATTGAAATGAAATAATCTAAAAAAATGTTTTAGAAATACCAATGAGTACAAAATTATACAAATGAGTACTTTCAGAGTACAGGATTTGAAATGAGTATGGTTTGTGAAAAAAGAGTACAAAACTCAGTAAATGAGTATAGCTGGTCGCCTTAATTATCGACATAATATTTTGATAGGTTTCAAAGTTCTTCTTCAAAAATGGTTTTATCTATGAAAATATTGACTTTAAAATCGATCTTGCTCTAATCATATGTGATGCACCAGCAAGAGCTTTTGTTAAGTGTATCAAGGGACACAATGGTTATAACTGATGTGAGTATTGTGTTTAGAAAGGAGAGTGGTGTGGCAAGATAATTCTCCCATGTATTTTACTAATTTTAAGTGCTAATTCAAATTTTTTTGCCATCAAAAGCATTCTGAACATCTTAGTGGTGTGTTAAATTGAATTAAATTTTGACATGCATCTAGTATGCTTTATGCATCTAGTATGCTTAGGGATATGCGAAGACTCATTAACTTATGGTTAATTTGCCCAAATATTGTAAATTGTCTCAGATTACAGTCAATACTTTATCTGGCGGATAGTTCCAGATACGTCATTACATTCCAAGAAATTTTCTATAAAATCAAGGTCTTAATTAGATATTAAAAAATGGAAAGCAACTGAACATAGACTATTTCTAATATACACTGGACCAGTTGTTTAAAGGGAATGGTTTAGCCAAAAATCTACTCAAACTTTCTAGATTTTTCAGTTGCAGTTCTAATTTTATAATGTTTTATTTTGTTAAAAAATATGTTAATTTTGTTTGTCAGCTACTTATTTTGTGCAGTTTTATTGATGAACTTTATCGTAAAGATCAACTAGAATACAATTTTTTTTTTTATTTAGTATTTTTATTTAGATTTTTTTTATTTATTGGAAAAGTTTTTAAGAATTTTGGGGCCCTTATGACAGGTTTTTTTTTTGAATGGGAAAGGGGCTTGTATCTAGTAGCCACGGCACTGTGTATAATATATATAATGTATAATGCCCAGCCAACATTGACAGACGGGTACCGTATGGTTTTTGTCTGGGCTTACGGGAACGGGATTTTGACGGGTAAGTGTTTTGGTTCCCAGACGGGTCCCATATGGTAATAAAATCAAGCATATTTGCTCATTAGGGTTTTATCTGGTTTTTATCAGGGCCGAATAACCTGGGGATTTGACGGGTTTCCCATAAGGTTCCCAAAAGGTTTTAAAAAAAATCATAACAAAACTTACTCGATGGTTGCCATTTTTAATTCGTATTGTGCGTGAAATAAGATTAAAAATTTAACTTTTATGCATTACATTTTTTGAATACATTATATTTACATTGTAATTAAAAAGAATTTTTTTTCTGATATGTTTTGTCACTGTAAAACTCAATTAAAAAGACGTTGTTTTAAAATTTCATTTATTTATTATCATTATAAAAGAATTTTTATATATATACATATATATACATATAATAATATTATATGTATATATAATAGTATAATAGTATATATGATATATACAATATATAATAGTATATATGATATATACAAAAATAGTATATATGATATATACTATTTTTGAAATGAATTTACAAAGTTCAACATATTTGTTGAACATATGTTCCAGAAACTATTAAACATGTAGTAAATGTTCCATTGATACACTGTTTGCATTTTTAAAATGATCAAAATATAAAGTTTTGTTTCTGCTAGTCACTAGCAGAAACAAACTTTATATTTTGATCATTTTAAAAATGCAAACAGTGCAAACTAGCAGCTAGTGATATAATTAGATAATAAATGGTTTGAGTTTAATCAAAATATAGATGAATTTCAATGTTTACATTTCCGTCGCATGCGCACTAGGTGGCAGGAATTTAAAAACCGATTTGCAAACATTGAGAACGTTTATTAAACAAACATTGATATAATTAATCTGCTTGCTAACTTAATTAGATTAAATTTTTTTTTAAATTCTTAAAATATAATGCCTGACAGTTGTTGTGCTATAGGGTGTATGAATAAAAGGATAAAAGGCGATAAAAACTTGAGTTTTTACCGCATTCCTTTTGGAAATACAGAAACATCAAAAAACAGAAGAGTTTTATGGTTGCAAGCCTTAAAACGTAAAAACTGGCCAATAAGTATGATTGATAACGCAAGATTATGTAGTAAACATTTTATTTCAGGTATTTAATTTTTTTTTTTCTTTTGATAACTAGAAGTTTTTATAATATTATTATTATCTTTGTTTTTATTTAATTTAACATAAGTTCATTATTTTAATAAAATAAATAAGGTTTTAATTTTTTTTCTTCTCTATTTTTAGGCAAAAAATCAGACAATCCTAATAGTCCTGATTATGTTCCATCTGTTTTTTTATACAGACAGCAATCTTTTTCAAAAAAACATCAAAGTATTGAAAGATTTGAAAGAAGTTGTAAAAGAACAAAAAAAAATACTGAAGATAATTTATCTCAAACAAAAGCTGAAAATGAACAGATGTCAGTTAATATGGATGCAGTAACATCAGTCGACCCTTTCAAATTAAATCAAGGTAAATAAGTTTTAATTTAATTTTTAGATTTTACTTTCGTTCTTTGATAAAATAAATGGTTATATATTTATGTTTTTAGAATCTCAGACTGATGATATTAATTTTGCTGCTGAGCTACATTCTAAAGTCAAAACTTTGAGTAAAAATAATGTTGAATTAAAGATTACGATATTCAAAGCTATAACATCATCTGTTTCTCAATATATTTCGTTTGAAAAACTAAAAGATGATAATTCACTTTTATCTTTTTATACTGGTTTGCCAAATGCAAATTTATTTTTGTGGTATTTATCATTGTTTGAAGATTGTGTAAAACCAATGAAAAATATACCAATGGAAGACCATTTATTGCTAATATTAATGAAAATCAAACTTGGATTTTTAAATAAAGACTTGAGCTTTAGATTTGGTTTTTCTGAGCCAACAGTCACTAGAATATATAGATCTTGGCTTCCAATTATTGCTGAAAATGTTAAGTTTTTAATTGTTTGGCCAGAAAAGCATGTTTTGCGAAGAAATTTGCCAACAAGTTTTCGCAAAAAGTTCTATAATTGTGTTGCAATAATTGATTGCATGGAAATACTCATTGAAAGACCTTTTAGTCTTCATGCTCGAGCTCAAACTTGGTCAAATTATAAAAACAACAACACAATTAAATATCTCATTGGTATAACTCCATCAGGTGCTGTAAGTTTTTTATCCCCTGGATGGGGTGGTAGAGTTTCAGATAAAGAAATTACAATTAAATCTGGATTTTTAGAAAAAATAACCCATGGAGATTGTGTACTTGCTGATAGAGGATTTACACTTGTTGAAGAATTTGCTACAAAAGGTGGGATTTTAAAATTACCAAAGTTTACCAAAGGAAAAAAGCAGATGTCTTCTGCTGAAGTTGATGAATCACGTCAAATTGCACATGTAAGAATCCATGTTGAAAGGGTAATTGGACGGTTAAGAAAATTTCGAATTCTTCAGAACATTATCCCATTAACTCAAGTTGATTTACTTGATGATGTTATGGTAACAATAACTTCATTAGTAAATATTAACAGTAGTGTTGTTCCTCCAAGCTCATAGGAGTGAAAAACCTTTTTATTTTAACTTTATTTTGTATTATCTTACATTTGGATTGTCTCAAGTACTCTCGAGTCCTTAATACAAGGGGAAGGGGGTGGTTTGTCAAGATCTAATGAAAGTAGGGGGTGAGAATTTATACTAAAAGTTTTATTATTTATTAGTTACTAGTATATATTTTGTAAATTATAAGGCCGATTTTCACTGAATTATTTTTTTAGTTTCGATAGTTTTAGAAACTTTTTGTTGATAACAAGTGAAAATTAATAAACAGAGTGGTCTTAATAAGCTTAAGGTAGGTGGGAAAGTTTTCAAAAATTTAATAGAAATCCCCCCTACCCTTCTAATAAAGACTCGAGAGTAGTAAATTTTATATTACTAAATAATAAGAATTGTTAACAGTTTATTGATTTTTTATTTCTGAAAAAAGTGCCAAAATGTCGTTGACAAAGTAAGATATTTAATAAATATAATATATCCTTTAGTTTATTTATATGCATTCCTTGCAGAACCATTTACCTTTAGGGGCATTTTTTATTTCAATACAACTGTAATGAAACCATCCTATTTTGCAGTTTTTTCCGTCGCATCCAATCATTGGTGTAAAACTTGGACGTTTGCAAATGCAGTATGTTTGATCGCTCAAAAGGTTGTTAGGATCATTTTTTCTAGACACTATTTCAGGTAGTAAAAATTTAAAAAATATTGTTGTCAACTTTGTTTCCAGTTTTTCACAAAAGACCCTATCAATCGGAACATTAATTAACATTGTATCATTTTCATTTTTTCCTTCGGTCCAAATGTAAAAATGGCAGTATGTAGTATTAGTAATATACATTTCTTGCTGCACTTGAAAGTAATACTGGTGTGTTTTCTTTACTGTATTGTCAAAATTTACAGGAAAATCCGTATCTGTTTTCCAATTTTCTAACCCATTTCTATACTTATATGGGCACTTAATTTCCACTACACCGGAACCATGACAATCACAACACACCATACTATCAGGTGAAGCACCAAGACATGGATTTTTGTGAAGAACATGCAATCCAGTTTCTGTAACAACTATATTTGTATGTGTTTTTGCGACAAATTGCTTGTAAGAATTTATTGCTACAGTCTCCATTTTCTTACCATAACTCGTAGGTTTTGTAATGAATTCTGCGTTGTATTGCATCACTGTGTTTATAAACGACTTAGGGTATTTATCAACTTTTATGTTGTACG
Source organism: Hydra vulgaris (assembly GCF_022113875.1). Lineage (NCBI taxonomy): Eukaryota > Metazoa > Cnidaria > Hydrozoa > Anthoathecata > Hydridae > Hydra > Hydra vulgaris. Next base: position 6,696,730 of record NC_061163.1, on the reverse strand, counting down.
CAGTTTTTGATAACGATGCTGTTATTCTACCTGCCCTGTGCAACTTCCAGATTCTACTAGCGCTTTGAATATTTGTAACTTTAAGTAAATTGCTGTACATGTTAACACTTTGAGTGATTTTGTACTCCTCGTATGATTCTGCGCAATATTTTGTTAAGGTGGAATCATCTAAATTAATTGATGCAGGCAAATATAGTGAAGTAAGTGGTTCCGGCAAATTATATTCATTGTAACTGTCATCCTCCTCCGCAGTATCTGTATCACTACAATGTTCTTTGCTTTCATTTTTAATGTCTACAGACTGAAGAACAGCAGCATTCTTATACAATTTTTTTAGTTCTAGCAACTTTTTTTTTTTACTATCTGAAGTTGGTGTAGGATCCTTAAAGCTGTAAGGTCTTTCATCCTGTGAGTTTTCATTGTCACTAATATTTGGAAGAGTTTCACGCTTCTTTGGTCGCGAAAAGTTTATTTTTTTTAGTGGGGCTGGGGTTGCTGATTTGCGTGATTTTTTCCAACTGCACAATGTGCTTGTGCAAGATATTTTATTTAAACCGAGCTGTGCACACGCAACAAGCTTAAACAACAAAGCACCGATGTGACTACACACAGAGCCCAATCTATAGTTTCAAAAATGAATAACCAATTAAATTTCTTAAAATACTTGTTTAGAATAAAATTAGAATTAAATTATTTAATTAATGTACTTACCCTGCCATGCATTTGCAATTTGCCGTTAAAATCCACCCATTAACTTTATTTATTGCAACCCACACTTCGTAACATTTCTGCTTCTTTCCTTGTCTTTGACTTGGAAGCACCTTTAATAAATTAAAAGTTGAATAAATAAGTAAAAACGTATATCATTTTACATTTTACTCAAAATAAATTTTATGGTTTTAACTTTTCAAACACTTTTTTTTTGCACTTTGACGGTGAACTTTACTTTGTAATATGCAAAATTACCTCAGATTTAATGAAACAAAATTCATTCGTTTCTTCAATTAAATTATAGTATACATCTTGAACATGCCCACAAATGTAAAAGTTGTACGATTCCAATGATTTATAGGCTTTCATTGAATCGTGTGTAAAGTTACTTGGGGAGTTAATAAGGTAATTGTACATGTCACCCCATGTAATGTCGGGCATCATTGAAACGTCGTTTTTCCAATTTTCAAGTACGAAAGGGTCAGGGAGTAACATTCCATTTGACAAAGTTAATTTTTTTTTATATGCATCTTTATTGTTTTCTTCTAATGTTAAAAAGTAATCAGATTCACTCCACATTTTCTTTTGCGTGTTTTCTTTCTATCCTGCCAGTGTCCTTCGCGTCCGAAAAAATGTAAACGCGCGACGTCACTTTGAAATTCATCTATTAGTTTAGTCAGAAACATTTAAAAAGAGCAAACAGACGAATAGAATGTAATGGATAGGTTATATTTAGGGAATTAAAAGCTTTTAAATCGTTTTTACAAATCCACTTTTTTCCATTAATTTTTCTATATTTTATGCAAGCAAAATGACTGATGTTAACGAAGTTTACCCACCGTCAGATATAAATAAAGATATAATTAGATGTTTAAATGCAAAAATATGGCTTTATTGTTATGCATCAACCTCATTTTTTAATCATTGATATTTTTTGATTTTGATTTAAAATTGTACACTTGCAATATAAACAATAATTTCATAATATACATAATAATAACTTATACTTACAATACCTATACTTGTAAATACTTGTAATATAATAATTATGTTTATAATACTGATAAAAATTTTTATTGATATAAACTTTTGCATTCAAACTTAGTTATAAAACTTTAATTTAACTTAATAACTTTTACATAAATAACAATAACTAAAAAAAGATGTTAGTTATTATATAGATTATAGCCATATGCTTATTTATTATAATTGAGTTACAGTAAGTTAAACAATATAAAATGTTAAGTTCCAGGCAATAGGTCTTATATGATATGTATCTTATTTATATCTTGTATTTTGCAGCATGTTAAAGAATATTTCTGCATGGTGCACTCTGACTGTTGACAATATTTGCATATTGATATGAGTAAAAGTGACTTCAACAACCAGAATGTGTTTTTGATAAATATTAATAATAACAGGTTAGTAAGTATAATTATAGTAATAATGGCAATAACTTTTTATTATTAGAATTAATGAGAGACTTATGTATAATAGAGCTACATTAACTTTGGGGGACAAATATAATAACTTGAGTAAATATTACCGTTGTTTATAACCTCGATTAGAGTAATGTAAGTAAATGTTATTTTTATCTAAAGAATATTCGGCAAAAGTCAGTATTTCCTAAGTATTAAATATTATAAAAAAACATGTTTAAAAAAAATTTTTAAAATGTATCATAAAATAAAAAAATAAGTATTTGAGTATAAAAAAAAAACACATTTATTATTATAATGTATTTTTTTTTTTAAACATATTTTTCGTCGGAGTCGGTTTTTTTTGCTAGATGAGGATGTTCGTCTAATAGTGTAGCTGCATCCGAACATATTAAATTTCATATTAAATTTGACTGTTAAGACGGCATATGATGTTTTTACAGAAAGTTGCAACTTCTCACTGCTCCAATAATCATTCCTTAGTGAAAATACCTTTTCAACAGCAGCATTAGTGCCTGGACAACATAAAGAAATTTCTGTTAAAACTTTTAAATTTTCATGTGGGATATGTTCTACTCTAAAATGCCGAAAGATTTCTACCCATCTTTTTTCAAGTTCTATTTTCTCATTGTTCCATTTCTTCAATTTTTCTTCATTTAAAAATAAATTTACTCTTCCAATTTCTTCAAAAAAAAATTGTCATTAATAACAATATCTTTTACTTCCTTTATTACAAATTCGACTGCTGAAGAAACTTTTTCCCTTAAATTTTACTATTTATAAGGGTCCATTTAAAACAATTCAATGCTCTAAAGTTCATTATCCATTCTTCGATATATTCATAGCAAATTTTGTAAAAATTTTTAACTTCTTTTAAAATTTTTTTTTTTTCCGGGATTGGAATCTTCCAAAGCGGTCAGTTTATAGGCTTTAATATAGCCTTTAATATTGTATATAGTAGTGTATATATATTTTTTTATTTAAATTTGCCTCTAATTTGTTTTTTTATATTTTTCTGCAAAAAAATTTTTCTGTCACTTTATCCTTATGAACTTATGTGATTAAGTTTTTGTTTTCTCTTACATATTTTCTCACTCATCTTATCTCATCCGTTCATTTTCTCTTTTTTTTTTTCATTTTTCTTAGCGTTACTCTTTTATATTTATGTGTTAATTCCAACTTTTTAAATAGTATTGTTCCTTATACTTCTTTTTTTATTACTTGTATTAATGTAGTTTTCTTTCTTATTATTTTTTATTTTATTTGTTTATTTTATGAAGGTGTCGCTCCATTGACTTGTTTTTAATATGAGTGACACCGAACATAAATTTGTAAATTATAATTAAGTTTGTAATTTTTGATTTTATGGTTAGTTAACCATAAGCGCATGCGTAGTATGTACAGTAAGGTTTTTGTTATCCTTTTATTTAATTAAATAAATGGATAAAAAACTTTGCTGTACATACTATGCATGCCTCAAGACTGTCAAGCATGGCATACATACTGCACATCAAAGATCAGCCTGGGATTACATATGCAAATGTTGTATCCATCTCTTTTCACAAATGTAATTTTGACATTGTTAGAAAAAGAGGTCTGTAGTATCTATCTATCTCTCCATGTTCATAATACGACCTCTCAATTGTGTTGAAAATGGCAGCCATATGTGCGTTCAAAATTTAAATCACTGTCAAACTTGTATCTGGTGTTTGCCCTGTCCTCTGACGTGCTGGAAACGGCTAGCAATATGTGCGCATGAAATTCAAATCACTGTCAAAATAATTTTAAATATTTAATTAATAAAATTGAAATGAAATAATATAAAAAACAATGTTTTAGAAATACAAATGAGTACAAAATTATACAAATGAGTACTTTCAGAGTACAGGATTTGAAAAAAGTACGGTTTGTGAAAAAAGAGTAAAAAAACTCAGTAAATGAGAATAGCAGGTCACCTTAATTGTCTACATAATGTTTTGGTAGATTTCAAAGTTCTTGCAAAAGATGGTTTTATCTATGAAAATATTGAGTTTAAAATCAATCTTGCTGTTATCATATGTGATGCACCAGCTAGAGCATTTGTAGAGTGTATTAAAGGACACAATGGTTATAACTGATGTGAATGTTGTGCTTAGAAAGGAGAGTGGTGTGGCAAGATAATTCTCCTACATATTTCACTAATTTTAAGCACTGATTCAGATTTTTTGTCATTAGCATTCTGAACATCTTAGTGGTGTGTTAAATTAAATTAAATTTTGACATGGTGACAAAGTTTCCTTTAGACTTAATGCATCTAGTATGCTTAGGGGTAATGCGAAGATTTCTCAACTTATGGTTAAATTGCCCAAATGTTGTAAATTATCTCAGATTACAGTCAATACTTTATCTAGCGGATTGTTCCAGACACGTCATTACATTCCAAGAAATTTTTCTAGAAAATCAAGGTCTTAATTAGATATTAAAAAATGGAAAACAACTGAGTTTAGACTATTTATAGTAAACACTGGACCAGTTGTTTAAAGGGAATGGTTTAGCCAAAAATGTATTCATTTTTTTAGATTTTTCAGTTGTAGTTCTACTTTCATAATGTTTCATTTTGTTGAAAAAATATGTTAATTTTGCTTTTCAGCTACTTATCTTTATATGTGAACTTTATCATAAGGATCAACTAGTGTACAATGTCCATTCATTAGCACATATAGGAAATAATACAGTTAAATTTTAGGTACTTGATAGATGTCCCTCTTTTAAATACAAAACATTTTCAGGTCAATTATAAAATGTTTGTCTAGGGGGTCCATTTGCAAATTTAGGGGCCCTTTTAAAAATGTAAGGATTTTTTTTTTTTAGGATTTTCATTTAGATTTTGTTTATCTATTGGAAAAGTTTTTAGGAATTTTGGGGCCCTTATGACAGGTTTTTTTTTGGAATGGGGGGCTTGTATCTAGTAGCCATGGCACTGTATATAAGGTATATACAATATATATCAAATTATATACAATATAAATAAAAAAATATATTTATTTAATAATTTTATATAATTTATTTATCAGTAACTAAAGGAATGTTATCAATTTATTATATGAATCATAAGCATGTGCTTATCTATTACAAGTACCTTTGATGGTGAAAATTACATTTTTTATCTGAAGAGAGTTGGGAGAAATTGTAAGAGTTTTATAACATATTAAAATTAATGTATGTGTTACCAATAAAATTTAAAACTAACAGTTAAACTTAATTTTTTACAGTTCATATTGAAACGAGATATTGTGTAAAGAGGTTTTCAAAGAAGTCGTTTTAACAACAATGGAAAAGCTTCCGATTCCCGAGATAAACGTGAAAGCATTTGATACATGATTAAAGAATCGTTCAAAAGTTTGCTTAATTTTGACAGTGTAATTTTAATTACTATTTTTTTTGAAATAAACCAATCAATTTATATATAAATTTGCTTTTTCTGTAAATTTTAAACATTTAAACGTAGTTTTGCAAGATTTGCAATGGGTAAACCTCGTGGGACCCTCACGGGATACCCGGCGGGCATACCCATATGGGCCCCAGAAGAAAACCGCGGCCATGATCCGGCGGGTTCCCGATGGGTTTCCCATATGGGTCCCATTTGCAAACCCAAATGGGTGCCTTACGGTTTTAAAGTACGGGATTTGACTGGGACCCATACGGGATACCCGGCGGATTAACCCATATGGTCCCATATGGAAACCGCGGTCATGATCCGGCGGGATACCGTCGGTCTTCCCATACGGGACCCAGTTGACGACCCTTATGGGCCCCGTACGGTACCCGTATGTCAATGTTGGCTGGGTGTATATACAATATATATCAAATTATATACAATATAAATATAAAATTACATTTATTTAACAATTTTATATAATTTATTTATCAGTAACTAAAGGGATGTCATCAATTTATTGAGTTATATAAATCATAAGCATGTGCTTATCTAGTACATTTTAAAACGTTGAAATAAACGTCGATTATAAAATTAAAGCTTATGTTTTTCTACCTTCGATGGTGAAAATTAAATTTTTTACCTGAAGAGAATCGTAAGAGTTTTATAACATATTAAAAATAATGTATGTGTTACCTATAAAATTTGAAATTAAGAGTTGAATTTTTTTTTTTACAGCTCATATTAAAACAAGATATTGAGTAAAGAGGTTTTCAAAGAAGTCGTTTAAACAGCAATGGAAAAGATTCCAAATCTCGAGATAACCGTGAAAGTATTCGATACATGATTAAAGAATCGTTTAAAAGTTTGTTTAATTTCGAATGTAATTTTAATTACTATTTTTTTGAAATAAACCAATCAAGTTATATATAAATTTGCTTTTTCTGTAAATTTTAAACATTTAAACGTCGTTTTGCAAGATTTGCAATGGGTAAACCTTGTGGGACCCTCATGGGATACCCGGCGGGCATACCCATATGGGCCCCAGAGGAAAACCGCGGTCAAGATCCGGCGGGTTACCGATGGGTTTCCTATATGGGTCCTATTTGCAAACCCAAATGAGCCCTTTATGGTTTTAAAGTACGGGATTTGACTGGGACCCATACGGGATACCCGGCGGGCTCACCCATACGGGCCATTTATATATAATAAATACTCAAGATAATTGTTTCAGGTCACTAGATCATCATGTCTCAAATTCTGCTAGAGACTGTTTACGCTTTCCAAATAGTTAATTCAAAAATTAATTTGAAATAACCCGTATGAGCTTGTTACCTCAAAAATAAAACTAATAATAAAAGCTCCGAATTTTCTTCAAAAAAGAAAATGAATTCATCAAGTTTGTCTTCGTTGGGTTTTTCAGCTAAAGCTTCTCAAGAGTCATTCAATGGATCTTGTCAGTTTCTTTAAAGTACAGAAAGTAAGTAATGCTTGCATAATATTTGTATTTTATTGTATACTTTAATTAAGAATTAATTTTAATGATTCAGAAAAAACTTTCACTCAACCTTGGGAAATTAAAAACATAATAATGGAGCTTCAAAATGCTTTCGCATTTGTAACCGAAAATTACCAAAGAGAATTAAATAAACTAGATGCTACATTAGATTACAGTGTCATTTTTTCAAAATTTGTAAACTGTACTGTTTGCAGGGATTCAGAGTCTCAAAAAGGTTTAAATCACTATTTGGTCTTGGTCTTTGGTTTCCGCGAGCTTTAAAAATTTAAAACTTATTTTTTTTATTATAAATATTTAAAGGATTTAATGACTTTATAGCTTTATAGCCCATACTCAACGGCATTAATGCAAGTTTTCATACTTTTTTGTCTTGCTTGTTCTCGGTGATAACAAACATACTTTTTTTCCGGTCTGCAACATTTGTTTAAATTTTGTTTAAGTCATAATAAATTTTAGTCATAAAAAGTCATTCTTATAACTATGGTTTAAAACATAACATATCTTTCGCGATGGAGTAAGAAAATACGTAGTAAAGAAACACAGTATTTTTATATATATATATATATATATATATATATATATATATATATATATATATATATATATATGTAGTATATATATATGTATACATATATATATATATATATATATATATATATGTAGTATATATATATATATATATATATATATATATATATATATATATATATATATATATATATATATATATATATATATATATATATATATATATATGTATATATATATATATATATATATATATATATATATATATATATATATATATATATATGTAGTATATATATATGTATACATATATATATATATATATATATATATATATATATATATATATATATATATATATATATATATACATATATATATATATATAAATATATATATATATATATATATATATGTATATATATATATATATATGTATATATATATATATATATATATATATATATATATATATATATATATATATATATATATATATATATATATATATATATATATATATATGTATATATATATTTAACGTTATTATGCATAATATGGTATGCATACTGCACAAATTATGGCACAATAACTGTGTATTTGACTGTACATACAATGGTTATGCACTACATAATGATTATGTAGTAAACACATTATAAAAAAAATTTCTATAATATTCAAGTTATTTTATAATAAAGTAATAATAACATTTCATGTTGTTATTAAGAATAATTGTATTATTGACATAACTGCTCATAAAAATAATTTGAAAAACTTTGATATTACTAAATCAATATTATATCCAGTGATATAATACTATTTCTAGATATATTTTCAGTGTTAAAAATTTGAAAGTATTGAAGTGTGTCTAAATAAAACACGTTTGCACCAACTGCGATTTTATAAGCAGGAATTTTGTGTTTGTTTTCCAAACAATGTTTCCAGCATTTTTCTAAGTACTCTGACTGTTGTTGCATTGAGGAGGAACGAAAATGGGAATTTTTTTTTTTTTGATTTATTGGGGTAGTTTATATCAAAGAATACTACTCCATCTTCAACTTCTTTCCACCATACATTAATGCCTTCTACTAAATAGTCAGCTGATTTTTCTAAAAGTTTTTGATATTCATTGCTATTCTTTTCAATCCAAGTAAATGATATTTTTGTATCATTAAATAGACTATGCAATGGTTGGTAGAATTTGTAAAGTATTGAAACACCATCACATAACTTTTTTCCCTCCTTTAAATATCTTTTTGCTTGGTTGCGAATTATTGCATTAAAAATAACATTATCTAAATGATAATTAGAAGATGTTTTTGTAGACAGTTTCAAATTTTGAAAAATTGCTTCTTCTTTTTCCACATTAGACATACGACCTGCAAACAATCTATACTGTAGTGGAGCATGTGATGTGATTGAGTGATAGTATGCACCAAAGAATTTTCGCTTGTTATTTTTTAAGTTTGCTTCTAAATGTTCTTTTATAATTATTGCATGTACAAATGTGGTATTTATTAAACGAAGAATACTGTGTGTTGATCTAGATTCTTCTGGCATATAAAGGATGTTTTGTATTTCGCACAGAGTTAGTAAAAGTTTAAAAACAAAGTGACCAACCTTGTAATGTTCTAGAAACCAGTTAGTAACTATTAATAAACTTTTTCGATAGTTGGCAGCATTTTTTGCTTCAATGCCATTAAATGAGGTTTTAATCATATTTTCTACAACTTTTTTATCTTTTTTTCAACTAAATATGGCAATTCATCGAATATATTTTTAATATGGTTTGAAATATCATGCATTGGTTCATTATTTAAAATTTCATAGTGTAAAAGATTTAGTTGTGTTAAAGAAAAACCTGGTTTTTTTAAAAGAAGAGCAGGCATACCTTGCACTCCATGCATTTCATTTGCCAATAACTCCTTTAATTTTTTGACAGATGTGTTGAATGGATATTGAATATTTCTTTCATAAAGCTCTTGTTCAATCTGATCTTTTTTTAGACATGAATATAATTTGGTTTTTTCTTGGTTTACTGCCAGCTGTGAGGTGTTACTTGCATTTATATGGTCTATACGACTTTGTAAGGAAGTGTATGGGAAGCTTAATGGTATTGATATATTATTAGAAAGATCTGCATGCATGTTGCATGCCCAACAAAAATAATTACCACCCTTCTGATGACCAGCTTCCAGCTGTGCTGCTGGATTGTCACCTTTGAATATTCTTGCAACATCTAAAATAGGTGTTCCCTTGAATTCTAAGGGATTGCTCAATTGCAAAATGTCGTTAATCCTGTCATCGCTATACAAGAGTTGCTGGTCATTGGAAGGACATTTACCAAGTATGTATAAATAAGGCTTTTCGACCTCTGCTTGAACATTTATTTCCTCTCCATACTTTTGTTTATATTCAAAGCTACTTAAAAATATGGCTGTATCGTACATTACACTAACAGTAACAAGGAAGTGAGTGTGATTAGATATACTGGAGCAATCATGCCAAAACATTAAATTCCTTGTTCTTTCATAAGTTTTAAGTATATTTATCAGCTCATTTTAAGTTAGAGTGTCAAATTCATCTTTGTATTCCTGATTATTATCAAGAGCATCAACAATTTGCTGTCGAGAGAGTGCTTCTAGTTCATTATCGTTTCGAACTTTCATGAAAATCTCATGGTCTTTGAACATATTTAGTCTTATATCTTTCAAGGAAATTTTTCTGCCTTCAATAAGAAACTCTTTTTTTGTAATTTTTTGATTTTCAGATGATATAAATACTTTTTCATATTTTTGGGGTACAATCTTTTCCCCTGAATTATATGTTCCATCATCTATTTTTTTTTTTGAGTTGCTGCTTTATTTCTTTATTAGTTGGCTCGTATGGCAAAGATATATCTCTGATGTATGGCAGGTTTAACCTATAAATAAGTTAAACCATAAATGATTTATAAAATATGAAGAGTTTAACCTTAATTAATGAAGAGTTTAATTAATGATAAGTGAAAGAAAGGTAATAAATATTGTATATTATTTATATTAGTGCCATCAAGGTATGTATTATCTGACATTTTTCTTTTTAGATTTAGTCTTTTTAGATCACAGTTCATAGATTCTAAAAGTTTTTTCAGTACTTGGCCTCCGTTTGCGGGTGTAATACCTAAAAATTATTTTGTTTAAAATTCTTGTTTTTTTATTGGTACTTAATACTATTAAAATGGTAAAACTAATTTATTAGCATAATACATTTATTATTAGTTTATTCTTTTTTTCAATATACTATAACATAGATATTTCAAACTATTACCTTTTTTGTTTGTCACAGAAAATTTATGTGCTAGTTCAGAAAAGTTTATTTTAAAACCATTAGGGTAGGATGAAATTTCATCTAAACACTCAATTTGTTTCCAAGAATATTTCTCAATAGAACCGACAGGGTTTCTTGCTTTTTTCTCTCCCTAAATTAGTGGTAGAAGAAAAAAAGAAAAAACTTTGTATAAGCCTCACTATATGCACCTTTCAATCCTTAATCCTTCTCTGTAGTATGCTAGAAGGTATATAACATAACTACATAAGGAATGGCTAGTACTTCTCTGTACTTAAAACACATTTGTCATATGGATTGTTAAACGAGCTCTGTGAGTGTTTCCACATCTCGTAGGTTCCTTCTAGATGTGAATAGAGTTTTAAAGTGTGTGTGTATGAATATATATATATATATATATATATATATATATATATATATATATATATATATATATATATATATATATATATATATATATATATATATATATATATATATATATATATATATATATATATATATATATATATATATATATATGTATGTATATATATATATATATATATATATATATATATATATATATATATATATATATATATATATATATATATATATATATATATCAGTGTTTGGAAGAACGTGTTCCAAAAGAAACGGATTCCTAGAATGAGTTTCATTTTTGAGGAACGGAGCTAAGAACTGGTTCCTTTTAAAACAACAGAACAAGGAAAGAGAACGAATTCCTTTTTTTAAGTAAAGTGAGCGAAAAGTTAATATTTTTCGTTCACGTACCTTAAAAAAATGAATTTAATTGTTCCTCAAATATTAAAACCCTTATCCTTTTGTTATAGTTGATTTTACAGCTGTAGCCAAATACAAACATTAAGCTTTGTATTTGGCTATAGCTTTGTATATGGCCACAAGTTATAATGCCAAGGCCATCTGTTGCATTTAATTAATGTGTATATTGTCCCAATAATAAAAAATGCATGCATCATTAATGATCATATGAGCTGGTAAGAGCTATAATAGTGAAAGTTAAATTTTCCTTAATTTGATATTTATTAGGTTTTATTGGTTTATCTAGAAAAATCCCTACATACTACTCCCAGGGGTCACTGGATAAACTAATGACTTGTACCACTCCTAAATTTAACATAATTATAAATATTGACTTAACTCAAATCTGTTTTGAAGTTATACTATTCTTATTTTAACCAACTCATTTGTTTGTACATGACTTACGTTTTTTATAGCTGATATTTCTAATATTCTTCTTTTTTTGCATTTTTTTGTGTTTCAAAACTATGGGTTAGGAGAGCTTATCTCTATTGCTTAATGATACAGGAACACCAAATGCCCTAAAAAAGTTAATTTTTTATTATACTTTATTGTTATAAACATATATTATATATGTATACAACACAAAGTGAGAGAGTACACTCTTTCTCTCTCGAAGCAAGCACACACACACACAAACACACACAGTTGTATAGTATATACGGTATGTTCAAATAGTATTTAATATATAGATATAACTACTCAGGTGTGTATGAATACTTATGAGCTTTCTTATATAAATACCTATCTGTTGAGGTTTCTTTCCATTGATTTTCAATATCGTTTTTTATTTTATTTGAATCATATCTGTGTTTCATTTTTTCATTGTGTGGATTAGGTAAATTGATCTTCATAGCCTTTGTGAATGTGGTAGAATATTTTTTATTAAAGTCCTGATCTAGTCTGATTAGTGCTTTATGAGTTGCGATTGAAAGTTTTTTTTGCCTATACATTCCTCTTTTTTCTGCTTTATATTTGAACCTTTTACATTTGACAGGAAATTTTTCTAACACTTTTTTAAAAACCTTTTGTAAGTTATGCATCCTTGACAGTTAAAAAGGCTATGAAGCATTTTTGAGCTTCCTAAGTTATTAAATATTTCTTTGGAAAAGGTAAGCAAAATATCTTTCAAATACAATTTTGACCTGGACCCCTTTAAGTTTTTTATATGGTTAACAATAACCGGGCCTTTTTTTTTTTATTTGTTCATAATCAAAGTGAAATATAGGATTTTTTTCAATATAAGTTTTGTATTGATGATTGAGCACTCTTGACCTAAAAACTTTATAATTTTCATTTACTAAATGTTTGATTTTATGTTTTTCAGTCAAAGCTATATATACTGCAACTTTAGCGAAACCGCAAGTTAAAGGATTAACAATAGACAACTCTGACATAACAAAAGATTGAAGTGATTTAATTATAAATCTGTTGTTTACTTGTATTCTAAATTTGGTTAACTATATTTATATTCTTCCCGCTAATTTACATGTTTACAATAATCTATGGTAATTTAAAGACCGGAATTTTAGTTTCATAGTTTTACGGCATTATAAAATAGGGGTGGATTATATCACAGTAATATTCAAATTTTAAACTTAGACTTTTAAATAAACCCTAAGAGGTTTAACTTTAAAAGTCTAACTGGTCGTATGTCAATTTGTGTGTTCTTCACACTCAAATTTATAAAAACTTTCATATAAAATGGAAAAAACAGATTTTAAACTTGAAATAACTAATTTTTTTCGACCTTTAATATGTTTGCAGACATATGACTGGTTAGAAATTAAACATATAACTTGTAACTTGTTTGAAAAACTTGTTTTCTCAAGTTAATGTTTTATCTTCGTTGAGAGCAGCGCCATTTTATACCAAAATATGGTACATCAACCATTAAGCAAAATTTTATATCTAAACTTGTGTAATTTAAAAAAAAATTAACTTTATTTGATTTTAGACATACTAAATCGCTGGTGGGAAAAAAAAAATAAAAAAAAAAATTTATTTGTGCTAAAAAAATGCAGTAAAACATTGCGTTTTTATAAAAACGCAATGTTTTACTGCATTTTTTTAGCACAAATAAATTTTTTTTGCGCATTTAATGCGCATTAATTTGCGCATTTAATGCGCATTAACGGCGTTGAGTAGTCCTTTAGTCCCTTGCAGTTAGAACTCCGTGTTCAAAATTTGAAGTTCCTATACTCTAAATCAGTGGTGTAGTCTAATTGATGTTACTTTTAATCTGGACAAAACAATTAGTGTTTTACTTCTCCATTTAGATCCAAGAGTTTTTTTTAAACCCGTTCTCCAATCAGATCTTTTTGCGCATGCTCAAAGAACTTTTCCGCTCCTCCAAAGCACAAAAAGTTCTGAATGGAGAACGGGCTTTAGAAACAAATTTGTCGAATGGATTCAAATCTAATGGTTAATTGATTAATCATTATGCCTATTTCTTTATAATACACATCAACTTTGAAACGTTGTTCGCTTTTTTTCAATGTGCTCATTGTTTGTATTTCATCAAAGAATTTTTTTTGAACAATGGAATCTTTTTGAAGGAAAAAATCAATAATTTTTCCACAGAGATGATAACGCATTAGAATTGGTTTTAATAAACTTTCAATTATTCATCAAAATAAAAGTGGTGAAAGCTTCTCAAAGGATTTCTCTATACCTTCACAAGGGTCTTGCATCACTTTTGAGACTACATTTATGGGTTCTAGCAATTTAGTTTATATTATAATCAAAACAAATGTTGAAAATTGTTCAAAATAAGTAATCAAATTTTTAGCTTCATCATAATTTTTTCCATTTAAAAAAAAATGTCAATATTTTATTTACATCAAAATGGCGAAAACGTAGGACACCAAGAGCCTGAGTACTGGACGACTATCGTGTTTAACTAATTCTTTTCAATCCTATTGCTAAGTTGGTTTGACTCGCTTTTATTAACACTGCTTATTGCATAACAGAACTGAGAATAACGTTAATTTTGTGTACCTGTTCATAAAATTGCCTGGTTCCATTGGTCACACTCTCGTTGATAACCAAACTCAGAATATGAGTTGTTAACTAAAGTTAGATTATCAGTAGTGCACAAATCTGGCAGCGGGATTGCGTTATCTTGTAACCCTGAGTAGCTATCACTTATATTTGCAGCCCCGTCGTATCCTTGATTACGTACTTTTGATCGAGCGGTAAAAATTTCTATAACTTCTAAGACTCTTGTTTTTAATCCTTGTAACGTTTGATCAGTTACCTGGATAAATTCACTAAATTTTTCTTTAATATGGATCTCTATTGGTTTTTCATTTTCACCTTTTTTAATATTAAAACATATCAATACGGTACTTAGTTGATCAATTTTTGATAGATTTTGCGTTGTGTCTGTTATTATAGTTATGAAAGTGGCCTTTCCTAATTTTCTTTTAATAAGAACATTAATCTCATCAGCTATTAAACTAATTAGTTCGTTTTGTATGTCAGGACTAAAGTTATTGGTACTGTCTTTGGGTATCATTAAT
>NC_061163.1:6656442-6676442 GCF_022113875.1 Hydra vulgaris | reverse complement strand
TAGGGCCCAATCCAAACCAAGAAAAACAACCCCATGCCATCACCTGGCAGCCACCATGTTTTATTGTCTTGGTGGTATACTTTATATTATATTCTGTTCGTGGGGGTCTTCGTACAAACTTTTCGTTAATACCTGGATTAAATAAAACAATTTTAGTCTCATCACTCCAAAGAATATTACGCCATTTCGATGATGGCCATTCTTGATGCTCTTTAGCAAATGCGATTCGATTTTTAATCTGTCTCTTATTTAGAAGTGGAGTTTTTCTGGGCCTTCTGGCTTTTAAATTGGCTTTTATCAAACGTCTTCTCACTGTCGAGGACGATATTGGTAAATTTAATTCCGTTTTTATGGCCGTGGAACTCATAAAAGGATTTATCTTCGCACATCTAATAATTTTACGGTTCGTTTTCAATGACGTTTTAAATTTTCCCCCACGCAATTCCGCTTTTTGTGTCCATTTTTTGGCATTGGAAATCATTTTTGCAGAACATTGTAAAGCATCTTGGATGAATTTGTAAGTTTTACCATCTTTTAACATATTTAAAATTATTTGACGCTTCTCATTGGAACAATGTTTTGCTCTACCCATTTTAACTGTAATAAAATTGTGAAACTTAATAAAATATCGTTTAATTTTAATGAACAAACACTTACCTTAATGTATAAAAAAAATTGATGGTAAAAACAACTTTTAAGGCACTAATAGAAAATAAAGTGTATATTCACTGCTATTATAACGCACAGTTAATAAAGCAAAATTTTATAATTTAATTTAAATTCTGATACATGTATGTATAAACAGCAATATTGCCAACCTCTTTATATTTAAAAACCCTAACAGAAAATATTTAGAGAATAAAATATACAAAATTAACCATCAGTAAAAAAATTAAATGTATTTTATAAATAATTTTCTCCCATTGCTATTTTCATGCACATGACTATATATATATATATATATATATATATATATATATATATATATATATATATATATATATATATATATATATATATATATATATATATATATATATATATATATATATATATATATATATATATATATATATATATATATATATATATATATATATATATATATATATATATCACGAGGTTAGAATTATTTTGTTTTATCTCTACTTTTTGAAAAAATCGAGTTTGATTGTGTCATGTAAAATAATGTTTTTAAAGCCTAAGTAATAAAAATCTTTTTATAGTCTCCTAAAATTATTTTTTTTTCTCAAAACAAAAAAATGTTAAGATAGAACAAAACAATTCTAACCTCGAGAAATATATACAAGCGCAAATGCAGCATTTTTTGATGATTGAGAAACCTAACTTCCAGACATGAAGCAAACTTCAAAAATTTATATGTTTATACTTACATTAAATAAGGATGCTTTGCAAAAAATTGCAATGATTGGGTAATGGGAACAAAAAAGCCCTAATATTTTAGCTACACCTGCCCCAAACGTGAGAGCAAGGAGTCGATAAAAATATTTTTTTTACTATTCAAAACCAAGTTTATATTCATTGCTAAATTTTAAAACTCACTCAATAATCTCTTAGCGTTCAACAATTATAGCCTAACAAAACTTGCAACCCCCTCAAATTGAGGGGGTTGAAACTTTTTATGGTCAGTTTTTGAACTCTAATATATTTTTGTGTGAATTTTAAAACTTATTGATGAATACAGATTTAGTTAAGAAGAGTATAAAAATTATTTTATCAACATAGGCAAAGACTAAAAAGTGAAACAAATTCTGTTGACCAGCCTCGCACCCCTTCTCCATCTAATTAGGGTGGCACAGATGTATTTATAATACATCGTTTCAAATATAGAATGTTGAACGATGGATCTTCTTGACTCAATGCATGTGTTTTGCTTGAGTATCTGTTTTTATAAATAAGCAACTCATTCTATTAACTTATAATGTGGGTACAGCTCTAAAACTAAGTTTTTTGGTTCTGAGGTCGGGTGGTAGTCAGGTTTCCCAAACTCTCAGGCAGCTCTCCGAAGCTACCTGAGAGTTTGGGAAGCTCTCTGTAAAATTTTAGAGTATTAAAAGTGCCATGTTACGCATGGATGGTGTCCCTGTTTGTACTCTTGGAGTGCATTGTCAAGGCCACAATTGGAGCCCTTTGCTGCGGCTTAAGTTTTATTAATAGTAATGAGGTGATTGCATGGACTATTAAATAAAGTACCGAGTACTATGTATGCTTTGAGTCAAGTTCTTTAACAAATCTAAAAATGATTAAAGTATCAAAAACTATAAAACACAAAAAACCATTTTCATCATCAAGTTCTCTAAACCTATTATTCACTAATATTCGTGGTCTTTGAAGTAACTTTTCTTCTGTTCACTTTTATCTCTTGCAAAGTTCACCAGACCTACTTGCTCTTTGTGAGACTAATTTAAGTTTAGCTATCTCATCTAGTGATCTTATTGCTGATGGTTATCTTCCTTTAATTTGTAAAGACTCCAATAGTCATATGCTTGGCCTGGACATTTACATTCGTAAGATTTCATCCATTTGTCAGGAAACTAGGCTTGAATCCACTAACTATTCTTTTATGTGCTTTTGCTTAGTATCACGTCACTCTATTGCCTTTCTCTTTTTTCTATATCACTCTACTTCATCTCAAGACTGCACTCTTTTCAATATTATTTCTGATCAACTTGACCAAGCTCTCTCCCTTTATCCATCAGCCAATATCGTTGTTATAGGTGACTTTAATGCTCATCACACTGAATGGTTTGGTTTTAGTGTGCAGGCGTTAAGGCCCTCAACTTTTGCCATTCTCAATGTCTAACTCAAATAGTCAAGTTTCTAACTCGCTTACCAGACAACTCGAATCATTTACCTTCTTTATTCAATTTTTGTCTTGTTTCTGATCTTAGTCAGTTCCCACATTTGCCCTTTTGCACAGGTGCTTTTGCACAGGTGCTTTTGATCACGGTTTGATTTCTCTAAAACTATAATCTTATTCTTCTTCATTATTTGAATCCCCTTATCATTGTACCTTTTACAACTACCTTAAATCTGACTCTTTCCGTGATTTTCTTTGTGATGGCCCTTGGGTAGAAATCTTTCTTCTTCCTGGTGACAAATGTGCTTCTTTCATAACTTCTTAGATTCAGGCTGGCATGATAACTTTTATTCCCTCTCGACGATTCTAAGTCAAGCCCCACTCTTCTTCATGCTTTTCCTAACATTGTGCTGCTGCAATTTTCAATCAAAACCCTTAATTCCATATCTATCAGCAAAATAATTTTCCAAAAAAACAGACGTATGTTTACAATTGCTAAAAATCATTGTAAAATAGTTTTGTCTAACACCCAAGCCCGCTATTCTCAGGTCATGAAATTTTGTATTTCATCTTAAAAGTTCGGCTCTCGTGACTTCTGAAGAATCTTTAACAGTATCAATAATAATGGCAAATCTGTTATTTCACCTCTCTTGTATGATTCAGATTTTTTCACCTAACCTAAAGACAGGATCGTGGGACGTAGGGGGACGCTAGGACGTAGGACGTAGGGGGTTTCTAGTACCCGACGAATTTTATTATTCGGTAAATTGAACACTGAAGTCGAAAAATTTGATCTATCGTTGGCAGTCATCAAAGCCTGGCTAACGAGACTCTTATTCTCTTTTTTTTTTGTTGGCAAAAAAAATTGTCTAGACTATAGCCGGCGAAAAAAATATATATCACCCCCACCACTCCTTTAAGATCACTTTGCGACAGCCGTGTCTAAAGACAAAGCTGAATTTTTTGCAAAGAACTTTTTATCAGTATCATCTTTTGATTCCACTAGTTGCGTTCTACCTGATACAGTCGAAAAACAGGTTGATCCATTTTTTGACATTTGTACCACTACAGCTTCTATATCTAAAGTGATATCCTGCTTAGAATTTACTACAGCTTGTGTTCCGGACAACATACCTATTATAGCCTTTCAGAAGTGTTCTCCAGAGCTGTTGTCTATACTTTTAAAACTATTTAACGAGTACCTATTAGAGTCTTATTTTCCAGCCTGCTAGTAAGCGGCATCTGTTCCATCTATTTTTTAAAAATGTGGAGAGCGATCTGACTAGTCAAACTACCGTCCTATTAGTCTCTTTCCTATCATAAGCAAGATTTTTGAATCTTTAATTTACAAACACTCAATCTCTCGTATTGAATCCAATAACTTACTTTCTGATCATCAATATGGATTTCAATCTTCTCATTCTACGGCTGATTCGCTAACAGTAATAAACAATAGATTTTATTGCACATTAGATAAAGGTGGAGAGGTTAAGGCCATTGTTTTTGACATTTCTAAAGCTTTTGATAAAGTTTGGCATGCTGGTCTTCTCCATAAGCTATCTTCTTACTGTGTATTAGGCAACATCTTTAAGATTATTGAGTTCTTCCTTACCAATTGTAGTATAAAAGTTGTCCTCAATGGATAACACTCTTCATTATATCATGTAATATTAGGGGTTTATCAAGGTTCTATCCTTAGCCCTATACTATTTTAAATTTACATTAACAATCTTCCAGATATTCTTATATCTTTTAATATCATTCTTATATGGCATTGTTTGCTAATGATACTGCCATTTATTCTTGATAACTCAACACTCCCTGATTGCTTGGAGGCGGCATTTGAGCTTGAAAAGGTTCTCATTTCTGCTACAGCATGGGGCTTACTGTGGTTGATGAGCTATAATTCAGATAAAACCCAATTTTTTTCAGTCAATTTTTATCGAAAAAATTTAAATCTTCCAGTATTTATGAACAGTAATGTACTCGATAAGTCATCTCACCTTCATCTTTTAGGATTAACTTCAACTTCCAATCTTTCTTGGAAACCATATATCAAATCTTTTGCAAAATTAGCATCAGCTGAATCTCTTTACTCCAGATTCTATTCTTTATCTCTATAAATCTCAAATCCATCTTTGTATGGAATACTGTTGCCATATCTGGGGTGGATCTTTCAATAATGCTCTTTCTCTTTTAGACAAGGTGCAAAAATGCATTGTAAATATAGTTTGACCTGCTCTTGCAGCCAAGCTACAACTATTATTGCATCGTCGAAATGTTGCTTCTCTTTCTCTTTTCTACAAATACTATAATGGGCACTGCTCTAAAGAACTAGAGTCTCTTGTGCCATTTACTAAAATTCATTCTTGTGTTATTCGTCATTCAATTAAGTCTCATCCTTTTTCTGTGGCTATTCCTAAGGGCTCCAAAAACTCTTATTTGTCTCCTTTCACTCCTCCTTGACCCTTAAGGGTCATATAAACAGTTCTCAATAAATTGTTTTGGCATGCATTGCTTTTGAGCACTTCTTTGCAAAAGCATCTTTATTTCTTGGAGACTATCTTCGACCTCAATGTCTACTTCGTTCACGTCAGTAATTCCTTGGTCTTCATTGTTACCAATAACTTGGTCCTCATTGTTACCAATAATTTCTTTCCAATTATTGCCCATATCTCTTTCCATGTCCGGAATAAAGCATAAGTGCTAATTTCACATCAAGATCTAATATGCTTCACGTGGCGCGGAACCCCATCCACTTCAACAACTTGTTCCGACCCATCTTTTGTTTCTGTCGCTGGCTTCCACTTAGTATAGCATTTTGCATTGGGTGGTTTCAACCAAACTTTATCACCTGCTCCAAATATTTTGTTTGTGCCATTTTTTGCCAAAAGATTTCTTCTTCTTAATCCCTTGATACCATTTTTATAACTATATAATTTCTCCATAGGTCGTACATCATTTTTGTCGACAGCAACGTTGTACCAATATACTGCTTCCGGTAATGATATCTTAGATTTTTTTTTTTTTTTTTTTTTTTTTTTAGTGTAATTTATTTCGCCGTTAAAAAATTTTTACATTGCATATACATTTTTATAAATTAATGGCTGGAGCAAGAAGAAGGCACATTTCGCCTTATCGCCGAGCCCCATTAAAAATTCTACATAACCGTAACATACAAATATATATATAAAAGAAACAATTAGAAATGAAATAGAAAATAACTAATATAATAAAAAAAATAAAAAATAAGAATTAATTAAGAAGCGTTAAGATGCTTAACAGTTGCTAAAATGTTTAAGAAATAAGTTAATATATAAAAAAAAAAAAAAAAAAAAAAAAAAAAAAAAAAAAAAAAATTCCTGAATATAAAAGAAATTGAAAAAATAAAATCTCATAATTAACACTAAATGAATATGTAACATCATCACTTATGACATCATCACTTGTGACATCATCACTTGGATTTGCTCTGAAGATTGCTCTGCTATTCTTTTTATTTTACGATGGTTTCTTTTCACGATTTCGTTTTCATCAGGGTAATAAGCGGCCCAAAACGTGATACGCACTCCCCAATTTTCAAAGAAACTCATCATTTCTTCAGTATTAAAAGTTGCCTCTTTATCTGCTAATATTTCAGATAGTGCTCCTCGTTCACAAAAGATAAGACGGAGAACTCGAACTATGGCAACATATCCGTATGAACTTGACAGTTGTTGCCACAAAACATATCTTGAAGGTCCGCAATCGATTAAACTCGGAAATATTTCAGTTTCATATTGCGTAATATCCATGGCCAATCTTTCCCAATTTTCTTTAACATTCAAGGTACCTTTCGACCACTGTACAGGTGCTGGATCTATTAACTGACAAGACTCGCAATTTTTTAATACCATTTGAACTTCGTTTTAGCTGCATTTGGAAGTACTTCACAAACAAAGTTCAATGTTCTAGTTTTTTTTTTTTTTTTTTTTTTTTTATTTGTTATCTAGGTGCCCCAAGAAGTCCTAAAAGTCTTGTCACAGAGCACCGCGGAAGTGCATTTAAACCAGAAGTTTACACCTCCTTTCTTACCGTGACGCAAAATATGTCCAAAACTCGTTTCTAACTTGGATCTCCTGCTTATAAAGCAAGCGTTCAAACCACTGCGCCACGGCCGCTACTCACTCCAAAATGTTAGTGTTGTGACCAAAACTAAAAATTGTAACTAACTAATCTAAAAAAACCGTAACTAAAATTAGTCGACAAATTTTTTAGTTAACTAAAATTACCCGACTAACTTTTTAGTCTAACTTAAATTAGTCGACCAACTTTTTGGTAACTAAAAATAGTCGACTAACTTTTTAGTTAATTTAAATTAGTCGACAAACTTTTTGGTTAACTAAAATTACCCGACTAACTTTTTCGTTAACTTAAAATACCGAACTAACTTTTCAGTCTAACTAAAACTAGTCGACTAAGTTTTTACTTAACTCAAAATGTCCGACTTTTTAGATAACTAAAATTAACCGACTTTGTTTTTAGTCCAATTAGAGAAATTTATAAATATATAATATAAATAATTTGGGTTCATGATATCATTTCTATTTTTAATTTTTGAATAAGTTTGCTAATACATGATCATTTTACTGCATAATACCGCAAAAATAAAAAAATATCAAAATAATTTTCTTTTAATTTTCAGTGCCATTGATTTAACAATATACTTTTAAAAAATATTTCATAAAAAATCCAAAAACTAAACATGGTAAAACACAAATATCTTTAGAATTAAATACCAAGGCCAGCGCAAAGGGGTGAGGGGATGGGGTAGTTAGTTTTGTGTGTGACATCCCATCAATAAACTTTTAGCTCATTTAAATTTAACTCTTATAGATAAGTAAGTCGGCAAATGTAGATTTTCAGAAATTCACTTAGTTAATTTAAAAAAGCAAGGATATTTTTTTCCTTTTTCTAGTCAGCTAAAATTTTAACGACGCTCTCTATGTTTTACCTACTTGTGCCGGCCCTGTAAACTACAGTATATTACAATAATTCGTTTTTATTATGTGCCACATTTTTGGATCCAAATTATAAAAGTTTTCAATTCTTTGAAAAAAACGAGAAAAAAAAAAAATATTTAAAATGCGTTAGAGAATTTTTGTCGCAATTTCATTTGACAAAAAAAGTTTTTGATATAATTCCAAAAGGTGACAATCAAATCATGAAAATTTAAGTAATCATTTTACGATGAAGATGATAATTTTGGAAATGATAGTGACAAAATAATAAGTTTAGATTTAAAAAAAGAAATTAGTAGTTTATAAATTTGTCAGTAAATGAGCAAAATGTTTTTACACTTTTTGCATCAAAATCAACATGCGTTTCCAATATTGTATTGTATTTCAGCAATGATTTAATGTACGCCTGCTACCAGTGCATCAAGTGAACGTCTTTTCTCTGACGCATTAAACACTTTAATCTAATCCCCTTGCTGTTAATAATATACTTAACATAAATCAATACGGTTTTAAAAGAAATAACTCTACTGAACATGCAATAATTCATCTTACTCGTAGTATAACTGATTCATTCGAAAAGTCAGAGTTTACTTTAGGTATCTTAATAGACTTATCTAAGGCTTTTGACACAATTGATCATGAAATACTGTTTAAAAAAACTTGAACATTATGGTATCACCGGTAATGTTTTAAAACTACTAAAAAGCTATTTAAAACATCGCAAACAATTTGTTTATGTCGATGGATCTTCTTCACAAGAATATCTTAATATAACTTGTGGAGTTCCACAGGGAACTCTTTTTTTAAACATCTATCTAATGAAAAAATGCAAAAGTAAATATATTAAAAAAGTTATTGCATTTTAATTGATAATTGTTTTGTTTTTTTTTTGTTTTTTTTTTTTTGTTTATATCGTGTTACAGTTTACAATTATATAAATCGTAATACATTTATATAAATAACTTTATAAATAAAAGCTTTACAAATATAAACAAGGTTTCTGATAGAAGATCTCATTGATCTTGTCGTCAGAACCGTTTAAAAGCGTAAAAAGCAACAACAACAGTAAAAATAAATAAGAAATTAAATATTATACAGTGCGTTATTGCATATTAGAAGTAAGTCATTATATCGTTTATAGAAAAAATAAATTTTTTTAGTTTATTTTTAAAAAGTTCGAATGAAGTTGATAAATCAAAATTATTCAAAACAATTTTGTTGCAGAGATAAGGTGCACGATATCCAATACAAAATTGATTAAACTTTGTACGACAAAATGGTTCATTTAAAAAATTATCATTTCGCAAAGTATATTTGTTTATTTTTTTGATAAAAAAATCTTTAAAAATGGATAGTGCTGAGTCATCTTTACATTGAAACTTTACATTAAAACAAAAACACAAAATTTTATAAATGTTGAGTTGATATACATTAAGGACATTCGCATCTTTAAATAAAAAATTTGAATGCGTTAAACAATTTTTAAAATATATTAAACGCACATCGTGTTTTTCCTGACGACGATAAAGAAGTCGCAATTTACTTTTGTTTGTACTTCCCAAGCAGTATTGGCACAGTTAATATAGCTATGTATAAAGG
This sequence comes from Hydra vulgaris, assembly GCF_022113875.1. Classification (NCBI taxonomy): domain Eukaryota; kingdom Metazoa; phylum Cnidaria; class Hydrozoa; order Anthoathecata; family Hydridae; genus Hydra; species Hydra vulgaris. Next base: position 6,667,022 of record NC_061163.1, on the reverse strand, counting down.
AGTAGTAGAGTTGCATTAAACTCTTTTTATCTAGAAAATATCTGATCTTAAATAGGATGCCAATACTTTTAGCAACTTTATTGCTAATGTAGTCAATATGAGTTTTCCATGTAACATTTTCATCAAGAATTATTCCTTAAAACATTGTGGCGGTTTCTCTCTTTATTTCAATTTCATCAATAAATAGTTTTGGCATAAGGTTTGGCAAAGATCGTTTTTTTGATAATGGGTGAAACAGAATATACTTTGTTTTGTCTATGTTTAAAGTTAATTTATTACATTTAAACCAGTTAGAGATAAACTTAAGTTCTTTATTCATTTCGTAGAACAGTTTTGTAATGCTACGGTTTGATATAAATAAATTTGTATCATCAGCAAACATGATGTTTTTTAAGTTTCATACTTTATTTATATCATTTACATAAATTAAAAAAAGAAGAGGCCCGAGAATCGAGCCTTGAGGAACACAGCAAGTTATTTGAGTCATTTTGCTTTGGCGTCTGTTATTGACGGGGACAAATTGTTTTGACCCGGTTTTAAGGTGATTTTCCACTCATCCGTTTTTCTACGGGAAAGGGAACGAAAAAATAATCACGTGAGCATGTGCAGTTTCCTAACGGACAAATAAAAACTTTTATTACGCATGCTCACGCGATTATTTTTTCATTCCCTTTCCCGTAGAAAAACGGATGAGTGGAAAATCACCTTTAAATGTGTTTTAAAGGGCTTAAAAATTACATATTGGTTTTTCAAGTAAATAAAATATCATAAACAATTTTCTGGTTTTAAAAGCGAAATTACTTAATAAAATGTTTTCATTATTTAACAGTTAAGTATTATTTAATACATTTATTCAACAACTTATATTGCGGAAATTGCATTCTAAAATGCAAATACTAATCTTTCTATTAAATTTTTCAAGTCTCACCAAATGACGAACAACTATACTCTGAAAGCAATCAATATATTCATTATAACTTATTTAACGATTATCTTTTGGGTTTATGTCAATACTTTTGCCTGCCTAACTGTAGTGTTTGCGGGTTCTAACAGTCGGGAGAGAAGACGTAACAATAAATGTTCGTATGTTGCGTATTGTATTTTTTTTTTTTTTTTTTTTTTTTTCTTTAAATTTTTTACAACTACATATTAATTACAAAATTTTTTTTTACACTGCGATAACATAAACAAAATAAACTTCCAATACAAAAAAAATTAATATTTTACAAAATACCGTTAAGATAAACATAAGAAGCAATAATTAAATATGCTATGACTTGATAAGGGCTTTGACTGTTGTAGGGAACTCGTAGAAGACTGAGTTTAGTCTTATCATCGAGAACCTTGGGGTGTTAGGTAAAGTACACATATAAACATTATGATTCTCATAAAACAAATATTTTAAATGTTTTCATTGAGGTAGACTTTTCTTTTCTTTTTATTATACTATGTATGGTGTTAGTGTTGTGTTTTATAATAATAATATTATCTTTATTTTTTAATTAAAAAAAAAAAACTATTTTCATTTGTAATTGATTGTTGATTATTTGAATGTGAGCGTAAATATTAATTTATCATTGGAACTAAAACATTTCTAAGTAATTATCTGTATTAAGAACATGATTTTTTAGTTTTGACTTTAAAGTAGTTATATTGTCAGCAAGAGAAATTGAGGTATAATTCGGAATTAGTTTGTTATATAAATAAGGGCCGCGGTAAAAAATAGAGAATTGAGAGTTTTTTCATCTTTTCCGCGGTACAATAAAGTTACCAGTTGATCTCGTGTTAAATTTGTTGAGATTAGATTGAAAGAAATTTTCTGTGAATCGGTTTGAAACTAATCCTAATTTGTATTTTAGCATGAACAATAGGCCGGATCATAAAAATTAATTTTTTTAGAATTTGTGAAAAGTAGCGTGATACAGTGTTGTTTAATATTTACAAAAAAAATATTTCTAAAGAATTGATTATACTTTGCATTTTTAAGTTTTAAGGTTTTATATGCTAAGTATATTTACTTTAGTACATGCATTAACTGAAACATGCATTTAACCCTAATACTAGATATAATCTCAAGGTTATGAAATTGAACCAAACCTATACCTACCTAACTAAATTAATCCTAATAATATGATTAACTCCAACGCTATTATAACTTTATATTTTTATATTATTATTATTATTATTATTATTATATTATTCTATTTTTATATGATTGTTTATTAATTTCTGCTTTTATCAACTGATTGCAGAATTTATCCGTCTCATCTTGTATTTTTACAAAGTAACTGAAATTCTGATATGTTATAAAATTGTAAAGCAATAATGATTTCAAGATCTAAAGCTTCAAAGAATCGTCATATACTTTTTGGAGAAGGTCGTGAATTACCCAATTTTTGCTTGCCAACCCACAAGCAAGTAGGCAAAGCATACTTGTCTGAGATGAATTATGAAACTGAACCACTACGGTCTGTTTGTAAGAGACTAGCATAGAAACTTTCTCAGATATGAAAGCATCAGTTCCTACTATAAGTCTTCAAGGCATAGAATTACAGCTGGAGAAGTACATAGGCGATGTTCAGAAAGTGATTCGATCAAAGTCTGCAACAGTCAAACAAGATGAAATAAAAAAAGATCTTGACACATTGTTTGACATTTGTTCGTGTAAATGCAAAGAACTTTTGTCTTGTTGCTGTCCAATGGTTTTGAAGGTGCCAGCAATTGAGCATGACTTCCTAACTGATCAACGCACTATACGTGTTGGCAGAATAGCTGGAATCGATAAGAAGGAATCCGCACGTGCTGAGAGGTGTTTAAAACAAAAATCTGTTTCATTATCAAAGGAAGAGACTGCAGTTAAGTGTGCCAGAGTTGTTGAAGCATCTGATAATGAATCAGATAATGAAACAGACAACAATTCTGACACCGAAACTTATTCCCCTTCCGTATCAGATGTCGATACCGAAGTCACATCTACTCGTCTGAAAAACCGTTGTTTAAAAAATATTGCTCTACAAGCAGATGGTTTTGGCATATCAGATAGAGCAGTTGTCGCGATTGTATCAGCAACTCTGGTTGATTTTGGTATAGAACATATGGGGCCAGTGGATCGGAATAAAATTCGCAGAGAACGAAAACTACTGAGAACATCCTGTAAAAATGCTGATTGAAGAATTACTGGATTTATTTTGATGGAGGGAAAGATCAGACTTTAAAACTTGAGGGGGATAGGCAGACTGTGATTTCTGAGGAACATATTTCCATTTTATCGGAGCCAAATTCAAAGTATGTTGATCATTGTACGCCAACAAGTGAATCAGCCAAATCCATTGCAGATTCAATAACTGATACTGTTGACTGCACGAACCTTGTTTGTATTGGTTCTGATTCAACTAACGTTAATAGTGGTTTAAACAATGGAGTTATACGCAGAATGGAAATTGAACTTGGTCGACCACTGCACTGGTCCATTTGTCTTTTACATCTGAACGAGCTTCCTTTGCGACATATTTTTCATTCCTTAGATGTTGCAACAACTGGACCCCATTCATTTAATGGACCAATTGGCAAGTCTATTTCAATGTCTGTTCAGAAACCCATAGTCAGCTTTGCCATAATTGTTGGTGAACCTATTATATGCGATAAGCAGTTGTTAAGCAGTGATTAACTGTACTTTTTCGAAATTGTTAATGCGGTGAAGACAGGTGTTGTACCAGATAGATTTAATTCTAGAACACCTAAGCAACTAAACCATGCAAATTGGTTGACACTAGCAAACCGTGTTCTACGCCTCTATATATCTACTGAAAATCCATCAAATGAACTAATACTTTTGGCTTAATTTATTGTGAATTCATATGCGGTTGTTTGGTTTGACATTAAGAAACATTCAAACTGCTGGAATGCTGCTCCACACTTTTATAAAATGATAGAAACATCACGATTTCTTCCTGTGCGTTATCGAATAATTGTTCAGCAAGTTTTGAAGCGCAATAGCTACCCGGCTCATATCGAGAGCATTATTCTGGCTATGCTCAAAGACAACCGTCAAGTAATCCGTAAGCTTGCGTTGAAGAGAATTCTTCGTGCTCGTGAAGATGACATACCAAATCGAAAATTTCAACTCCCTGAGATACGATTTCAAGCGACTAGTTATGAAGAACTGATTGACTGGCAAACACAGCCCCGCTTGGAACCTGTTCTGACAAAACATATTCCAACTGTACAAATATTGGCATGGCTTTCGTCAGTTGAAGACATAGTTATTGACATTGAGCCATTTCCATGTCACAATCAAAGTGTTGAACGTGTGATTAAAATTGTGACTGAATCAGCATCCAAAGTTTATGGTCATGAAAATCGTGATGGCTATATTCGCGTTCAACTGGAGCGCCGCAAGTTGATGCCTCACTTTGACACAAAATCTGAATTTAAGAACATTTAAGTATAGTTTCTAACCAACGTTTGCTAATGATATATTGTTTTGACTGTTCAAATAATTTGAATTTTATTATACATTCAATCAATAAATAATGTAACAAATAAGCGTTTTTAAGTTAATTTATTTGAAAACTTTAAAGGTAAAAATGCAAAGTATAGCAAAGTAGTAGCGAAAAACGGTTTGCAGCATTGCATTCAGCGTATTTGAGAGTCAATTACTGGAAATTCCCGAAGAAATTTTCCAAATTTTTGTAAGTTATGATCCGGCCTAATGAACAATATATTAGCATAGATATTAATTTGGTAAATGTTTAGCGCTTTCATTTCATTTAATAGGGGTTTAGCGTGGGTCAGTTTGTTCTTATGATGTATTATTCTGGAGGCATGTTTTTGTCGTCGATAAAGAGACATTAACTTTTTCTTGTGTGTGCTTCCCCAAGCAATGTTGGCATATGTGAGATAACTATGTATAAAGGAAAAATAAAGAAGTTTTAGGTTTTTTTGCAATATTTGTGTTGGTGGTTACGTTAATATTACAATAGGTTTGGGGAGAGTTAATAAAGGGAGGGAATTTAATGCTCATTTATAATTTTTAAGTAAGCCGTCGGTACGGCTTTGGCAGGGGAGATTATTCTGGATGTGCGATTATTATTGCACACTACCTATAGGACGCAGCACATAAGAAATATAAGTTAAACGTTCAAAAAGCGTACCAAATTTGATTTAATTGGCTAAAAGGCATTATTTGTACATTCCATGCTGATTGGGTATTTATTAACAGTTGCAACAAACTCATAGGCAGTTGTCTGCGAGCTGGGAAAAAGATAAAAATAATCGAATTTTGCTTTAAACATTTTTTTTGAATAAAAGTTTAATTCGACTTGGCTCTAGGATTCACAATTAGTAAAGTGTTTAATTACGATAAAATAATATTTAATCGCCTCAATAAAGCTTCCTCGTGTGTAAAATTTTTATGCTAAAGATTGTTTCATTTTTCAAGCACTAAATCTTGCTTTAGTCGACTAAATTTAGTTACACTAAATATTTAGTCGTCTAATTTGAGTTAACTAAAAAGTTAGTCGACTAATTTTAGTCGACTAACTTTTTAGTTAACTCAAATTAGAAAAAATACCTGAAATCAAATTAAAAAATACCTGACTAAAAAGTTAGTCAGGTATTTTTAGTTAACTAAAAGGTTAGTCGGGTAATTTTAGTTAGCTATGGAGTTAATTGAGTAATTATAGTTAACTAGAAAGTTAGTCTGGTAATTTTAGCTAACTAAAAAGTTAGTCGAACAATTTTAATTAGACTTAAAAGTTAGTTGAGTATTTTAAGTTAACTAAAAAGTTAGTCGGATAATTTTAGTTAGCTAAAAAGATAGTCGACAATTTTGAGTTAACTAAAAAGTTAGTCGACTAATTTAAGTTAGACTAAAAAGTTAGTCGGGTAATTTTAGTTAACTAAAAAGTTAGCTGACTAATTTTAGTTTGACTAAAAATTTAGTTTAGGGTATTTTTAGTTAGACTAAAACTAACCTAAACTCCCACTCCTACAAAATGTTCAGTTTTCCTGTGTATACTCAAGATGGATTCAGGCTCCACAACTACTACTCTCCTCATTAACGTCTCAAAGTACACATTTCATATTTTCATCACAAATTTCATCGTCCTAGCCCTTCGTCAAACTGACAACTCTTTGTTTCAAAAGACTACAAACAACTTGTAACCAACCACACACAGGTAAATGACCCACCAACTGTCCGCAAACTGAAAAGACTACTCTTCTGATTAACTTTTTCGGGATTTCTTTAACTCGATTCCCTCTTGACCACGTCAGTTTGTTACCAACTTTGTGTACACATAATCCTAACACACGGACCCCATTGCCGTCACCCTCTGTTCATTATCTGTTCACCCTCTTTGGTCTCCAAACCATGTTTTGTCAAAATGTCTCTTGACATAATCGAGACTCACCACGTTCTCATTGATAAATATGTCATCCACGTAGGCGGACGTTCCTTTCTTAACCAACTCGTCTTGATCAATGATGGCGTTCACAATGGATTTCATGATCATCGGCGCAATATTCAAACCAAACCTAAGTCGTGTAATTTTCACAGCTAGAGATGTTGTTGACGATATCTCTTGTTGTAAGATACCGCTGTTTGGAACGACCAAAGGTGTTCCTCTATTTTCGGCTATAGATAAGCCTTGCGTAAATCCATAATTGCTGGTTTGTTTCCCATTCTTCTCCATTCTCTCAATTTATCAATACACACATCTGCGCCTCTTGCTCGCCTCGATGAAGTTGTTAGCTTTTCTCCAATCCTAAACAGGCCGGGCTTTGTTACCTTTGTTTCTTTGAATCACAGCCATTAAAGAAATTTGTCCTTTGGACGGCCCCATTACGTTTTCATTATACTCAAGTAATCATTTCCGCTTAATCCAATTCTGAAGTTTGTTTTCGTATTCCGTTTCAGCATATTTTGGTACCGTGTACTGGGCAACTTTGTTAATCAGTTGGTCGGGTCCATCTCCGTCTCTCCATTTCCATTTGACTCTCCATTCCATACCATCAAAAATAGCTTCATGATCTTTCTTCATGGAAATCCACCAAAATAATTTCGTTGCGTATTTTGATATCATCAACCTCGGCATTTACAGTCGCGGATCCAATGCATTGATAAACTTTACATTCAAAAGTTACCACCTTTTAGAGAGTTTAAACTTTTATTCTGATTTTTTGACAGAAAACTGGGATTCAGAATTGTCTTTGAGCAACAAGTGTCCATCATAGCTGTTGCTACTATGCCATTAACTTTTAAAAAAGTAGTACACAACGCGCTGGTTCCATTTTTGTTCAGAAGCAAGGTGGCGTAGATTCTTCGCTCCTGCACTCGCTTCCCTGTATCTTCAAACATCTTAAAGCCATATATCCTTCGTTAGCACATTTAAAACATCGAAAGATCTTCTTAAACAAGTTCTTTGCAAACGAACAGTTCTTCGCAATGTTGTGTAACTTTTGCTACTTGTAACACACTAAAGGATTATTTGTATCTTGATGTTGAAACACAGCGCCAATAGCATTACTGTCATCTATCCTCACGTGGTTTAAAACAGCTCTTACTTTGGGCAACATAATATCAATCGGGTCCTTTGTCGCTCAAAATTGTGATGATAGGCTCGGACAATCCCGCAACAAATACCAAACGTACTATCTCTTCCGACAATTTTGCAAGATAAGCCAATCTTTTTAAATTAGCCAAAAAAAAAACATCAACTTTCTCTATCGTATAACTTCCGTTTTGTGAAAAGCTCTTATGCACTGTAAACGTCTTATGAGAGCGCTGCTAGCAGCACTTGCTCAACTTCCATTGCATCTTGCTTATCTTCAATGGTTAAACCGTCATAAACCAAATACGCAGTTTTTCTAATAAGAATCGAAAAAAGTAGCTCTAGCTTTTTGTTCTGCATTTCAGCTATTACTTTGGTTCTTTGCATCCACACCACAGCATCTGAAGTTCCATTATATGTTACGAACATATTGAATAATTTCATACTTAAATTCATTGCCTGGTTAGCTTGAATTCATTGCCTAGGTCACCCCGCAATTCAAATTACGTTTTGTCATTTATTTAATCTTGTTACTGCTACTACTAAAACGTGTGGCTTTCACGCAAATTATATAAAACTTGTATAGATTAGAAGTGCTTAAAACTTTAGAACATTTTGGAAAATAACAGAATATTTTAGAAGACTTTAGAACATTCTAGAACAATTTAAAACATTCTGGAACAATTTAGAATATTCTAGAACAATTTAAAATAATTTTGAACATTCTAGAACAATTTAGAACATCCTGGAATATTCTAGAACATTTTAGACTTATATAGCTGCTCATCTAATTTTATAGTTATTACAGAAGCAACACATGACGTTGTACAAACTAGCGATAATAGATTTCAGAAGAGCAAGTATGTCAGGACCAATAATCTGGTAAAATTTGAAGACTCTCATAAAAGAAGAAGAATGGTCTCTTTGGAAAAATATTCACTGGAAGAAAAGTGCAGAATGCTTCTCCAAAAGCAAATTATTGGACGCTACCATTTCCTTGGGCCAAAAATCAAAGGAAGAAAGGAGCGAATAGCGGAAATTTCAAAAGAAGTCATCAAATTGTGGAAGAATAAAATAAATTTCTGATCAAGTTATACGAGCAAAGCTTGATAAAACATTGAAATGTTGTAATGAATGTGGCAAGCGGGGAAGCTACGAACCCCTTGATGAAATTTTTGATATTACTAAAGTGGATTGAACATAGTTATCTTCCGAGGACAAGCAATTGTACCATCTCCAAGTGGAAAGCAAAGGAACAGTGGGATACTGTAAAAGCCAAGCGACCAGTAAAGAAACAATCCATCTCTCTAAAAGACAAAAACTTTCTAATGAGTTATCTAACTCATCATCTTACTATCCTGGTATTAGTGATTTTAACTGAGGCTGACGACAGTGAATATGAAAACAATGAAGAAGGTGAGACAACTCCTACACCAAGCAAAAAACATCATAAAAGCAAAATTGCAGTCAACTTGGTAACTTCCACAAGAGTAACAACAAACAAAACTGCTAACATATATATGCAAGTAATTGGCTCGTGAAGGCATTGACATCCCAACTCCATTTCAATCAGCTATTAACAAGTCAACAATCAAAGAGGCAATCAAGCTGAAGAAAAAAATGATTGAAAAGTTGCATATGGAAAGTTGGTCTTTTCACTTTGATGGCAAGCACACTGACAGAATGGATTATCAAGTTGTCATTTTTAAAAATTAAAGAAGAGAAATCGAATTGGATGTCCTTGGCTTAGTAGATGGTAGTGCTTTAACTATTGCTCAAGTAATTTCTTCTTTTCCTTGATGAATTTCACCTATGGAATTCAATATAGATGATTGTTGCAGATTAGCACCAGCGTTAACACTAGAAAAAAGAATGGTGTTACTGTAATATTGCAACGAATGTTCACAGAGAAACGCATCAACAAACTTCAGTTTATCAGTTGTCAACACCATGTATTAAAATCCTCCGTTTGGTGATGGATGAAGAACTTGGAAGTAAAACACAATCGCCAAACATCGAATATCCATTTGTATCTCAACTGTTGAAATAGTACAAAAAACTGAAAATACAGTTTAATAACGGAACAGAAGTAATTTTTGAAACATCAGGCTGGAGAGATGATATGAAATTTTTGTTTCATCTAACTCGAGTTTTCCGATTTTTTTGAGGAAAAGATATATTTTCCATTGATCTGGTTTCAGAAAATACCCAACATCAGCAATGCGAGGTGGAACTCCAGAGCTATACTAGCAATCCTGGCCTTTATTTTAATTCCTTCAACAAGGACAATTCTGCAGAGAGTGTCAATTTATATCGTATGGCTGGGCAGACGATTGCTTAACAGACCAACTGTACAACGAAAACGACTTTAATAACTTGGCTGAAATACTGAATCCATACAAAAAGGCTTTAAGCTTTTTGAAAAATCACTGGAAGCGAGAGCCATCCATACTACAGATACCCAGGAGTAATCAATGCGCAGAGCGCGCAATCAAAGTAATGGAGGAAATTTATTCATCATGTAAAAATAAAGACAGACTGCACCTTCGATTCCTTCTGTGCAACAAGCAAGAGCAAGGTCAACGGTCTGAGTCATTGATGGATTGAAAATTTATTGTATTACATGACTATGACATTCTAAATACATTTGAATACATCGTAGTACTTATGTTAAAACTGGCGGGGTGAACGTTTTTGAATTTCGTGCTTTTTAGGTAAAAGTTCATCAAACTACAATATAACCCTAATAAACATATATATAATTTTTACCTTAACTATATGAACACATTACCAATTACATACAAAACCGTACAAACATATTAACAACAATTATCAAATTTAGCCCACCATGGTACAAAAAAAAGTTGTACGAATAAAAACCCAGTAAACTTTCTACAGCGGAATTTAAATGGACTAATATAGACATTTTTAGCAATCCATTGTAGTTTTGCTCATCGGTTACTTTATGGACCATTTTATAAATGTTAATAGTTATTGGCTAGTCATTGGCTAGCCATCAAAAGTGGC
>NC_061163.1:6628942-6651442 GCF_022113875.1 Hydra vulgaris | reverse complement strand
GATCACGATGAAGAAAAAGTTGAATCTCTGAAAGGAATCAGTGACGAAGAAGAGTCAATTAATGAAATAGACGATGGGTATATTAGAGTGCCACCATGCATGTTAGGCAGACCATTAAAAGATTTTGATTGCGAGAATGATAATGTAAGTTAAAAGCGTTTTCTAGTTAAAAGTTGTTATTTTTTTTAATCTTCTAAGGAAGAAAATTGACAAATGATTATTTGTAGGATAATTTTATTTTTTGTAAGGTATAATTTAGGTATAATTTTTATTTTTTTAATTTTTAGTAAGGTATAATTTTTAACCTCAGAAGGTTAAAAATTGTATCTTACTAAAAGTATACCACATGTCATACCATACGGTAGAATCTTCTGTCTTTTTTTGTTTTAAGTGTAGAGTAATAAAATTTCCATCTTAATCAATGACGTTTTACGAAAAGAGCGCGGTTTAGTACCGGGGATCTTTTAGACCTTGAGTTTAGCTCTCTAACTATTATTTTTGATGCGTCACACTTTTTACGTGACGTATCAAGAATTAAATTTTGAAAAATTGAAACATAAATGTGCAATTTCTCCAATTTCTATAACACACCGTTGGCGATAATAAAATTGCAAATTTATACTTCTACGGTATTTTAACATTTTTTAATATATTATACATAGCATATTATGTAACAATTTAGGCCTTATTTAGTTATTTTTTTTACCCAGTGAATAAATAAATATAAAAATGACAACAAAAAAAAAGTTTTGATGTAGGTATATAATATATACCTCAACATTTCAACTTTCAAAAAGATTAAAATAAACTTTTTACTTGTAACAATTTAGGCCTTATTTATTTATTTTTTTGTCATTTTTATATTTATTTATTCACTGGGTAAAAAAAATAACTAAATAAGGCCTAAATTGTTACAAGTAAAAAGTTTATTTTAATCTTTTTAAAAAATGAAATGTTTATCAGCTCTTATGAAAATGTTTTTAGCTAAAGCAAATTTTTGAACTATTTAAAAAAAAGTTTTATAATTTGTAAAAGATTGTTTTTCGGAAAAAAATATATTTAATTCAAAAAATCTACATTTTTATATATTATATATAAAAATGTAGATTTTTTGTAGAATATATTATATATTAAAATGAACATTATATATTTTCTTCCTAAAACAATCTTTTACAAATTATAAAACTTTTTTTTAATTTGTTCAAAAATTTGGTTTAGCTAAAAACATTTTTATTAAGAGCTGATAAACATTTCAACTTTTGAAAAGATTAAAATAAACTTTTTTTTCATTTCCGTTTGTCGTCTTTTTTCAGTTCAATAAAATTTTTCATTATTTTCTAATGTTATACGCGTTCTTTTCTATAATCAAATAGATTGTACCTTAATTAGTCATCTAAGTCCACCGGCAGAGAACGGTCTAATAGCTACAATCGACTGCTACACTCGTAGCAGCAATTAAGTAAGTTTTCGATATTCAAAGCGTTTGTTTTTCTTGGTAGCAATTCGTCGCTTCGATATATTTATAACTGCGTAAGCTGGAATTTTTATCTCAAAAAAAAAAAAAAAAAAATATTGCTACCTTTCTATCCAAACTTTATTTGCAATGTATAACAAACCCTAACGTACTCTTGAATCGAAGTATAACGAGTGGGTTTTAAATAATAAAAACAACATAAAAAGTGTAGAGAAAAAGAATTTTCATCGTTATTTTTTCACAAAATTACCAAAAGAAATTATAATAACAAAAAAAGTGAAACTCATTTAAAAAAAAAAAAAAATACACTTTCTATTATCTACAAATGAAAAGTTTTTAAATCTAAAATTAAGAGATAATACTATGCGTCCTCAATGCTTGGGTCATGGTGAAACTATAGCTCATAAGATGTTTAAGTGTGAGAGATTACAGTAAATTTACAGAAGTAGATTTACAGCAGCCGTGGTTTAGTGGTTAGAGTTCTGGCTTCAGAACAGGAGGTTACTTGTTCGAAGATCTTCTCTGACCGTATATGCGTCATTGGTGAGAACGAAGGCGTGACTTTCTGGTTAAAATGCTATTCCGTGTTGATCTGTAGTAAGGCCTAGTGCTTCCAATACCGATACCATTTTTTAATACCGGTATATCGGTACTAAATAATTATAATACCGGTAATATCGGTATAATACCGGTATTAAACTTTATTTTTAAATTTATCTAAATAAAATCTCAAGTTAATAGTAAAAATTTTATTGATTCAATCAGCTTATTTATTTTATATCAAAACTACTGACTTTTTCATTTTTCGCTTTTTTCTGCTTTGTAAAATGAGCCCGTAAAAAACATAGGGCGTTCAGAACATCATCTTCAAAAGATCATCTAATTTTGTTGGCTTCACAGTTTTCAAGTAATGGTAGGAATTTTGCAAATATATACAACGATTTCCTCCTTCTTCAAAAATTCCTATTTCAATACATATAATTTTTGATGAATTATTCGAAACATTCAATTTTCCCTTGTTGTTACATTTCTTATTTTTCAAAATTGCAAAGTCAAGCTTTTTTTTCAATGACAAGTTTACAGCGTTGTCCACAGAATCACTATCGGAAAAAACGCTGGTGAAAGGGAGAGGACTATACCCTTTCTGATTGAGCCGATCTTTCAGTCGAGTTATGGTATTTACAATGGCTAATTTGCTATGGTGCTCAACAGATAGAGCTAGATCCAAATTCTTGTAACGTTGATGTCCCTTGTGCAAAAAATGTTGTATGCTGGAAAAAGAGTACGTTGCTCATTGAATTGTTGCACCAACATAACTTTACAGCTAAATCGATTTCTCAAAGGTTATCTATCATGAAAATGTTGTATGGGCACACAACAGAGTTGCATGATTTTGGCACAATGTTTCCACAGCCAGTTTTGCTGGCGCAAGACATAAGTTAACAACTAATATTGCATCGGACTCATTATTAGTTACCTCAACTTTGGACTCAAGGGCAAAAAGCGACTCGTGAATGCATTTTTTCAATTATACAAAACGTTCGAGTACTGTGTGCAAGCTAACCCAGCTAGTTTTGGATCCAAGTATTAGTGGAATATCTTTATCAAATTTTTCTAACGTGCGTTTTTGAATTTTGATCATTTTTGTCGGAGAACGGCGAAATAAAAATTTCACAACGGTGCGAACCTTTTTGATTAACGGCTGCAAATCATCAGTCAGTTCAATAGAGTCATTCTCTTCACTCATTACAACTTGAAACCCGCCGGAAAAGTCTTCATCATTATTGGTTATGTTTGTGTCATCAGTATTTCCTCGTCACTTTCTCTGTTATTGCATATTACTTTCAAGTTTTTTTTGCAGAAATTGACAATTTTTTTGTACAAAATATCTTGAATACCTATTTGAATCCCATGCCTAATGCACAACTGTTGATCACAGTTACTTAAACGCCCCACTTTCTACATTACCGAAACTTTTCATATTTACGTTAGTGCAAAATTCAAACATGCGTTCTACATTAAAGCGAGTGACGTAATGATAACATTTTTTTTTTTTTTTTTTTTTTTTTTTTTGTATGTATTTAGGTGCTCCCAGAAGTCCTTATGGTCTTATCGTAGAGCACCGCGGGAGAGCATTTAAACAGGAAGTTCACGCCTCCTTCCGTACCAATGTCGCTTGTTGGGCTAGAGCTGGCGTCGAACCTCGGACCTCTGGGTTCTGAGCCAGAACTCTAACCACTGCGCCACGGCTGCTTCTTTTAAATTTTAAATTTGTGCTTCATTATTTAATAAAAACACGAAAGTAAATGGAATACTTAAAACTTCCAGTCACGATCAAACAACGCTTCCGGCAAGAAAAAGATAGCTAGATGACAAAAGACGTGTTTAAATCATCTAAAACAAGTATTCTACGTATTTTATACGTCTTAAACGCTACCTGTCGCTGGCTAGTTGCTAGCTTATTTCTTACCAAACCTAGTGGGAAATGAGCTGGCAACTAGATATTAAGTATAAAGTACGTAGAATACTTGTTTTAGACAATTTAAACACGTCTTTTCTTATCTAGCTATCTTTTTCCTACCGGAAGCGTTGTTGAAAGTTTTAAGTATTTCATTTACTTTAGTGTTTCACGTAAAGAGGGCGATAGCACCTGCTATATCATAATTTTTAATACCGGTATTGAGCCAAACCAATACCGGTATTTCGGTACTTAAAAATGTCCGGTAATACCGGTATTCCGGTACCGGTACTACCGGTATTGGAAGCACTAGTAAGACCGTTACGACTTCTTGGAGCACCTAAATAACGAATAGAAAAAAAAAATTTTAAAAGTCATAATTTCGTACCGTAAACAAAATTTTTAAAGCACGTGTTTACATAAAATAATAAAAAGATTTTTAAGAAAAGTAGCCAAAACTTTATACATTTTTTATTTCTTTTAATGAATGTCAAATCAATTACAATATTATAAATACATATCAATTGTATCATTAATAATTGGTATGTTTTTATTTTAATTACGGTGTTTTACATTTTCTCATTTTATAAGAAAGTAAGAAAGTGTTTAGACGAAACACTTCCTTACTTTCTTATAAAATGAGAAAATGTAAAATATACCGCAAATCTGTACATAATGTAAATATTTGAAGTAAAGGGTTATTTGGAAATTATTATTTTTTTGCTTAAATTATTTGCTCTATAAATATTTTTTGGATTAGGAAGTTATGTTTGCAATATTTTCATTAAACTACTGTCTGTTGCCAAAATTAAATGGTTATTGAGTTTATATTTATCCGAATTGCGTTAAAAGTTGCGAGTAAAACAATCATGTTTTTTAATTAGAAATAAATACATGACAAACTTTATTTCTGAGCAATAAATAAAGAAACGGCAAGAATTTGAAGACCATTTAAATAAAATATATAATAATCCGACAGTTTCTTATTGCATTTAAAATATAGTAGAGCTTTTCATAAAATATTTTAAGATTCATACATAGTATCATACTATGCAACATAGGGGCTATTTGGAAAACATATTGGGGTTATTTGGAAATTTTTAAAAAGCTAAATACTGTCTTTTAATTGTGAAAGTAAAATTTATGATTTGTATTTTTGTGTGTGTGTGTGTGTGTGTGTGTGCGCATTTATATATATATATATATATATATATATATATATATATATATATATATATATATATATATATATATATATATTTAATTAGCATATAACAAATGGTAAGAGCATATAAAAGAAGCAATAGATGTGTCAGGAATGGAAAAGTTTACAAAGCATACAGCAGTTATAATAAAGAGGATCTTGAAAAGGCTGTTTATTTAATGCAAAGCAAAACACTTAATCTTTCTGAGGCTTCAAAGAATTATAAAATTCCAGTTTCCACTTTGAGTAGAAAGTATAAAATGAAAAATGGTCATAAAACTGCAGTTCGACCAAAGATGTTCAGTGATGAGGAGGAAAAAAGTTTTGTTTACAACCTAAAAATTACCAGTGAGTGGGGATTCCAGTTTTATTTATAAGATTTGAGAATTATGGCTCAACGGTATTTGAATAATACTAGAAGGAAAGTTTATTTTCTTAAAGATAACTTTCCAGGAAAAGAGTGGGCGAAAAGTTTTTTAAAACGTAACAGACATGTTTTACCAATTCGATATGCAACAGATAGAGCAAAGACTTCATTTAATATAATTGATAACTTCTTAAATAATCTTGAAAAAAATATGAAAAATGTTCAACCTGACTGCATCATCAACTATGACGAGACAAAGTTGAGTGATCCTGGAGCCAAAAAATATATATTTAAATGAACAGTTCTAAAACCTCAACAAGTTTAATGTTTTCTGAAACTGCTACTGGTACTATTTTACCCATTTATGTTGTTTCAGAACATTTGTAGGATACTTGGATGGAAGGTGGACCTGATAAAACTGTTTATAACCAAAGTAAAAGTGGATGGTTTGATACTTTTTGCTTTGAAGATTGGTTTTGTAAAATTATTATTTCATATATACGATACAAAGAAAGAAATAGAATTGTAATTGGTGACAACTTATCTTCACATTTCTCAGAAAATGTGCTATATGCCTGTGAAGAATATGAAATCATGTTTATGTCTTCCACCTAAAACCTCTCATCTGCTGCAACCATTAGATGTTGCTTTTTTTGCTCCCTTAAAGCATTATTGGAGGTTGATCCTTACTGAGTGGAAAAAACATGACAGAAGGAGACAGAAAACTTTACCAAAATCAGTTTTTCCTCATCTTTTGTCTTAATTAATGGAAAAAATGTCACAAGACAATATCTATTAAAAAAAAGACACGTTATTTATGGTTTCAAAAAGTGTGGCATATATCCATTGAATAAAGACCAAAATCACCAGAGTTAAAGCAAAATTAATCAGAATCAAAATTACCAGAGTTAAATGTTAAGAGCAAAACAATGAAACTCAACAACAATGTTTGTTTTTTGTATTTTATTTTTGTTGTTTATATGTTTATGTTTTGTGTTTTATTTTTGTTAGTTATAAATTTATTAAACCAATATAGTATAAGAAATGCTAAAAAATATGCAACATAATAATTGCAAAAAAACTTCTAAAAAAGTTCCCAGACATTAACGATGCTATGTATCACCAGGTGAAGGAATTTGTGCTCAAGATATCATGTTTCAAATAACTCCAGTTAGTCCAAAGAAAGTAAAAAAAAGTTCAAACTTTGTGTCAGAAAAAAATGTAGAAAATGTAATTGCTTCCTTCGATATTATAGGAGAGATGGCTGGTACTAGTAAAGAATTTTTTACGCCTCCAAATAAAAGGGCAAGATCATTATTCAATAGCATTTATAAAGGTATTGTTAGAAGCTCAGAAAAGCTAAAAAATTATAAAGAAGTTACAGTATATTGCATTGGTAAAACTGTTATTGTAAAAAATCATTTCCAAAATTCACACTCAATTGTTATCATAAAAGATGTAGAATGTAACATCTATTAGATCAATTTTTTTAAAGTTAACCTTTGTGGAAAAGGAATAAGATTTATTTTGCCAAATAAAGGGTACAGTAATTTTATAAGAAAATACATGATAATTAAACAAGCTCATCTTGTTGAAAGTGGGGATGGTTTATTTTATTTGTTTAAGAAAGAAGATGAAGAGTTTTTTAAAAAAGAAAAATATTTCAATTTTAGACTAAACTTCTTATCTATTAGAAAACATTCTTCTTATTAACTTCTTATAGACTAAAGTTTAATAAAGTTTTACTAAAGCTCACTAAAGTTTCTTTATTTAAATAAATTTTGTTTTTCTTTGGTTGTTTTTTTGTTTTGTTATATTAGATGGAGTTATATGGAATATATATATATATATATATATATATATATATATATATATATATATATATATATATATATATATATATATATATATATATATATATATATATATTAGATGGAGTTATATGGAATATATATATATATATATATATATATATATATATATATATATATATATATATATATATATATATATATATATATATATATATATATATATATATATATATATATATATATATATATATATATATATATATATATATATATTCATATGAGTTAAATATGGAGATATTTGTTAAAAAATTTATAATGATTAAATTAAATATCATTATTTTTTAATTATTATAAAGATATTGAATTTTGATGCAAAATGATTTATTTCCAAATTGCCCCAGTGTTGGGGTTATATGGAAAGGGGTTAAAAAACGACTTCACTCATTAATTATAAAGTATAATTTGTCAAATCTTGAATAAAAGTATAGCCTGAACAATGTGCTATCCAAAATAAATGCCTTTTGCGATAGTAATTAACTATAAAATAAAATAAGAAATAAAAATAAAAATCTAAATTTTTGTTTTTATTTCTTTCCAAATAACCCTGATTTATGGTACCAGTAGTTAATGATACAATTGATATGTATTTATAATATTGTAATTGATTTGATATTCATTAAAAAATATAAAAAACGTATAAAATTTTTTGCAACTTTTTATTAAAATCTGCTTTAAAAAATTTTGTTTACAGTACAAAATTATGACTTTTAGGAATTTTTTTTTTCTTTTTTTTTTCTATTCGTTATTTAGGTGCTTCAAGAAGTTGTAACGGTCTTATCACAGATCAACACAGAATAGCATTTTAACCAGGATGTCACGCCTTTATCTGATTTTACCAAACCAGGAAATCACACCTGTATGATTTTACCGAAGTTTGGTAATACCAAACTTTGGTAAAATCATACAGGTTTGGATAGTTTACAGGTTTTCAGTTTTTGTATTGAAAATTAGAAACTTGCGTGAATAATAGTAAATAAGTATTTCAATATATGCATAATACGTAATTTTTCATTACCTTTTTATTGTTATTTTTTTTTTTAGTATTTTTTTAATTGTTTTTTAACCATCTTTAGTTGTATTTTTTTGAAACTGTTTTCTAGTAGTCCATACATCCTACTGATTCTCTGTTGCTTGGTACTAATCATGTATGACAATTTGAATGCAATATGAATAAGTAACTTCTTTTACTTAAGTGTAATCTAGTGTCTATCAAGAAATTCTACACTAAATAAACGACATAACGAAAACAACAACTACAACTACTACTGCAAAAAAATAATAATAATTTACCATAAATATTAGGCAGAATAAGACCACCTAGAAATGTTACTTACTCCAAAATTTAGGTTTTTAATTTTATTTTAAATATAGGTAGTAAATGTAATATAGGCAAATTAATAAAATGATCTTATATGCAAGTTTTTTTTTTTTTTTTTAAGTAGTTCAACTTTAATTTCACTTGAAATTTTTTCATTTCAAAAATAGTTTTTTCATTTTTGATTTATTTTTTATCATGTTTTTTAGAACTTTGTTGTTGTCAACAAAAAACTTGGAAAACAAATGGTCTTTCGATTTAGCAAAGACAAATCATTATTTTTATTTGGAGCTGAAAGTCTTATACGTAAAGTGGCTATTCATATTTTTACTCATGAGTATCTTTTCAAGTTTATTAATTTGAAAATTATTAAAAAATGAAAAAAAAATAGTTTAAACAAAAATGTTTATAAAATAATGGGCTATTACATTACTGGTTGCCGAATTACAATGAGGTTGGTTGTTCAGAAAAAGATATAGAACATTTAATAAATTGTTTAAATTTTTTTGATTTAACTTTTTTGATTTAATGTGTTTTTTTTAAAAGCTAATAATCACAGTTTAAGATAAAGCAATGTTCTTTATCTTAAATTGTGATTATTAGCTTTTAAAAAAACACCAACATTTCACCTCTTTTTTATAAATTTATACATACATACATACATACATACATACATACATACATACATACATACATACATACATACATACATACATACATAAAAACATATATACATACATATATACATACTTACATTCCTAAATACATACATACATACATTCATATGTTCTTAATACACTTTGTTTTTTTCTTCATTTTGGAAAAAAAAACAGTATGACTTTAGGTTGACAAAAAAAAAATCTTAGTGTATATCTTATATGTACTATAGTATTAATAAGTATGTATGCTGGTTTTCACTGTCTTAATATATTTTGCAGACTTTATATAAGTTTTATAATGTCGACTTGGATCAACAGTTTTTTCAAAGAAAGACGAAAAAAAAAAAAAAAAGTTCTTTTATCTATATAGTACCTGCTCATAGTGCTAAAATATTTTTAGATGAAATGTGATATATATATATAAACTAAATTTTTTTTTTTAAATTGATAGATTGCTTGCCCAAACCAGCCCCCTCAGTCAATGTAGCAGCATTCCTCAAATGTTTTATTTATTTGTCAGTTGATGCAGCAGCACTCCTTGCATGTTTTTTCCATTTTTCAAACATGTTGCAGCACTTCTTGCATTTTCTACCTTTTTGTTAGTTGATGTATGTAAACAGTAAAAAAATAAAAATTAAAACATCAGAATGTTTTGAATTGTATTTAAAAAGTAAGAAACATTCAATAGCTTGAATTTTGGTAGTTGAATTTTGGTAGTTGAATTTTGGTAGTTAAATTTTGGTAGTTATTTTAAAAATTATAAAATTTAATTAATTTCCTCAATTAAATTTAATGATTTGTACAAAAAGTTAATTTTGTCACTTTCAAAGATAAAGAGTCATTAAGAGCATATATAGACATATTTTTGATGCAAAACAATTTATATAAAGATATTCAATATCTTTAAATAAATTGTTTTGCATCAAAATTTGATATCTTTATGTAAATTAAAAAAGAATGATATTTAATTTTATCATTATAAATTTTTTAACAACAAATATTTCCATATTTAACTCATATGACTATATATATATATATATATATATATATATATATATATATATATATATATATATATATATATATATATATATATATATATATATATATATATATATATATATATATATATATATATATATATATATATGTTTATATATATATATATGTATATACACATATTTGTATATATATATATATATTTATATATATATATATATATATATTTATATATATATATATATATATATATATATATATATATATATATATATATATATATATATATATATATATATATATATACATATATATATATATATATATATATATATATATATATATATATATATATATATATATATATATATATATATATATATATATATGTGTGTGTATATATATATATATATATATATATATATATATATATATATATATATATATATATATATATGTATATATATATTTATATATATATATATGTATATATGTATATATATATATATATATATATATATATATATATATATATATATATATATGTATAAAAATTTAGATATTTTCATTAACATTAGTTTTTGATAGGTATTTTGACAATTTCATATTAGTTACAATTTTAGTAAATTGTATTTTTATGGCATTGAATGATCCTCCAAAAATTGCTGAGTAAGTTTCTTTGATATTCAAATATCAGCTTTTAATTTTTTTGCTTAGTGTAAAAAATAGTTTCATATTACTGAGATCTGAGGATAGTCACTAGATAAGGTAAAACTTAATTTGATGACACAATCATAATTATGTGAAAAAGATAAGTATTTTTTAACTAGAGATAATATGAGACCTAAATATGAAAAAAAAATCATATTAAAATTATTTAACTTGGGAAGAAATTGTTACCTAAAAGAGTTACAAATTATACGATTTAAAAAAATACAATGTGAATATGAGATGTATTATATATAAGTAAAGCCAGCACGGTGGGTGTGTGGGGGGGGGGTGTGTGTGACACTATATGAGACTTTGTTGACACAATGAAGTTGAATTATTTATTCATAAAATTTTGATTATTATTTATTTTAATATTTTATACATTTTTTATTGGACGGTTAGATAAAAACTGAGTATATTTGCAATTACTTCACATCAATCTTGGTTTGATTTAAAAGAGTATTATAAGTAATCTCAGTATTATAGAAATCAATAACTTAATCATTAATGCTGCTTTAACTAGGAAGTCTCCTCACAAAGCCTGCACTACTTTTTTCGAAGATGTTATGTGCACAACAATATTAGAAGCATACACTGTCTCAAGAATATTAAATGTTGCCTAGACGTTTTCATGACAGAACTAATACTTTCTAAGAAACTCATTAGAGTATGAGCATTCTAGCTCTAATGAACTCTAAGTGATCCACTACCTCTAAAGACTTCATTTTAATTATTTTCCTTTTGCCAGAGTGGTGAGTTAAGTCATATGCAAGGAGTTGTATGTATGTTTATGTTGTATGCTTGTCCTGCTTGATTTATTATAAACATCAAAGTTGAACACGTATGTGTTGTCTGGTTTAGTTTAATTATAAAAAACATTTTATATTTCCTTAGGTATTTTTATTTAATATTTCTTGCATATAACTAGACTAACTAAGACCATATAGTTTGAAAAATATTATTGAATGCCACAGTAAGTTTAATAACATCATTCAAGAAAGTATGTACCAAATTCATTTTAACCAACATCTTGTATAAAAGTGATAAAATCCTGAACATCTGGTCCTTACAAATGATACAACTTGCATATTTATTTTCAGCCATGTATGTTACATTTATTATCTGCTGTCTTTTAATCTACAAATGATCCACATGTTATGTTAGTTGTTTTAAAGTAGAAGTAGAATCTACACTACACCCTATACACCCATAATGTTAGTGTTTCAGGTGCTGATTTGGCTAATGTGTCAATAGTATTATTATTTTGCACCACAGATTACTTTGTTACTTCATAATAATCGATGCTAAAACCCAACTAATTTAGTTCAGTAATAAGTCGCTTACATCCAAAATGCAATTCATTTTTATTCTTAAGCTAAATAGAATCAGTAGCAACAATACCTGTGGAAATGATGTATGTACTCTGACCAATACTGCTTTTTCTTTCTGGAGATTTAATGATGGTGGTAAATTGTGGCTTTAATGATTCTGGGGACCTCTTGTTCATATTATCTAAATCTGTAATATATTTATTATTGCTCATTAATGAGGTACTGTCATACCGTCATACTTGAGCTCCCCGGGTTTACTTGAACCCAAAAAAAGTTTTTTCCTTTATTTTTTATAAAATTATTTGATGAGAAAGTTAATAAGTTAATTATACACTTAATTTTTTTGCAAGAAGTGATAAAAGCTTTTTTTTTAATTTTTTTTTAAGAATCTACAATAATGTAAATATTTTATTTAAAACTTTTGTCTGTTCAGACATAACTAAAAAAGATAAAAACATTTTTTTAAAGTATCAGTTGCTGCAAAATGTAGCAATTATAATTGTCTTTTAATTTTATTATTTAAAAAAAAATATTTTGTATCTATGTTTGAAGTGCAAAATTGGAGCTACATGAACTTAAATGTCATTGTAGCAGTTCATGTTTGAAAATGATTATATTTGTTTTCCATTAACATTAAACCCCAAATGTAATAATATATTTAAAAGGATATATAGTTGATATATCTGTTGTATTATCCACTTTTTTAATATCTGTTAGGTTATAAATTTTATACCTAAATAATGATTGGTTAAAGCTATTGTTATACACCTTTTTACTTATACTATGTATTATCATAACTGGTTCTACTAAAATGGTTTCAAATATAAAAGAAAATGTGGATCTAGAGCTTACAAAGCCATATTGAATTCAACGATTTGTTTAAACAGAATTTAGAATTAGCCATTCCACCATAAGGAGAGCTCTTCAAAGACGACACATTACTATCACACAGAAACTTGCAGGGCATCCTTGCATCCAAGAAACTTCATCCAGTTGTTTCATCCAGGGCATCCAGTTGTTTTCATGTCTGATGAAGAGCAGTCATCCTATGATCATTTGAATAATGTTTTATCTTTTAGCTACCCACTGACCCCATTTGATCTTGTTATTGCGATATCCTATCTCGGTTGATTGAGGCGTGATGTTCAATGATTTAATGAAAATCTCCCAGGTATTGAATGGGTAAAATCTTTTATTAGATGAAGTCATCAATTATCCAAGAGATTTGCTGGAAACCTCAAAAAGATTAGAGCGGGTAAAACACAACAAACAATCACTGAATATTTTGATAATCTAGGTAATGAAGCAGTAAATGTACTAACAGAAAACATTTAGAATTTTGATGAAACCAATTTAACAAATGACCCTGGGGAAAAATAAAGTATCCTGAAAAAAAGAGTAAAATACCCCAAAATAATTATCAATAGGTACAATTCAGCACTTTCACTGTGGTAATGCAGTTAGAGAATTGTTGGCTCCTTATATGTACTACAAGGCCAAGTCACTTTGGACCACATGGACAGAAGGTGGCCCACCTGACTCAAGGTTTAATTGTTCTAAAAGTGGGTGGTTCGAAAGTAACTCATTTGAACATTGGTTTATCATAAACGATAATCTTAGTAGTCACATTAATGTCAATAATTTAAAACTTTATTAAAACTCAGGTTACCTCTGAGTTCATCACATCTTATCCAACCACTGGATGTGGTCTTTTTCAGGCTAATGAAGATGTTGTGGAAAAAAATATTATCAGAATGTAAAGGGGTACTGGAAACTGTGCAACCACATTTAATGAAGACAATTTTCCCTATTTAGTGTATTAAGTCATTTTTTGACAAAATCAAGAAGTGCTGATATTCCAACTATGAAGCGTGTAAGAAGAAAGTTGAATGTTCCAGCAGGAAAAAGTATAGTGTTAGAAGATATCATTCAAATAGAAACATCAAGAATAACTAAAGGAACTACCATTGCTACTTGAAGAGGAAGAAATAAAAAAATTGCTGAAAATTCAACTACAGTGCAAAATGATGACAGTTCAGATAGTGAAAATGAACCCAATTTGGTTGCAGACGATGCTATTAAAAGTAGTGGTTGTAATGAAAATGTGCTAATGACAACCTAAGCGAAAGTTCAGAGCTGGACAACGCAGGAAAGGTAAAACTCAATGTTGATGAGTATGTACTATAGTATAGTAGTTATAGTAGAATATGATAAAAAGTTATATCCTGGGCGCATTGTAAGTGTTAGTATGGAAAAACCTTTTGATATAGCTTCTATGATGGAGCCATCAAAAAATCATTGGAAATTGCCAAAATGATGAAATAAAACAGAATATCAATGTTCCGCTACCATTTAATAATAGAGGTCTTTAACAACAGAGATGAACATTTAGTGTACTAGTACTCCTAGTATTAAGTATACTGCAACAACAGTATACCAGATCTTATTGTACTTTAACATTATTTGCAGTATTAATTCATTTAAATTGTTTTGTTAACAACAAAGATATTTTTAGGTATTTTTAAAATTGTTTTTTGTTTGTGTAGTGTTATTGTGACATTCAATAAAAACTGCAGAAACATACTTTTTTTATGGATTCAAGTAGCCCCACAACAAGGGTTACTTGGACCCAACCATAACCCTCCAAAATAAGGCGACCAAAGTTTCCCCAAATATTTTTCTCTACCATCATCATTACTAATACGTAAGTCTATGAATAGGCAACAAAAAGTTTTCTTTACATTAAAATAGATATGAAAGAAAACTGCAAACATGTCCCAAATTTGGGTCCAAGTAGCCAGGGATGATGGGAGCTATCAAAATTATCTATCTTTAGGGCAAAAAGCTTAATATTTTAGACCAAGTCAAGATTCAAAATCAAGACTAGCTTCCTTAAGATGTAATATTAATTTTTATCTTGTTTAATAATTTAATCTAGTTTAAAAAAACCACAAGCATAAAAAAAAAATTCAGAAAAATTATATTTGCTAAAAATTTACTGTTTAAGAGGAATAAATGTAAAAAAGGTTGCCCAGTTTTTATTATAAACAAAGTATTTGATTCAAAAATACCAGACATGTCCTGGTAACAATTAGCTTTAGGTAACATTTATGTAGTACACAACTAAAATAGAAAAAAATATTGCAAAACTTGCTATTTTGAAAGTTAAAACTTTTTAGTAATATTTAGTTATGTATTTGCTGTTATTTACACTTCTGAAATGATCATAAAGATTTTGGCAAAAGGGTTTATATTACATAAGTATTCATATCTGCGGAGTTTTTGGAACTGGCTGGATTTTACAGTTGTGCTATTAGGGTAAGGTTTTCAGAAAAATTTTATATAAAGTTATATATTAAAAATAAAATTATACATTAGAAAGTTAATATGGGATTCCATTAATTTGACTTTCATTTGAGACGTTTCAAATTAAAGAGTTTGAGACTATTTCCAATAAAATTATCTTATCAATAAAATTATACAGGCGTATATGTTTTTTTTTCTATTTTGTTTCAGATATGTGACAATGAGTCCAAACATTGGGCGACTTGATAGTATTAAAACATTTAGAATTTTGAGGATACTTAGGACTTTATCATCCATTAAAGGTTTATTTTTACTCTATTATTTTATTAACCATAGTAACCACAGTTACTCTATCTATGTAGTAGATAAACTGTTTATTTTCTAGGTTTAAAAACAATGGTAGAGACTTTGACAAAGTCAATGGTACTAGTGAAAGATGTTTTGATATTGGTTTTTTTTTATATTGCACTGTTTGCACTTATTGGTTTGCAGCTATTTCGAGGAAACTTTCGCTCACGATGTATTAAAAACCCAAATGATACATCAATTATATCAACCAATAAGTGGAAAAAAATACCTGGTAACATGATGAGTCACATTTGTGGGAATGTTTCAACATCATGGTATGTATCAAATATATATATATATATATATATATTATGATGGTGATGTTGATGATAATAATGATGATGATGATGATGATGATCTTTTAAAAATTAAAATTAAAATTTAGGTATTGTGAAGAAGGTTGGACATGTGTACCTAATGCCGCTGAAAATCCTTATAGATATATCAACTATGACAACTTTTTATATGCTATGTTAACATCTTTACAATTATTCAGTTTAGATAACTTAGATATTGTGTTAAATAGTGTAAGTCATTATAAATTTTTTTATTTGCATATGTAATTATTCTACTGAATGTTTTAATTTGCAATTTTATTTATATTTAGTAGGTTTACATCTAGTAGGTTTAAACAAAAAACATTTTAAAGTCATGATTTTTTTGTATAATTTTTGTTTCATTTTTATTTTTAAAAATAATTTTATTTAATTTTAATTTTACAATAGGTAATTGAGTCAAGGGGACAATTTTACATGTTTTATTTTATGGTATGTATCTTTCTGGGTCCATTTTATTTGCTTAATCTTGTATTAGCAGTTGTGACTTCAGCATATGAGAGTGAGCTGAATCCGGATAAGGTTTGTTGAATAAATTAAGTTTAAAAAATTGTTAAAATCAAATTAATAGTTTTTTATTTGTATTTTTAAGTATTTTTTAGTATATTAATTTTGAGTAGGTTGTTTACCAATAAAATATACCCCACAAAAATTATTGTAGCAGATTTGCAGTGGACCTATATAGGCATTTTGAGCAGCTTATTTAAGTTTTGCTCATCAGTCATTTATTGGACCATTAGTAGCATTCGCTATAAGTAACTAGCCAATAACTTTTCAACATGTGATATAGCCACTAGTCATTGGCGAGCCACATTTGGTGGCTGCCTCTTATGATCCACTAAGTAACCAATGGGCAAACCTACAGTTGACAGTAATTTTATTAATCTTTTCAAGTTATACTTTTATTGTTTTAAATTTTTTTATCCTAATAAATATTTTTACTCTTGTTTTTGTTACAGAAACCTTCTTTTAAACTTTTATTTTTAAGATTAAAATTGAATTTTATTGTGACTAAAGTCATGGCAACTAAATGCTTATTCAATTAAAAGTTTGTTTAGATATAAAAATTTAACAAAAGTTTAATTATCCAGCCATGGCGTAGTGGTTAGAGTTCTGGCTTCAGAACTAGGGGTTTGTGGTTCAAAGCTGGGTCTGGTCATAAATGCATCATTTGTTAGGAAGCTCATTTTTCCTAATTCCCAAGGGCTATATATATATATATATATATATATATATATATATATATATATATATATATATATATATATATATATATATATATATATATATATATATATATATATATATATATATATATATATATATATATATATATATATATATATATATATATATATATATATATATATATATATATATATATATATATATATATATATATATATATATATATATATATATATATATATTTATTATTAGGGTGGCCCTTAAAACAACTTTTTTGAAAAAAACCTGCTCCTTAAAATATTTTTTATTCAAAAAAATTTTAAACCTAGTGTTTTTGTATTTATTTTACATTTAGGGGGTGGGAGCAGGTTTTTCTCAAAAAGGTTGTTTTAAGGGCCACCCTAATATATATATATATATATATATATATATATATATATATATATATATATATATATATATATATATATATATATATATATACACCCTAATATATATATATATATATATATATATATATATATATATATATATATATATATGTATTATATTAATATATTGTATATATATATATATATATTGTTTAAATTAGGTTTTTACTAAAAAATGCGGTATTTAGTTATCCTTTTAAATTAAAAAAAGCATAACGTATTTTATTTGAGTAAACTATATTCTTTATCAATAATATTGTTATATTTCATCAAAATTATTTAGTATATCATTGTTTAATGTTCTATATATAAATACAAGCTGCTTTTTCTACCCTAATCCATTTTTTAACTTAAAATGAATAAGACCAAAAGTTGAAAAATTCTTTTGATTCCAGTACTAGTTATAGTAGATTTGGTTTTTAATTTGAATAATATTGGTAACAAATTCTTGAACTCTTTATCTGCGAAATTCATGGCAGCTTCATTTTCAGAAAGATTAGATCCAAAATATCTAGGATCTAGTGTGTTTGCCGGAAAATGAGCATCACTGACAGTCTGAAGGTATCCAGATTCAATTTTTTTTTTGTTTCGTTTGATAAAAACAATAAACTGTTCATCAAATCTTTAAAAATTTCAAGAATCACTTATTTTTGTTTAATATCTTTGCAACTTATCTAGAGCTACTGCAATTGGTTTCAATATTTTCAATAAATCTTCTGTGTTTCGTTTTATCTGTATATCACTTACTTTTTTACCAATCACGGGATTTAAGTCTTTATTTTTTTCAAACATTGTAAAAATAATGCTCCAATTGTTGACATATTTTTCATATGAATCACAGAATTCCAGCGAGTTTCAGTAGGAAGGGGCAATTTTGTTCATCCGCTTAATTTTTAAATTGCTCCAGCTTGATGATTATTTCTTATATATTTTATTATTTGTGTAACATGCTTGCTCACATTTTCAATGTTAAGATCATTTGCTAAAAGAATCAGCATATGAGCAGCACACCCATAAGTTATGATAATATCTCTTTCAGATGACAATACTTGTCTTATTGATTTCACATTAGCTGCATTGTCAGTCACAAAGCTTTTTACTGTGCATCCAAATTTACGTCTAACAAAATCTATTGCTTCTCTTGCTAATTGTATAAGATATTCACCAGTATGTGAATGACCAGAAGTGTTGATTGTTTCTACTAAAATGTTAATTTTATCTATAATTACAGAGATACAAACTATAGGTTCATTGTGTATATTACTCCAGCCATCTAAAGACATGGCTACAATTTTCCCATTCAATACATTACATTTTTCAATTTCTTCTGTGTAAACCTTATCTAATATTTCTCCTCCAATTTCAGTTTTATTAGGTAAAGTGTATCGTGAATGAAGCCTGTAACCCTGTCTTAGTTTCCTGTTTTAAGTTCAAATCTTTTAAAAAAAACATTAGTTTGGCTTAAACCAACATTTTTAAAATTGGTTTAAACCATGGTTTAAACCAATGGTTTAAACAATTTGGATAAAACCATGCAACCCTGGCTGATACAGCAGTATTCCTTTGTGGCCACAGGCTATAAGATAAAAAATGTATGTCCTGAAGCCCCTGGCAGCAAGCTATTTCAGTATGATGTCATACTGATTATCTAAACATGCATTTATAGTTGTGTGTATATATATATATATATATATATATATATATATATATATATATACAACTATAAATGCATGCCAAATAGTCACGAGGACCATTTGGTATTTTTTTTAGTCATTTTTATGCTGTAGCACATAAAAAAAGGTCGCCAAAATAATGCAGCCCCGGCCCTGAAAAGTTCAACAAAATTCAACCAATAAAACTAATGCTAGATGATTTATTTATAAATAAAAAAGTTTTTTCAATAACTGTTTTATGCTTCGCGTAGTTTAAAAGTTAAACACATTTGAAACAATTCTTCTTAGTAAGATGAACAAATGAAACAATTAAATCATTGAGTTACTGTAGAAATTCAATTAGCTAGATAAAAATTAACTAAAAACGTTAAATTACTTTGTTAGGAGGAAGCAGAACTGCTTCATGATGATGTTTAGTGAGTGGGCTTTATAATTTTAACTAATATTTAAAACAGAAAAAAGTCACTTTAAGTTTAAGTATAACGAGTTTGTAAGAATGGCTGAAGCAAAAATAGTTGAAGATAGTAAACCAATTTCTAAGAACTTAAAAAATTTTCTTTCTTGGGGGAAAGAATCAGTTATTGGGTACACTGAGGAAAATGGATTAGTGGTTAAAATTATTTGTATTAACTTTGATGAATATTAAAAATTTCATTGAAAACGCAGTTATTATTTTTGTTTACAAAATCAATCGCACTAATTTCTTTAAAAGATTACATTTAAATAAAATACACATACATAAAATTACATACATAAAGTATACATACATAAAAATACATTACATACATGAAAATACATTACATACATAAAAAAATACATCCCTTATATATAAAAAATAAGAATAAACTAATAAAATCCATAATATATTTACAAGACGTTTATAAGTTAAAAAATTTAAATTTAAAACATTTATTTTTGTAAATAAATAATGTTAGTTAAAAACATTTATAGCTTTGTAGATGTGGCTCCGAGAATTAAAGTAATAGTTCATTTGGTGGTATATTCTTAAGAGAATTTATGCTAAAAATCTCAACGCAAACATAACAAAACTCAATTAATACAATATTTAAAAACATTTCAACAAAATACTCTAGAACATTCGGTTAGTATTTTTTGAATACTCTAGAAATTTTGGTTAGTATTTTTTGAACCAATAAAATTAGTTCTTCGTAGATTTGGCGGGTTTTTTGAGTTTGTGAATATTCTTTTTTGATTTTTCCGCACAAATATGTTTGAGAACATTTGAGTTTATGTATGTCCGTAAAACAAAATATTTTAAAATTTACATTAAAATAATAAACTTTTTTATTATTATTTTGTGGAACAAAAAAAAAACTTAAATGTTCTCAAAACGACTAAAAAATCTGGCCAGTTTTTCTCAACTAAATATTATTCTCGTGGTCAGTTATTGAGTGCAATCGCACCCGCTTTCAGGCCAAGCCTGATGTATGTATATATTTTTTAAAAGTTTATACGCAGCTGTATTTATTTTACCTACATTTTATTGTATAATAAGAAAATGACTTTCAAAGAATATATATATATATATATATATATATATATATATATATATATATATATATATATATATATATATATATATATATATATATATATATATATATATATATATATATATATATATATATATATATATAACACCTCATAAATAAAATTTTGGACAAAATTAAAAAAATTAATATTTTAAGAACTAATAAGTTTTATTATTTAATATTTCAACTGTTAATATGTTAGTATATGTAGGTTATAAATATATTAAAATAATTATTTCAAATACCATATTTAGCAATATTATAAAGTTTTTTTGAAAGATGTTTTATTTGAGTAAGGAAAATTTCTTTATTCATATTTGAATAGCAATATCTAATTCTTGCTTCAGGCTCTTCCCAATTCTCAGCTCTCTAATTATTCTTGTACACTAGTCGTTTTTAATCACCCCAAAAAATTTTAATTGGTCTTGCTTCTGGAACGTTAGCTGGGTTTGTATCTTTGGGTACAACTTTTATTTTTTTCAATTTTAAAAAGTCGATGACCGACTTTGCGTAATGTGATCGAGCTAGATCAGGCCAGAAGATAAACTCATTGTCTTTTTTATAATATTCTGATACTAGAGGAAGTTAAGTTTTTTCTAGTATCTCTTTATAAGTGAACTGGTTGATTGCCTGTTTACTGTGATGAATATAAAGTATGCTTATTCAACGGGGGCTGATGCAACAAGAAACTAAGAGCTTGTCCTCGTACTTTTTACACAATTTGTATCTTACTTCATCTGAACCTTGAGAAGGACCAGTGGCATAAAACCTATCATTACCAGCTAATGTGCTATTGTTTAAGGTAAAATAGCTTTCATCATCCATAACAAAATCCAAGTTTTTATAATTTTCAGACAATTTACAACATTTAGGACACATAGCTTTCTTCTGCTGATGGCTACGATCTGGACGATTTGTTTTTTCGAAAGTTTGAATGTTAGTCATTGTTTTTAATACTTGGAAAATTCAAGTTTGACTTCAGTTAAAAACTTGAGCTACTTTCTTTCGGGAGCACCTTGACCTATTTTCAAAAAATGCAGCAATCTTTGGAATATTTTTTTTAGTAGCTACCTTAGCAATTCAACCATTTCCAACTTTTCTTTTTAGAGATCCATTCTCCAATTTTACAATTTTATTGTAAGCAGTTGATCTGGGTAAACCCCATTCCATAAACTGCTAAGCAACAAATGCTTTACCTTTTTCTCGATTTTTTTGGAAAAAAATTTCCATCATTTTTTTGAGGTCCTTTACTCTGACCATTTTATTTTTAATAT
>NC_061163.1:6531442-6626442 GCF_022113875.1 Hydra vulgaris | reverse complement strand
TGTGAAGTATTTAAATTAATTTAATATTTATTGTTTTGAGGTTTTCACTGGGATATTTATCATTGAAATGACAATGAAGTTGTTTGCATTATCACTACGAGGGTATTTGTCAAGCAAGTGGAATCTTCTTGATGGCTTACTTGTAGTTATTAGCGTTGTTAATATTTTGTTGGTTTTTTTTACAAACATTCCAAAGGGAACACTTAAAATGCTGAAAGTGTTTCGGTTGGTACGTATTTTAATTATTGTTGATTGGTTTGTTTTTATATGTATTTTTTAAGTATGTTATAAGTTTTGTTACATTAAATTAAAAAATTTTGAATTTATTTCAAATTATTTCTAATAAAAAATAAGTTTAAACATAAATTGTGCTTATAATTTTATTTTTTTAAATTTTATCATTTTTAATAATTTGATTGACAGTTTTCAAATTTAATTTGTTTTTTTACTTATAATCTTTTTTTTTTTTAATGTTAGTGTGTTAGTACATGGTAGATAGTAGTGTTTTAGTACATGGTAGATAGTAGTGTGTTAGTACATGGTAGATTGTAGTATGTTAGTACATAGTAAATAGTAGTGTGTTAGTACATGGTCGATAGTAGTTTGTTAGTACATGGTAGATAGTAGTGTGTTAGTACATAGTTGATAGTAGTGTGTTAGTACATGGGGCATGACAAGGATTGAACTCCTTCATAATATTAGTAATAAGTTTATTTTAAAAATAAGATATAATAGTTTTGTGAAAAAATTTATTTTACAAATTTACTGGAAAGTTAAAAAAATATATATTAGTAGGCCATAAATGTCTTATAACAGCTAAATGGCCAAATTGGTGCTCTTTTATAGGAGGTTCTCTTTTTGGAGGTTGATAATGTTGTATTGGTTTATATGTAACAGTTATAATAAATATATAAAAAGTATATAAAAAATATGCAAATATGAAAATTTAAAATATATTTGAATATCTTTTAAAATTATATTTATTTATTTGTACTTGAAAAAAAAATTAACAAAATACAAAATGGTGAGACTGCACAATGACATTTTAAATCATACTTTTTTAAGTTCGATTTGAAAACAGACAGTGAGGGCGAGTTCATTATATGATCTAGATGTGAGTTCCACATTTTAATGATTCTTTCTCTGTAAAAATACTTTCTAGTATCATTAATGTATTTATTAGCTGGAGTAAACTTTTGTGAATGACTTCTAGTCGTTCACAATATTTTGAGTTGAAAAAAGTTAAAAAAATTGAATATATATATTAGTAGTTTTATAAGAAATATTTGGCAACTTGGTTTCCAATATCATAACTTTTGAACTTTTTTGAGAAAAAAATTAAAAAAAAATATCTTATACTAGTTTTACAAAAAATTTCTTATACTAGTTTTGATCTTGTTTATTGGATCCAAAGTCCATAAACTTTGGGTATTTTTTTAATTTTTCAAAACAGTTCAAATTTTTGTTTGTAAAAATTTTTAGTTACGAATTCTCAAAGTGACTCAATCATGGAAGGGAATGGGTCAGTTGCTGGCAACAATTTCCAACAGTTTAAGTGCACTAGTTTATGCAGCAATCATACTTGGTTTAGTGATATATATTTTTTCTGTTATTGGAATGCAACTTTTTCGAAAGTATTACACTGTTCAAAACTTTTCAGCTGGTGAAATTCCTCGATTCAACTTTACTGATTTTGGAAATTCTTTAATGATGATTTTTCGTATTTTTTGTGGAAAGTGGATAGAACCTACATGGGATTTGATTTCACTTACTTCTCCGGCATCCATGTTGTTTATTTTTTTTGTATTTGTGACTGGAAGATGGATTGTATGTGATCTTTTTAACCTAAAAATATAACCTAAAATAAACAATATTACAATAGTAATAATAATAAATATAATCAAAGTATAATAGTAATAACAATAGTTTAAAAAATATAATATGTATTTAAAAATAGTTTATTGCAACAATAGGTTTTGAACCTGTTTTTGGCACTTTTGTTAAATGCATTTTCTGCTTATGCTATGAAAAAAACAGCAAGTGAGTCAAATGAAAATGAAAATAAACCCAAATCATTTAAAATTTCAAGATTTATTGAATGGGTAAAAGGCTACAGAGAAAAAAGTTTCAAATCTGATTTTGTAATAAAGAAAGCATCATCAGCACCACAAATAAT
This sequence comes from Hydra vulgaris, assembly GCF_022113875.1. NCBI lineage: Eukaryota > Metazoa > Cnidaria > Hydrozoa > Anthoathecata > Hydridae > Hydra > Hydra vulgaris. Next base: position 6,624,266 of record NC_061163.1, on the reverse strand, counting down.
GGTAAAAAGTGTTTTTAATTTCTATGAGGATTTGTTTGAATGATATTTCTTGGGACACACAAGGTTGGATCTGTAGGGGGAGGGGCTATGGAGGCAATCTCATGTTCCCACAATTGGGTGATCCAAAAACTAAAAATTATCCCCCTCCTTTACTAGATGGTCTGGATTCACCCGCAGGGACACATTTCTTTCAATATTTGCAAGAATCAACAGCTGTATATAATACCTGATTTATTTACTTTTTATAACTGTTTAACTTTTATAATTGTTTACCAACAATAATAATATTGTTGGGGTAAATGTAACATAAGTTTTTTTTATTAATCTAGCACATGGAAATGCAGCGTGGGGAAGTGCCAGTATTTGATGGATATGGTTAGTATTGTTGGCTTTAAGTTTTAGTTAAGAGTTTTCCTTCCAAGGAAGTGAAAATTTTTTAAATGATCCATATTTTTATGATGAAAAATAAATTGTTTCAATTATACTATTTATGTGACATAAAAAAAGTTACTTCCCTACACTTTTCTATCACCATTGGAAAATCATTAAAAAAATTTATTAAATTCTTATATATTTTATCAATTTCCGACCACCTGAAGCTTTTAATAATTATTTAATTTTAAAGAGTTCTTATTTTAAGGTTTATTTTTGGTTTTTGAAAACACAAGCATTTTTTTTTTATTTAGCATTATCTTTTCATTTTATCAAATTCAAAACAAATATACTTCAGTCGCCAAACGAACTGCAATCTCACTTTCTATAATTTATTAGAGTAATAGAATAAAATAGTGAAACATTAGTTAAACCATAGTCATTAGAAGTTATCCCGAGACATACTTCTAAGGATAACTTCTATTAACTAAGGAATAACTTCTATTGACTATGCTTCAATCAAAAAAAAAAATTTTTACACTTACTTTAATCACATGATTATAATATTTTTAAACAATAAGACCATTTTGTCAAAATATTTTATTTCTTGACCAGGGATAAGTTCTATTGACTATGATATGATCAACAATTTGTAAAAAAAGAAATTTTTTAAATGAAGAAAATTAAAAAAAAAAAAAAGATTGTTGAAATGATTATTTTTTGAACAATGGGAAGTGATGGGAAAGTGTAGGGAAGTAATGTCAAATTTTAATTATAGTAATACTATAAATTTAATGTCATGTAAAAATCTAAAGAAAGTAAATAATTTTTAAATACTTTCCACTTTCAGGATATTGGAAATAGATTGAATTCAATCCATTTCCATTTCCTGGAAGGTAGTCTTAGCTGGGCATCCTTCTCTTGGTAAATTTTTTACGGTACCCATTTTTTTATATTTTCTAATGATATTTCCTACACTATTAGGCTTAAAATTTACTATTTTAGAAATAGCTTTATATCTTTTTTCACTTTTATCCCAGGATCAATTGTTTTACTGATTCATGAATTTCATCTATTTTAACCATTATTTTTTTAAAATTAAGAACCTAAAAAGAAAACAAACTTCACTAAAAAATTAGTTAGAAAAACTTCTATCAATCAAATTTGTTTGTTTTTGGCTTTTTTTTTGCAATTTTACTAAGTTATAAAACAGTAAAGTTTATAAATGGTTAGAGGGTGATACACTATTTTGACTTTTTGTAATTTAGTGGATAATTTTTGTTTTAATTTTAAGAATATTAATTTTTTGTTATAAAAATATTTTTTGATAAAAAAAAATAAAAAAAATTGGGGTCAAAAATCTAAATTTGAGCATATAAAAATTTTTTTTATTGAAAAATCATCAGAAGGTGATTTTTTTGACATTCTGTAGCTTTATGCAAAGAAAACTCAAAATAAGACTTGCAATATGAAAGGCTTGCAATACGCTTAGTTGATAAGCATGTTGCAAGAAAAGTATTTCCTGAGATATGAGATGCCATAGTCTAATTGTCATCTTTTGTACTGTTCTCATTTTAAGACCCAAATAAAACATTTATTCAGTTCATCAGGTTGAATGAAATTGTGTTTAAACATTTTGATTGTAGGTGTAGGGATGTGTAATTGTTAGAAAAGGTGAATGTTTGAAAAAAATTCTTTGATTGAGGGGGATAGGGGTTAGTAATTAATTGAAATCTAGAAGAGATTTTTTCAAAAATTGGGGAAAAACCCCCTTCTCCTACACCCTACAACTATAAAATTATGTAGGGGAGGATAGTTTTATAGTTTTTTGTCATTGTTGATATTTCCAAACAGATTTTAACAATAAGCAATTTTATAGAGAAATAAACAGTAATAATAAATAATAATACAACAAGATAAAGTAGTTAACTAATCAAAGTAATTAACTAATTGATTTCTTTTTCAGACAATATTTATCATAATAATAGGCAAAAAAGTTATAAGGGGTTTTCAGATTTTTTTTTTCTTTTATTCAAGTTTTTCTCTTGAACAATAAAATAATTTTATTCCATGAATTTTAGATTACTTAAATAAATTAAAGAGAAATTGTTGATTTATACTGAATGCTCAAACTTTTCTTAATTCTTCTTTAAAAATCATATTTATATATAAATACATGTACCTACATATATATATATATATATATATATATATATATATATATATATATATATATATATATATATATATATATATATATATATATATATATATATATATATATATATGTATGTATGTATATATGTATATATATATATATGTATATATATATATATATATATATATATATATATATATATATATATATATATATATATATATATATATATATATATATATATATATATATATGTATATATATATATATATATATATATATATATATATATATATATATATATGTATATATATATATATACATATGATTATACATGTGTATATATATATTATGCGTATATATATACATATGTATACATATGAACACATATATATGTATTAAGGAAATAGAAGTTACTCTTCAAAGAAAACATATTTTAAAGATCTTGTAGACCAGTCAAATGGTTCAGGAAGAAACAAAGTTAATAGTTTATCAACGTATTCTGAAAGCATTGTGGTTGGGAATAGCACAAGTCATTCGAACAGCAATAAAAGTTTTAACAAGAGAGGACATTCTTCATCATCTGTTCAAGTAGAAATGAAGCGTGAAAAAACATATGTTGATGATTGCTTGTGTGATATATGCTACCAATGGAACTGTTTTTATTCCAGTTATTTAAACTCAACAATGCGAAGAAGTTGGCATAATGCACGCTATTTGTTCCAACAACTTATTGAATACAAATACTTTGAAGGAGTGGTTTTATTTCTGATTGGGTTTAGTAGCATTACTTTGGTAAGCAAAACGTTTTTGGCTTACATTGAATGTTTTTATTTTTTGCTTGTAATCTTTATATTACTTGAAAAATTATGTAAATTATTTACTTGTATGTGCATATGTGTATATATATATATATATATATATATATATATATATATATATATATATATATATATATATATATATATATATATATATATATATATATATATATATATATACATATATATATATGTATATATATGTATATGTATATATATGTATATATATATATATATATTTATATATATATATGTATATATATATATATATATATATATATATATATATATATATATTTATATATATATATATATATATATATATATATATAAATATATATATATATATATATATGTATGTATATATATATATATATATATGTATATATATATATATATATAAATATATACATATAAATATATATATATATATATATATACATATACATATATATATATATATATATATATATATATATATATATATATATATATATATATATATATATATATATATATAAATTAACTGAAAATTTTACTTTAAAGGTGTTTGAAGATATTTACCTTTCTGAACGCCCAATGTTGCAAAAATTCATTTTATACTGTAATTATTTCTTTGCTATTGTATTTACTCTGGAGTTTTTAATCAAAGTTTTTGCTATGGGATTGGTCAAGTATTTTACAAATCTATGGAATCTTTTGGATGTTTTTATTGTAGTTGTATGTCTTTGTTTTTTTTTCTCATTTCATTTTTGCTGTTTTAAACTGTTTCTTTGACAATATTTTATGAAAAGCTAATGTTATAGAGTTCTATTTGGTTTTATATTAAATTTACTATGTATATACACTGATATACATTATATAAATATATATATATATATATATATATATATATATATATATATATATATATATATATATATATATATATATATTTATATATATATATATATATATATATATATATATATATATATATATATATATATATATATATATACATATATACATATATATATATACATATATATATATATATATAAATATATATATATATATATTTAAACAATTTAAAATGTATTCTACAAAAAGAGTGCTCAATGTTCTTAAAAGAACAGAGCAATTACAAATTAGTAGAAAATCACTTAGCAAAATTTTTTCTCATTTAACACTGTGTTTCATCAATAAAGACTCATCAGAAATCCATCATCAGAAATGAGTCTTTATTGATGAAACACAGTGTTAAATGAGAAAAAATTTTGCTAAGTGATTTTCTACTAATTTATATATATATATATATATATATATATATACATATATATATATATATATATATATATATATATATATATATATATATATATATATAATATATATATATATATATATATATATATATGTATATATATATATATATATATATATAAATTAGTAGAAAATCACTTAGCAAAATTTTTTCTCATTTAACACTGTGTTTCATCAATAAAGACTCATTTCTGATGATGGATTTCTGATGAGTCTTTATTGATGAAACACAGTGTTAAATGAGAAAAAATTTTGTTAAGTGATTTTCTACTAATTTGTAATTGCTCTGTTCTTTTATATATATATATATATATATATATATATATATATATATATATATATATATATATATATATATATATATATATATATATATATATATATATATATATATATATATATATATATATATATGTATATATATATATATATATATATATAATATATATATATATATATATATATATATATATATATATATATATATATCAGGGGCGATTCTAGACCGATTTCAACAGCGTCAACCATATTTGGGCGCTGTCTAAATTAATATTTAAGGAGCTTTTTTTTTTTCGCGGCAAATATTGTTTACCGCCGCCCAAATTTTTTTCCTAGAATAGGCCCTGTATATATACATATATATATATATATATATATATAATATATATATATATATATATATATATATATATATATATATATATATATACATATATATATATATATATATATATATATATATATATATATATATATATATATATATATATATATTTATATATATATATATATATATATATATATATATATATATATATATATATATATATATATATATATATATTAGGGTTAGATATTTTTGCAACCTCATATGGCCATAGTTCTTTAAGATGAGTTTTGATATAAAAATACTGAAATACATGTTCATATATATTTCATTTCAAAAACTTTTCCCAGGACCTAAAAAAATTTCAGAAATGTTGCAAAGTTTGTGTAAAATTTGGATAAATTTTTATTTATGACTATAATATAATATAAAACATAATTCAGAAAAAGTAATTGAATAATATAATAAAGTACAATCTCTTGTTTGAAACAAATTGATATTTTCAGCATTTTTACACTTTATTTCTTGCATGATTTTAATCATTTTTTTTTGCCACTAATGTTACTTCTTTGCGTTTAAATTGCTGTATTGTCTCTATTCTAATGTTTCCTAAAAATTGTTTGTGCTTTCTTATGTTTCTTCAAACCGTTGTCCAGTTCAATAATAATTTTATAATTGTCTTTTTTATAAAAATGGTCACTGAAACCATGTTCCAGAAATCAATTCACAAATTTTAGCAAGCAGTTCACATCAGTCTGAAAGTACCATAAAAGTAAATAAGGCTTATATAGAGTTTTTATCTTTAAATACTTATTAGATAATGCTTTAAAAGTATTGATGGAAATATGAATAATATGGAAATATGAAATATGAATCCCCGTTTTTGATAATAGTGTTAAGTATTTCCCAATTCATGTAAAAACTGCATTTTGTTGCGCCATATTCATATAAAAACTGCATTTTGTCATGCCATATATAAAAACTGCATTTTGTTGCGCCATTTGATGTTTTTAAACTTTTACATCACTTTGTTAAAAACTCATTTCTTAGATTTGCATAGTTGTCACTGACTTCTTGCAAAATATCATATGATTTTTTTGGAGATGTTGTCTTTTCACCAAGAAATTGTTAATTGGTTAATTGAATGCTTAAGCACTAAATCCTATACATGATTAACATTTTATATACTGAGGTATATGTGCCTTTTACATTAAATTTTTATTGGATCAGTACAACAATTATATTTCTCATTCCAGTATTGACGCTTATCACAGATTATAACTTTAATGCTTATCACAGATTATAACTTTAATGCTTTCCCACAAATGGTATTGGTCTAACACCTTTGTTATTCTATTAAATATTTTTAATGCTTTTTTATCACTAAGAGTTTGTGCTGCTAAAAGGACTTTACAGTGCTTATTTTTTGATTTTGTGATTATCTAACAGATGCCTTATATATTGCAGATTGAGCTTTGTGTAGGGATTGATCAAACAGTTGTTTACAAAGTCTTGCTGATTCAGAGGTATTTAAATTAGTCTGTTTCACTAGATGAACTAAATTTTCTGTATTGGAATATTGCTCGGTCTTTTTTTTTTATGGGTATTCAACAGTATATACTAAATGGTCTGATATGGTCTATTTGAAGAAGGTTACATGTACTACTACTATTATTTTCTTTGTCAAATTTTGATGGATGATCTTTAACTTGTACTGTTGTTGCATAGCCAATTTCTCCTTGTGATTCAATTTAAATTTCATCAAAAAACTTTTATCTTTATTTTCCAGAAATTTTGCCATTTGTTTTTGTAATATCAAACACATTTGCAAATTTAACTTCAGTCCATTTGTTCATATTTTTTAATAAATGCAATTCTCTCTAATGATTTTTCTGTTATGAGTGGAAAGTTTAACTTTTCCTACAGTTTGTTTAATTCTTAAGCTATCACTTTAATTATAAAATTTTGTGATTATTTATTTTTTGTAAGATATTCATACCTTAAAATAATTATCATTCTAGACAAGCCATCAGGTGGATCATTGATTGTTGGTAACAATTTCTTTTGTGTAACACTCTTTCCTTTTATTTTCTTCAATTTCTTTTGTGTGACTGTGAAGTTTTTTTCTTCAGTTAGCAGAGTTTTTTTTATCAGAATCTTTTGGTCTCTTCATTTATGACATTTTCTCATTGAAAAGCAAACACGCCGAAAACAATTCCAGACATCCAACTACTGAAGACCAAAACAGATAACAGACAAACATGTTAAATTTAAAAGAAAATTGTAACCATAAATTATGTATATCATAACCCTAATATATGTATGCATGTATGCATGTATGTATGTATGTATGTATATATGTATGTATGTATGTATGTATGTATGTATGTATGTATGTATGTATGTATGTATGTATGTATGTATGTATGTATGTATGAATGAATGTATGTACATGCGTTTAAAAATATTGTCAAAAGATAATATAATTCATGGTAAAATAGTGTGTAGTATATGTTAAAAGGAGTCTTTATGTTTTGTCAGATTTTATTTCAAATTAAGTTTAATGAAAATTTAACTTTATTATAGATTTCTTTAACTTCTCTACTTGGTGGAAATAAAAAGCTTAAAGCACTTCGATCACTCAGGGGACTGCGTCCTTTGAGAGCTATTGCGCGATTTAAAGGAATGAAGGTACCATAATCTTTTTTTTTTAACATATTCTATTTTTCTTTTTAGATGGGAATATTTTTCATGTGTCAAGAATTTGTATAAAAAACCTTTATATTTTTTTATTTAGATTGTTGTTAATGCATTGTTAGCTTCAATTCCATCAATTGCAAATGTTTTGTTTATATGTCTTATATTTTGGCTGATATTTAGTATCATTGGGTTTAATTTGTTTGGCGGTAAATTTTCTTACTGTGCAAATGCTACAAATCAAGTTGTAAGGCTATCAAAAAGTTTTGGCATCAAGACTAAAGCTCAATGCTTAAACAATTCAAGCTTTAATTGGGTTCAAAAAACAATTAATTTTGACAGTTCCATAAATGGTTTTTTAGCTTTATTTCAAACAGTAAGTAGTGAGGAATGTTGTCAATAAATAAATTGATAAATTAAAAAATGTAAATAAGTACTTTGATATAATTGTCTAGTTAGTCTAATGTATACATTTCTGCTATATAACTGGAAATCAACACATTGTTATGGTTGCATAGAAAATTAAAACTAAAACAAAGCAAATTAGTAACAATGCTGCTGCATAACAAAACGTGTGAAATAATAATAAATTTTACCTATAAATGAATACATACATAATAATATAAATAAGCAATAACCTTTTAAATTTTTTTGTTACAACTTTACTAATTTTATTTTATTTAGTTATAAGTATTTGTTTAATATTTATAAATATTTACAAATTTTAACAATATTTAGATATTTATTTAAATATATTTGCTTATTTTATTTTATATGAAATAAATATATTTGCTACTAAATAAACAAATATTTATTTTAACTTAATTCGTGCAGTTTTTTGGAATATTGCTCGGTCTTTTTTTTTTATGGGTATTCAACAGTATATACTAAATGGTCTAATATGGTCTATTTGAAGAAGGTTACATGTGCTACTACTATTATTTTCTTTATCAAATTTTGATGGATGATCTTTAACTTGTACTGTTGTTGCAAATTTTAACAATATTTAGATATTTATTTAAATATATTTGCTTATTTTATTTTATATGAAATAAATATGTTTGCTACTAAATAAACAAATATTTATTTATTGGTAGTGTAACTTAATTCGTGCAGTTTTTTGAAATATTGCTCGGTTGTTGTTTTTTTATGGGTATTCAACAGTATATACTAAATTTATTTAAATATATTTGATTATTTTATTTATATGAAATAAATATGTTTGCTACTAAATAAACAAATATTTATTTATTGGTAGTGTAACTTAATTCATGCAGTTTTTTTTCAAAAATTGAGGTTTTATTGTGAAAAAATGGTATACATTCAATGTTCAAAGTATTGTCCATTGGAAGCTATGACATTTGCCCATGGTTCTGGCAGGTTGTGGGCTCCATCCCAAAAGAACTTCTCCAGTTTGGCCGCCAAGAACGAATCAAGCCAAGTAATGAAGTAATGAAGAAGAACACTTCACAAAAACACTTTATCTGGCACTAAGTTCAACATTTTCAAATGAATAAAAAAAATTGTTGTTTATGCTTTAACCAAATGACATATCCTAAAAAAGATGAGCAATGACAGTAGCTTCCAAATGAATATAATCACATATGATTACAATGAGAAATAAAACTAGTAATGTCATCTTTTAGAAAACCGGATGATTTTTGTTACACTCCCAATAATTTATAAAGTCTATAAGTTAGCAAGTGACTTTAGTTTAAGTTTATTATAAAAACTAAATTTTTTGTATTTATAGCAACTTAAAATAACTTATAACAAAAAATGATGTTACAATTATTTTTATTTTCAATTATAAAATTTCTTTATAATCAGTATAGTTAACATTAATATAGTTAAAATTTTTTTAGTTAACAATAAATAATAGTTAAAACTAAATAAACTAACAACTTATAAAAATAATAAAATACTTTAATATAAAATATTTAAGATTAATAAGCATTAGCTATATTATTATATATGTATTTAGTATTTTATTATACTTATAATTTTTGTTACAATAATAATTATTGTTACATCTTAGTTATTTCGAAGATTTAAATTTTTAATTGTAATTAAATCTGATTATGTTTGCAATGATAATTACTTTATGTTAAATTTTGTTATGAAAAAAATTTCTTTTAATTATTATTAATAATAATAGTAAATTTAATTAATATCTATTAACATAATTATTAATAATAATAATTTATGTTTTTAAACCATATAAAAAAAACAACAAATTAGCTGTATAATGAAATGCAATTTAATTGTTTTTCTTTTTAAGGCAACACTAGAAGGTTGGTTTGATGTTATGGCGGATGCACAAGATGCAACTGTACTGTTCTCCTTATTTACTTTTATATATTTTCAGATCTGTTGTTTTGAAAAACTTGATATTGCAATAATGTTTTTAAGATTTTTATAGTTGTTTTTTTTTGAAATATATTTTAGGGTGTGGATGAACAACCACAATACCGATACAGCTATGCAAATCAACTCTTTTTTGTTGCATTTGTTATATTAGGAAGATTTTTCTTTTTAAATTTATTTATTGGGGTCATTATTGACAATTTTAATAGACTGAAGCAGCAATATGAAGATGGTATTGGTGTATTTTTAACCCCTGGTCAAAGGAACTGGATCAATACATTAAAATCTGCTTCATTAAGAAAGCCAACATACAGATTGAGCAGACCACAAGTATTTATATATTTTTTACATATTTATAATTTCATTTTATAGTTTAAATATTTTAATTAGTTTAATAGTTGATTGATTTTTTTTTTTACTTTTTTTTTTTATTATTATTATTATTATTTTGCTAAATATTTACTTAAAATAATTCTTATATAAAAATTACATTTTAAATTATTCAATTAAATTATTTTTTTTTAAAATAAATTCCATTAGTAGACTAATTTGCTTTCAAATTAGAGATAATTGACTTTTATTGATAAAAAAGTGGTGTTAAAGGTATTATTTTAAAAAGTGGTGTTAAAAGTGTTATTTAAAAAAGTGGTGTTAAAGGTGTTATTTGTTATTTTTTTAATCTAAGTTTTAATTTTATCATCTTTGCTTGATAAGTTAATCTAAACCAATGAATTTCCTTCTTTATCTTTTTTACCTTATTTTGGTTTGCAAAATTCAATACCTGAATTCGAAACTTAGTAAAAGAAAATTTAAATTTATAAATACTTCCAGCACTAAATTAATGTAGTATAAAATTTATAATTTCAGTAATGAAATAAAATAATAAATTACTTTCAATATTAAAGTGTTATGCAATATAGTTTTATTGTTATTAAAAGTTATATAATCACAATTAGTTAAAGTTTTATTGTATAAACTTATTAATAATTTTTTTTTTTTTTACAAGTTTTATTTTTTCCTCTTTACATTAATTAGGTTTATTTAAGGTTTAATTAAGTTTTTTAAATTGTCATCATTTTATAAACTATTAAAATATAATAAATTTTTGTTTAAATTTTATGTATGCATGCATATAATAATGTCTTGATTAAATAGTGTAAATAATGTAATGTAATTAATAAGACATGTTAATAACAAGTTCACTTTATGTTACTTTTTTTATTAGTTCAGTTTTATCATATTTATAATACATGTCAGTAAATATTGTTAAAAAAGTCATGGTCACACATTTTTTAATAAATTTCTGTTTAACTTTCTTCTCAATCCAACTGTTCATAAATATTTTATTAACTTATATATTAGTTTAATAATTTCCTATAAAAAATTACTTAAAATTGCTTATAATGGTCAATCACATAAAAGCCTTTTTAAATGTTCTGCTAAAAATCTATATTATAATATTCAGCTGAATTTAGTTTAAAAGCAATAAACATTAGAGATATAGTAATATACGTGAATAATATACACGAATAATGGTTCCATGACAAGTAACAAAAAAATAACAAGATAAAAACTGGTGATAATGCAGAATCAGGTAAGTTAAAAAAAAACTGCAGAGTGCAAAAGCATTTTTTTAAGTAAGAGTGAATCTAAAATTTAATAATTGTGAACTTATCAACGCATTTTTATTTTATTTTTTGAACTAACAAAAATATTTTTCTTCAAATACAGTTAGAAACAATTTTCTAATGTAAAACATTAGTGTTTATGTAGCTGTTAGAAAACTTATGCTGCCAGAGATTAGCTTACAAGTTTATAGTGGTAATTAGTTAAAAATTAAACTTTTATTAAATCATTCTTTCTTTGCCTCAATTTGCCATAATTAGAATAAAACAGCATTAAAATGACCAAAAACAAAACTTCATAAGTTTAGAGGACAAAGCAAGCATAAACATATTTAATCAATGTATTTGTCAATTTAAAACAAAAGCCTTCTACCATTACCGTAACACCAGTGTATTGATCTAGACCAAAGGATAAAGGTAAAAGAGGATCACAAATTCTCACACTCGATGTTCCCAAGATCTGCTAGTCTGTCAATATTAAACATTTTCCCTACAATTTTTTTATAAATAGTTTATGCATTATTAAAATGTATAAAACATGTATAAGGAAAATTATTAAGAAGATAATTGCATTTTTTATTTTAGTTATAGTTGACATATTTTGTTTTAAACTTTTTTGAATTTCTTTCTCATTTTATCACCAATTATATCTTTTATAAGACCGTTGATTTACTGCAATTGTATGTTTGAAATCAACACCAATTTAAATTAAATATTATTCCCACTTTTTGCATAACATTTAGCAAAACATCTTTTAACGTAATAATAAGGGCAACATTTTGAGTATGCACATTTATTGGTTCATTTTGGTAATAGGCTTACCAAAAAAACCATCTCAAAACCAATCACAAAGCTCAAAATCAGAATTTAAAGATGAATCTAAAATTAGATACTATAAGAGTTTCAGGCAATTTCTATTATGTAAGCAAACAAGTTTTTTACAAAATAGAAATTTCCTGAACTCCTGATATATTCGCTTTTATAATAAGCTACTTTTTATTAGATCTCTGCTTTCAATATTTTTCAGAGTCACACAGGTCTCATTTGTGAAATTTAATCACAAGGTATTACTATTAATCATTGCTACCAATTTAAATAAACAAGTTTGATTTTTATATTTGAAATGATTATAAACGCACTTTATGTGCGATTATAATCATTTCAATAATTTTTCATATGATATTTTATATTTGAAATGATTATAAACGCACTTTATGTGCGATTATAATCATTTCAATAATTTTTCATATGATTTTTATATAACAAATTTTTATATTGTAAATGACTTATTGTTTTGTTTTATTTATCATTATGCCTCTTATGTAATTAATTAAATTAGTTAAATAGTTGAAATCATATTATAAACAATTTTTAGTGAATATAAAATATAAATTACACTAATATTGTTATTTCCATTTTTAGGAAAAATGGTGTGCAGCGTTGTTTGACTTTGTTCGCAAAAGATACTTTGAATTTTTCATTATGGGTGTTATTTTTTTAAACATGATTACAATGATGATTGAACATCATGACCAAAGTAATCAAGTGGCTTCAGCTTTAACCTATTTGAATTATTTATTTACAGCTGTATTTGCATTTGAGTGTGTGGCACTACTTGTGTGCATGAGATTTAACTACTTTAGAAGTCGTATGAACATTTTTGATTTACTTGTTGTGCTTGTTTCAATTATTGGTATGGCTTCTTGTTTGGTTTTTTATGTTTATAAAAATAATATAAATTTATTCATACTTTATTATATCATTAAAAACAATATATAAATATATATATATATATATATATATATATATATATATATATATATATATATATATATATATATATATATATATATATATATGTGTGTGTATGTATATATATATATATATATATATATATATATATATATATATATATATATATATATTATATATATATATATATATATATATCTGTGTGTGTGTGTGCGTGTGTGTGTGTAGACAGGGTGTTAGCCAGGAATATATTTTTTACCTTGTTTTTGAAATAATACAAATATTTATTGTTATTATGGTATTAGAAATTTTTATTGAATAGTCCTAATAATTTTAAAAAAATATATAAAAAAACAAGATCATTAAATTTTGGGAATTTTAAACCCAATGGGAATTTTGTGGTATACACGGTGTCATTGGGCTGATTAACACCCTGGTCAAATATGTTAGTGTATTTTGCAAAAAGAGTGCTCGATGTTTGGAAAGAATAGAGCAGTAATAAATAAGTAAAAAAAATACTTAAGCTTCTACTGTCAATTTCATTTTATACCTTCCTGATGATCCTGCTGAAGGAGAAACTGACAGTACAAGATCAAGTTAGATAAGTTAGATAAGTGTTTTTTTTACTTATATATATATATATATATATACGCACACACACACAAAAAAAAAAAAAACAACTAGTGAACTCACTAGTGATCAACCATTCTAAAAATGGTTGAATTTAAACATTTTTTGTAGTGGCAGTGTTGTGTTGGGTGATATTATCTTTCCTAGTGTGTATCTCTTGTTCTTTTTTGCAAGCATTATGTTTAAAATTTTAATCACAATAGTTCTAAAAATTTCTTTATAAGTCAATCAATAAAAGTATAAATTTTTCCCTAATATTCTAAAACATTTAAATTTTTTAGATTTTTTACTTTATTGTTATCTGTGTTTTTTTGTATTTTTTCTTATAATTGTTTTTAATTTTTAGGTATTGTGTTGGACGTTTACAACTTAGATATAGGGGTTTCACCTGGACTTTTTAGGGTTGTTCGAGTGTTTCGGATTTCACGCCTTTTAAGATTCTTTGAAGGTGCAAAAGGGGTTCGAAAAATGATGTTTACAGTTATTAAGTCAGGTCCTTCTTTAAGTAATGTTGGAACATTAATTTTCCTCATCACATTTATATACTCTGTAATTGCCATGAATCTTTTTGGTAGACTTAAACACCAAGGACCAATCACTCAGGTAACTAACTTTGAAACATTTGCAAGTAGTTTTTGTTTGCTTTTTCGAACCATGACAACAGCTGGTTGGAATGATGTACTTGATGCTGCAATGATTCAACCTCCTCGATGTAATGCTAGTCTAAAAACAGACACTAGTGTCACTAGTGGAGACTGTGGAAATACAATAGTGGCAATTATCTTCTTTGTATCTTACGTATTTTTTATTGTTCTTATCCTCCTTAACATGTATATTGCAGTCATTTTAGAAAATTTTAATCAGGCTCAATCTCAAGAGGAGGCTGGTTTAACAGAGGAAGATATTTTGGCTTATTATACCACATGGGAAGATTTTGATCCGAAAGCAACTCAGTTTATTAAATACAGTAAGCTGCCCGATTTTCTTCATGCACTTGAGGGCCCTTTGAGAATACCAAAACCAAATTATTGGTTTTTAGAACAAAGTGATATTCCTATTCGAGATCGCCAAAGATGTCATTGTTTAGATGTAATGATATCTTTAATTAGACGCGCGTTAGGGGAAGCAAGTTGCGAAGAAAGCGATGGCGTGAAAATTGTAATGAAAAAAGTAGAAGAGCGATATAAAAAAGTCTTTCCATTGTGGGCAAAAGAAGTTATTGTTGAAACAATAAAGCACCGTCTTAAAACAGAAAACACTGCTGCTAGAAGGATCCAGAGAGTGTTTCGAAGACATTTATTAATGGACAACATTCAAGCAATTACAACATCCAAAAATATTGGCGTTAGATCAAGAGAAAAAACTTTATGGAAAATTGAGCGTTTAATTACAGTGCTATGGAAAGCGAAGTTTGAATATCAGAAATTTATTAAAGAGTGTAACGAAGAAGTAGAAACAGAGAGAGAAGATGATAACACAACTAGAGTTTAAAAAATGCATTTTATTATCAACGTTTTATATTTTTAAGTTTATATATTTATAATATATATTTTTGTATATCAAAAGAGTACGGCTTTTATCGAAGTCTATTCGTTTACTTTTTTTCTCGAACATTTTTTAGTTTTTTTACGTTTTTGAGTTGACTTTTTTTCTTGTTATGAAAAATAAAACTTCTAAAATGTTAATTTTTATACCAGTTTGATATTGACCACAGGGTTTTTCGTTATGCTACATATCATTTAAGTACCTGTGGTTAAAGAAGTACCTAATTTTTTAAAAATTTTATAAGTTTCGAAAACTGAAAAACAAAAATTTCGATCTTAAGATGTTGTCCTATGTTCAACATATTGCGGGTTATAATTTCTTTATTTTTTTTATAATTGTATTGTAAAGAACAACTATCCCTTGACACGGTATAGCTTTAAGATTGATCATTTATGAAATAACAAGTGAAAACTTATTATTTATATAAGACAAGGTAATATGTATATATATATATATATATATATATATATATATATATATATATATATATATATATATACACACACACAAACACACACACACACACACACACAGATATATATATATATATATATATATATATATATATATATATATATATATATATATATACATATAAATATTGCAAAACTCAAACCTTAAAAAACGTTGAACGCAATAAATTTATGGACGTGCTGAGTTTCATTTTTGTACCTCTGGCGAGTTTGTATTCTGTACCTCTTGCTTAGAAAACAAGTGTCCTACCGCTAAATCTTAGAAAATTGAATCTGTCAACTAAATCGCAACCGCACGAAATTTAGAAAAGACACTTGAGGCACAGAGGCTTGAAATAATTATAACAGATAGTGATTCAAAGTTTATTATTATTAGCTGCAACTAATCCGTAGGGTTTTTCTATGAATTGTAACAATTCATGGAAAAACCCTACGGAAATAAAAAATACCCTATGGAAATAAAAAACTCTATGAAAAAAAGCCTTACAATAACAAAGGTTTTCGATACCTATTTTATGAAAGCGCAACTTTCATGGTTCAATAACTCAAAAACTATGTTAAAACTAACAGTAAGTAAAACAGTATTAAACAAAAATAAAACTAAGGTTTGAAACAGTTGGTTTAACCAATGTTAAAAACAGTTTGCTACCACAAGTTTTAAAACATATATATAGCACCAGATTTGATCTTTTTATTTTTTCTAGTTGATTATTGTTTAGATTGCCACTCTGGATAAAGCATTAACAAAATTACATCAACACTAGGTTTATTAAAACATTGACGCAGCTTAAGATGCATTCTATAAAATACATTTTATATATGTTGCATGTCTTTTGAATTTCTTTATGCTATTTTTTTAAATTGTTTTTATTTAACATAATTGTATTTTCGGTTTTTAAAGATATTTAGTTATCAAAACAATATTGTTACGCTTTTTCGATATTTATTTACCGATAATTTAATACTTCAGATAATCATCTGAATAGTACATTTGGTCATTAAACCGTCATTGGTTCAAACCGTTTCATTGGTCCAGATGTTAGAAATGAACCAACAAATGTTGTGTAGTCTCTTCTCTCTAGTAAAAGAATAAATGCTAAGAAAGCTAGTATTGCTCGTGAATTTTATCTTGCATTTTTTTTTAAAGCTTCACTTTAGGAAATAGTTTTTATTTTTCAAAAAAGAGGAATATCCAAATCAAATGAAATAGAACTTTCATTTCATCACGCCATCTTGCTGTTTCAGTAATCACTTCTTTACCATTCTTAAAATTCTTTCTGAGCTGTAGTTATTTACAAGTTTTTTAAAAACTGATTTTCATGTCAAGAACATAATGCTGACTACCAAAAAATTGTGGTTCTTCAAGTTTCTTTTCAGTAAAACGTTTTTGTAACTGACTAAAAATCCATTTCCTTCTTCCAGTTTTTACATTAGATTGAAGCTACAATCATCTTTATACTCTTCCGTAAATCTTATTCATCGAGAATAGGTGTAATAAATTTAACAACAGTATCTGCTTTTCTGTCTGGTAGATCTAGTGCTTGTAACTTAACACTAACACTTGTAATTTAACACTACTCAGAGGGAAAAAAGATATCTTTAGACGAATAAAAGACGTCTTTTTTATGACTTGTTTTGTCTTTTTATAATCAGCTTAAATAAAGACGTGAAAAAGACGTCTTTCAAAAAGACGTCTTTAAAAAAGAGGTCGAAAAGACGTCAATTGGTTGTACGTCTTTAATAAGACGTAGAAAAGACGTCTTTTATATCGATGACCTTTTAAAAAAAGGAAATTTTCATTTAAATGTTTAATTAAACTACACCCAGTAGAAATTTTTTTCTTTAGGAAGGAGAAAATTCACTAACGTTTCCCACTGGGAAACAACTTAAGTTGTTATAATATAATAAGTAAATCATTGTTATAATAAGTTGTAAATCTTATGTAATATGTTATAAATCATTGTTATAAATAATATAAATTACAATGTTGTAAATAATAATATAATAAGTTATAAATCATTGTTATAATAAGTAAATCATAATTATAATAAATAAATTTTTATTTGCTTATTAACAACTTTCGTTGTTTATAATTCATTATCTTTTTAAGAAAATTGAAAATAATTATTGCCAATAGAACCTAACAATGTTGGGTTTAACCCACAGTATTTTAATTACGATATCTTTGTTACGTTCTGATTGGCCCATTTTTTGTTTACAAAACACTTTTATAAATTTTTTCAATGTGAAACGTTTTTGCATAGGAAATTTAATTAAAAATCAACTATTTTCGATAAACGAATTCATTTTATAATTTATGTAATAAACTAATATATTATGTTAAATATACACAATATATATGCTTATATATATTATAGTATATATATATATATATATATATATATATATATATATATATATATATATATATATATATATATATATATATATATATATATATATATATATATATATGTGTGTGTGTGTGTGTGTGTCTGTATATATATATATTTTATTTTTATTTTTTTTTATTTTTTATTTTTTTTACAACTTTAATAAATTTACACATCGTTATGTTATAACTACATGACATAATATAATCTCACGTAAAAATATTAGATAATAATACTACGTATAACTTAGCATAATAAAAATTGGTTTAACAAGTATATCTAAGTATAGCGTAAACTAATAGTGTTTCTTGTCATAAATGTTACCAGTATTTTAAAAAAATAAAAGAATAAAAATAAGAAAAGAAAAAAAAAAAGACAAGAAATTATTTGGTACTTCAGATATATACATGTTGTTGTAAAGGAAAACTCGTCGAAGTCTATGAAGACTTATTATCGAGTACCTCTTTAAAAAGTAAAAAAGTCTATTTTATTTTTATATATAGTCAAAAGTGGTTAAACAATATACAATCAGTGATACACATAAATATTTTAATATAAATTTTAATATCAATATATATATATATATATATATATATATATATATATATATATATATATATATATATATATATATATATATATATATATATATATATATATATATATACTATAATATATATATAATTGCAGCTGTTTAGATAGAAAATGTTAATGGAAAGAGTCAAAAAGTGGATGGCGTGGTGCCAGTAAGATGGTATCGATATGATCTAGTCTCAATTAAGCTAGTCGCAGGTAAGTGTTTTAAAAAGTTTTACCGTTTATTTTTGGACTAATTTTTTAATGTGTTATGCTTGAAGAACGTTGTTTATTACATATTAAAGTAAAATATTTATTTCAGACGAAAAATAAAATCTGTAAACAATTTCTGTCTGTATTTACTTATTCAAGTGCCGGTGAAACGAACGGTAGAAAAGAAGAAGCATTCAGTAGATTTGCAATTTTTAAATGATCTAAATAATTTTGTTGTTTTTATTTAGTTGAATGATGGTATTGCTTATGCAAAAGATTTGCCCTTTAACTTTTATGTTAAGGTTGTTATTTTCTTGTTAACTGTTGTCTGTCGTTAACAAAGCAAGTAAAAAAATGCACATAATGACAACAGACTTATCTTTAGAATTGTTTTCAAAACCTTTGGTTTAGAAACAAAAGACCAAGTGAAAATGATACTGGAAAGGTACACTTTATTATATCTTAACATCATTGCAGATTTCTAGTCTTCATTTTTGTTTATGTGTATTTCATCCGTAATGCTAATGATATCGCCAGTTTTTATAAATTTATGTTGTTAAGTAAAGCATCATTATGTTTCAGGCTAAAATAGAGCTTTGAACAATGCTTTTATCTAGTTTAAATGAAAAACAACTCTCAAGGTGTATAAGCTGAATTACCTTTTCGTTTTTGATAGTCCTTAGTCAATAACGGATTTTTAAATTGTTATGGGTCAACACTTAATTAAAAAGTCACGTCATAGAAAACAGAAAAATATCAATATCTGTTTTCAATAACTTGGCTTTCATAGCAAATCTGAGAGATGCAAATTTTAGCTTAGTTTAAGTAATACATAATAAAATATATCATTGTACAGTCATTGTATTTTGATGGTGGTAAATTTCTTTACCTCGCTCATTTTTATATATTTTTAGACTGTTTACCGTTTGACTCCTGTCGCAATCTAACCTAGTGGGTTCAAAAAGTCAGGACCGCGCTGGAAACATGAAGGGGTTAAAAGGATCAGCCTTTTTGAATTAATAGTCGGTAAGTCTAATGTGTTTCACTCAGCTTATCAAGTTTCATTTGCTTTTTTGTATTACATTCAAGCAAAAGATTGTTTTTTATGTTCACTTGTTTTTTAGAAGTCCCCAGCAAGGAAAAATACGTATATTATACATATAAAATACGTCTTTGTCCTACTCTTCGATACGTATATTCTAATTCTTAAATGCAAATCTATAATACGTATTAATTAGATGATTACAATGCGTTGGTAATAGACGTATAATATACGTATTTAAAATACGTCTCAGATATCTATAATTTAAGTATTAAATGCAAATCTATAATTCGTATTAATTAGATAAATAAAATGCGTTGATAATAGACGTATATAAGACGTATTTAAAATTATTAGGTTTCTATAATTTCTGTATTAAATGCAAATCTGTTTATTTATAGATGTCAAATCTGTAATACATGTTCGCAAAATGAAGAGTAGATTGTTGTATTATCTACCGTTGTATAATTATTGCGGAAATAGATTAATTTCTATCTTCGCAGCCATTGTTTTACCACAAAAATTGTGTTGTACAACCGACGTTAATTTGTGCAACTATGCTAGACAACGTTTCCATTATAAAACAAAGTTGTTACAGAACTGTTGTACAACATTTCTACAACTATTGGAAACCAAGCTTAAAAGAACATTAAAACATTTTGAATTGTATAATATTATTGTTTATTTATTTAAAAAAAGTAACTATATACTATAACATAAACTATATACATATAATATAATATAAATGTTAGATATCAATGGAATGGTTCAATCTTCCTGGTGCATTCTTTAGTTTATTCCCGACAACTCTAAATAATTCTTTTTCACTAACGGTATACCTGTCTTGTAACGCTTCTAAAATAAGTTAAGCAAAAATATTTAAAATTAAAAATATCGTCAGCTTAATATATATATAGTTGAATACGACACTTAAGTGTCGCATTTATCATTTTTGAAAAAAATGACTATGTACAATATAAATTGTATCTCACCAAACATAACGTCCTTTAACTTAAGGTTTTCAAACGATATTTTGTTTTCTCTGCCTTTACGTTTACTCCCTTTAATGTTCATATTCGCCATCAGGTTTACGGAAAATAATCTAAAATCGAAAAAATATTAAAGGTAAGATCTGAAGGTGAGATCTGAATGTTGTTAAATTCATTCTTGTTTACCGCTTATTTTGACTGTTATTGTATAAAAAAATGTAATTTAAAAAAAAGCTGCAACAAATTGTTTTAAAACAAATCAATCAGAACGCATAAAAAGTAAGTAGTGATTTTTTGGAAAACAAAAAGTGAAAACGCTATATTTTTCTTTGGATTTTACCTCAATACACTGAGTTTCTAAATTAAAATCGTTATTGTTTCGCAGTGGAAGCTATTAAAGTTCCACCACTTATATGGAACCATCAGGCCGTAATAGTCTTAAGAGAAGCAAGAAATATTTTATATAAGTGCAAGGAAGTGCAAGATAAATTATAATATTTGGACAGATGTCCAGAATTAAGAGTTGTTGTTTAAAAGAAGGGTACTATTCAGTAATTAAGGTTGAGTTAAGTAAGTGGTGGTCATGTTAGATTTAAGTACGTGTTGTTGCAGTGTTCTGTAAGTTATTGTGTTTTGTGTTTGTATTGTTCTAAACGTTAAAGTTTTATGTGTCATTTAGTGTTTTTATTGCTTTGAATCTGTGTGTTCGTAAATAATGGTTCTTAGTCTCGCTCAGTCCAGTCTTATCATGTTCTCTTTACATATCAGGTTCGCAACTAGAATAAGTGAGTATAGTCACTAGTGGAACATATTTAGACGTAAATGCCTTAGACGCATGCAAACGTGCAAAAATACCTTAAAAGCATGCAACCTTATAATAAAAATATTCGTTTTAAATTTAGTTTATATACTCAAAGATTGACAAACACAATAATTCTGTTTATTTACATGCAACCCGAATACCTTCAGCCACAGATAAAAACAAAAGAGCATCTAAGTAAACCTATCTGAATTTATCAGATAAATATTCAAAAACATTTAACAAAAATCAAAACAATTATTAACAATTGCTATCGTTGTGGTAAGCATAATATGATACACAATTAACCTAATATAACATAATTACTCAATTCTTTAGATAAAAAGTACAACTTTAAAGCACAAGTATTACAACAAACAACAAAAACAAACATTTAATATAAAGTGGAAACGCGCGCATGATTGTTTAAAGAAAGAAAATAAAAATACATCAGCGTTTAAATAAAATTCAAAATTATGTAGTATAATACCAGATTCTCGTCAGGAAGTGGACATTGTATTGATCCTTATAAAGATAATACTCTGGTATTTGACGTTTCGAATGTTTTAATGCTCATTTCTAGAAACTCCCGTCGGGGTAACATCCTCAAAACAAGCAAATAAAACCCACCTCTACGTCTGCGTCAAAAGCCTTCTTATGTTGCAACATTTGAGAGGACATACTACTGCTCAGCCAAATACCCTAACTTGATCCATTTTAAACAAATTACGCTGATATACTTTTTAGAAAATTATTAAAACACGTTGCGCAAGAAGTAACATTAGAATACAAAAAACTAATAAGTTAAACTATTCCTAAATACTCAAGTACAAATTGAAGGCAAACAAACACACAACAAAATAAAAAACAATTAAGATAAAGGACTTACCATAATTTGATATTAAATAAGAATAAGTCTTGAAGGATATTTTGCGCAATGCCAATTAGGGCAATTCCACTGAGCAAAATTTTTCGAAAACAAAAATTGGTATGGGCGTGGAAGATTTTATGTATAAAACTAAGCACATTAAAAAAATAAATAAATAAAAAAAACATAAAACTGATTCGGGCTTTAACATTTAAAAATTGATAAAATTGGTTATTTTTGTGCGAATACATAAACTTTCGTTGAATAAAGCATTTAACAAAAACTGGTTCAAATCTTATGTTTAAGGCTTTTAACAATGTTGTTAGCTATCACTGATAGCAAAGAACAATAATGTAAATATTTTACGGCCAACTACCCATGCAATACAATAATATGATAAAAGCAAAACAGAAGTTGAACAAAAATAATAATGATCAATATCATTGACATGACAGTTTGTCCCGGTCAGCAGATGTCCAAGGGGTGCCAAAGAAAAGTTACGTTAAAAAATAAGGTCCTTCACTGATATATAAAAATTCAGAATAATTGGGTTGCCAATTAAGGTTTTTCTTAGGCCATCTGGTAACTCTCCATGCCCCCGGGGACCTCCACTTATAAATGTCTAAAGAAACTTTCTCTTTATAGCTTTATAGGTATTACTAAAAAAAAAATTAATAAAAGAACAGCTTTTTCAGACTGCCTCTTCTTCCAGTTAGTAGTTAGTAAAGTTGCGTGGGGAATCCTCCCCACTGCTCTGACCAATATATTAAAAAAAAATTATTTTAGGGAACTTTTTTATAAAAAGCCTATTTAAGATTTGTGTCACCTTTCCTAAATAATTCCTAGACCACCCCAAAAACAAAAAAGGCTTTAAAATGATTTTATTTTTTAACCCTTTTATTTTGCTTAAAAAAAATCGTACAAGTTCATTTTCTAATACCTAAACCTTGGAAAACTAATATAAATTTATTTTTATAAATTTACATAAATAAAGTTCAAATAAATAAATTGTTCTTATTATAATTAATATTACAAGTGTTACATTTAACAGTTTTTTTTTTAAATGCTTGGAACAAAATAATTGCTTTTGGTAACATTTCTATGATTTTCTTTCCTACTCTGGTCTTTAGTAAGAATAAAGTTGTGCCTTTTTTTGAGACCATAAACCAGTTTTGATGCTTCGGTTACTGACTTAACTGCACGTTCAACTGACTGAGAGTTGTTTGGAAGAAATGTAAGCGGTAAAATCTCTCCAGATTCTTTTGCGTTTATCATTTTTAATTTGGCATATTTGAACAAGATCAATCCAGCAGTTACAATCAAAATCAATTTTCATTATTGTTTTGGGTTTAAGCTTAGGAACAAATTCTTTATTTTCCTCATTTAGCTTCCTAATAATGAGTATTCGATCTATGGCTTTGTCGCGATTTACTTTCTCATCATCCATTATCATGCAATAGAGAAAATTCTCCTGTAAACAGCAAAATGAATTTCCAGCTAAGTTTTTAAAGACAACTTCTTGTATCTTTTTATCTTGCAACTTAGTCAACTCAATCAATTTAAACAGAATCTTTGCTGAATCTTTATAATGACCTGATCGTTTTATAGCAAACCAAATTGGAGAATATACTTGGACTATATACTTCGTTATCATAACCAACTCTGCCGATGGATTTGTTTCTCTAGTATATTTATACATAATCCGTAATGCAAGTGTCAACCACCTTGCATGGTTCACAGGTCCAGGTTTTGTCATTGCATACTTTTTTGAAACTTTACCTGTAGATATACCAATGGTGTATTCATATAATTTTCTTTGGTCATTACTTAAATCAGAAACAACACGCTCATCCACAAATGACTGAATTTCGGACATTATTGTAGAAAAAACTATTAAAGGGAGTTCATGAATGGAATTTTCTGAAACCGATGAACAAACTGGACCTTTATATTTCTTTGGATCATTTGTGTTTCCATCAAGTAGAATAATTACTTGTCTTAATGGCAATTCATTTTGGTGGAGTTGACATCCAACTAAATGTAATTTTCTATTTATAAATTTTTCTAGCTTAACAACGAGACCATTGTCTGTACCAGTATTTGAACTAGTATTGTCAAGAACCATAGCTTCAAGAGTTTCGGTGCTGTCAAACTCAGTTAGAACTTCTTTAGTTGCATTTGCTTTAGAAACTCCAGTTCCACTTGTAATAATTTTATGTGTTAAATATTTTCTTTTTTTTGTTCCACTTTCTGCAGTAAATGTGAGATGTGCTTCTTTTTCAATTCCAGGTATTATAATTGGCTCACCTTCTGAATTGTAAGCAATTGTGTGAACAAGCGTTTCTTTATCTTTTTTATCATCAACTCCGATAACTTTTAATTGAAAAACTTCTTTACTATGATCAATTTCAAGTTGTTCTCCTATTCTAAACTTCTCACTAAAAACTTTCTTTTCTGTAATGATATTAGTTCTTTCAGCAGCTGTTACTATGCCATAGTCAATGAGTAATCCTGTACCTAAATGAGCAGCGGCATTGTTACTAATTCCATAACGTATTGCTGCTTTTGCAAAGTTAGGCAAGTGTTTGTAATTATGTAAAGTAGACATCTCTTCATAAAAATCTGGATCATATTTAATTTCACCGTCATCACAATCATTATCATCAAAACAAGGATCATCACACTAAACAAAAATTAAATAGATTTGAATTAAACTGGTTAAATATATTGGTTAAACCAATTTAAGTACCAATTTAAGGCACTTCTTTCTAAATATTTAATTATACATACGAATCACTAACAAATAATATACATATGCCTATTTACCACTAAATTTGATTCTTCAAGACTTTCCACACAAAACTCTTGTTTGTATAATGCTCCAATTACTTGTTTATTCTTTAATTTGATTAGTCCTTTTTGATCAACTTTGCCAATCTGAAATGACCCCTTTCCACCTTTTTTAGCTCTTTGGTCTTTTAGGTACTCCCTTTCATTTACTGGTACCTAAATTAAAAAAAAAAAGTAAACACTCCTAATAAAATATTTTTTGCTGTAGTAAATGTCCTTAAAAAATTGATTTTTGTAGTCTAAAAATTAAGTTGCTAAATACCTTTTTTTCTTCATCACAGTTGCATAATATATGCTTTTTAAAACAATCTTTAATGTCACATCTAACCAGTCTGCAGAAATGATTTAACTAATTTGTTAAATATTATTTACACTTTAGAATAAATTTGAAAAATATTTAAAGTAAGTTAATAAAAATATTACTTAAATTTAAAACTCTATGAAAAAGTTTTTATTATACCTGTCATCACAATTAGCAACAGGTAGTTCACAGTTACAAGCAGACAAATCAAACAATGAATCAAAATTTTTCTCCAAATAAACAATGCTGGATTTGTTCCCTTTTGATTTTTTATGTTCAGCACATAAAACTTTTTTAAAAAGTAACTCAAGTTTTTTCCGTATACTTCTCTTGTGGATCAAGGGGAGTTTAGAGTTCACTTTTCTCCATAGCTCAACAAGTTTAATGCTTATTTGAGAAACAATTTGTTGATCAGTTAATTTTTTTTCAGTGAATTGTTTATTGAGTTTGTAGCTGAACTGTATAACTTGTTTAAATGTGGGAAGGTCGCTAACAGGAAGATCATTTGGTAGTCCTGCAAACCGAGAACTTGTGCAGCGAGTTCTACTTTTAAGGGACTTAGCAACTTTTCCCATTTTATTTATTATCTATTTGAAATAAGATTCAGCTACATATTTTAAAATACAATATTTTATTTCTTATTTAGTTACAATTAGATCAATGCACTAAATACAAATTGTAGAAATTGTAGATTATTATTTTTAATAATATAATTAAAAGTAAAATTATCATCTATAATTAAAATATATATATATATATATATATATATATATATATATATATATATATATATATATATATATATATATATATATATATATATATATATATATATATACATATATATATATATATATATATATATATATATATATATATATATATATATATATATATATATATATATATATATATATTACTTTATTATAATATTGCTTTTAAAAATTATAAATTTTTTGCTGATTATAATACAATACAGCAAAAAATGTATTATGAACATAAACGCATGTTTAAATAAAGATATTTACTAAACATAAAAGCTATAAAAACTACATATATATATATATATATATATATATATATATATATATATATATATATATATATATATATATATATATATATATATATATATATATATATATACATATATATATATATATATATATATATATATATATATATATATATATATATGTATATGTATATATATATATATATATATATATATATATATAAATATATATATATAATATATATATATATATATATATATATTATATATATATATATATATATATATATATATATATATATATATATATATATATATATATATATATATATACATATATATATATATATATATATATATATATATATATATATATATATATATATATATATATATATATATATATATATATATATATATATATATATATATGTGAATATTGACAGCAACGAAAATTGTTGGCAATGTGTAACAAAATTAAACTTTTTTTTTTATTAAAAAAAAAAACTACCACCATTATGGTGGTTTGTTTACATCATTTGTATAGAAGTTTATTGGTTTTACTGTTCCGTACAGCGCGCTATAAACATAATTAGTTAAACTTGTAATACTTTTTTTTTTTATAAAAATAGCATTTAAAATACCTCGCCCTAATCAATAAACCATTTTAATTAAAAAATAGTTACACCATTATTCTTAGATTTTGTTACAGAATTTTCCACATCTATACCAATTTTAAATGGTAAAAATGGAATTGCCCTAATGCCAATGAGCAGTTTATAGAGCGCATGTAAATTGTGATATTATACACAGATGTTGTATGACGTAAATTTGCGGTTAATCAAAATATCCCTCAAGTGAAGCCTCAGTAAATAATAACGCTATTGGTCAAAAAATATTTTAATTGATTGGAGGATGAAAGTGTAAGGTGATTGGTTAATAATGTTGTGTTTAGAGAACATAAAAAATATATAAAATATAAAAAATAGAGAACATTCAAAAGTGTCCTAAATTATTAAGATAATAAATTTTAACTCAATCAGTTAGGGAAAAGAGTATCGCAGGATCAAAGACATACAATGCAATAAAAGCTCTAATTTGTGTCTTAGATCCACAATGCAAGACAAAATATATTTAAGCGAGTTTTTAAGGTCAATAAATCTAATTGAAAAAAGTGCAATTTGTGTCTTAGATCCACAATGCAAGACAAAATATATTAAAGCGAGTTTTTAAGGTCAATAAATCTAAGTGAAAAAACTGCTAGGTTTCAGTTTAAATTTAAATGAACTTGTCTTTAGCGGCTTAAACTAACATTTATTTGTCAAATTGATATTAGCAACCGACAACAAACGGAACAATGGTAAACTCATACAAAAGCCCTGCCTCACCGCGTACACTTGTCCAGGTATGCAAGGTGACAACAACAAAAGCGATTCCCCGCATCAGCCTACGCTGTCGGATTCGTGGTACATCGCTAAGATTAACCAGTGCATCCTCAAGACGCAAACCTATCGGAACAAAGCCCCATTGCTAACCCCCTTATAACGGAACACGATCACACGACAAAAAACGCAATACACTTTATCATTACCCACTACGCATATAGACCCTTGTTCAGGTATGCAGAGCGACAACAACGAAAGCGATTCCCCGCATCAGTCTACGCTGTTGGATTCGTGGTACATCGCTAAGATTAACCAGTGCATCCTCAAGACGCAAACCTATCGGAACAAAGCCCTATTGCTGACCCCCTCATAACGGAACACGATCACACGAGCAGCGACACAAAACGCAATACATTTTATCATCACTCACTGCGCGCATAGACCCTTTTTCAGGTATGTAAAGCGACAACAACGAAAGCGATTCCCCGCATCAGTCTACGCTGTTGGATTCGTGGTACATCGCTAAGATTAGTTAACCATATTATGGTCCATAATTATGGACCATAATATGGTTAACTAAATCAAAATTACAATAGTAATTTTATTTTAAAATGATATTAAAAAAGTTAACTGGAGAATAGAGTAACAACCAAGAACGTAAAGATGTACAAAAAGCTGTCTATAAATCGAGTCAATAAATAAGAAGCAATAGCTGAATAACAACATTTATTTTTTACAATTAGTATTTATCTTTATTCAAATATATTCGACTAAAGGTCGTCTTCAAAAGACGTTCAGAATACACATTTTTTTCGCATGCCTTTGTGGTCTCAAATAAAAACTTCAAAAAAAAGTATTTAAAACATTTTTTAATGATGACTTTAGTCTTTTAAAGACGTTTTAAACACGTATTATATTTGTTTGCGAAAGATATCTTTCATATATAGAAATAATACGTATTTAATACGTCTCTTAAAGATAAGTTTTATATTCAGCTAAAACTCATCTTGAAAATTCGTTTTTTATGCGTATTTTTATCGTCTACTCTAGAAAAGATGTGAATAATATTAAAATAATACGTATTGAATACGTCTTGTCCTTGCTGGGTCGGAACTAGCTCGCATGAAAGGATTTCTCGACGTGAAATAGTTAATTTTATTCAACAACACCAAGAAACAGAGATCGCTTAAGAAACAGAAAATAAAAAAGATGAAAAAATATTCTGTTGAAGAATACTGTCGTTTTATTTATAAATTATTCTCCTATGTTTAAACATATAAAAGATGTAGAAAATGCTTCCTCTTTTATATTGACATCTAAAAGAGGTTTTTTTCTCGGCATAGGAAAGAGCTTTTGTCATACTTTGTATGAAGAGCTATTATTATTTTCATTTGATAAAAACAGCTTTTTATATATGAAAAGTAGGAGTACTATAGTGTATAGGATACTATATTATACTAATAAGTATGACAAAAACGTCGATGTCTTTTAGATTTGCATAATAGACTGAAAAAAGACGTCTTTAAGACATCGTAAAAAAAACTTTTAAAGATGTTTTTTCGACGTTTTTTTTCCCTCTGGGACAATTTGGCTTCAAAACTCTCCATCTCATCCAGATTATTTTTCAAGGTTTTGACAAAAGCAAGTTCACTTTAGGTGTTTTCATAGATCTTAGTAAGGCATTCGACACTGATTATAGTATTTTAATTAAAAAAATTAGAAAACTACGGAATCAAAAACATAAACATAGCTTGGTTCAAAAGCTACTAACCTAATAGAAAACAATATATTTCATTCAGCAATGAAAATACTAACAATATGACAATTACTTGCAGCGTTCCTCAAGGATCTATATTAGGGCCAATTTTATTTTTAATCTATATTAATGATTTAAGCAAAGTTTCTAATATTCTAGATTCTATCTTACTTGCTGATGACACAAATTTTATTCTCATACTGATATATCAACATTATTTAAAACATTGAACTTCTAAAACAACATTATTTAAAACATTGAACTTCTAAAACAACATTATTTAAAACATTGAACTTCTAAAACAACATTATTTAAAACATTGAACTTCTAAAACAACATTATTTAAAACGGTCAACTTTGAACTTCTAAAACTAACCGAATGGTTAAATATGAATAAACTTTCAATTAATCTAACTAAAACCAAGTATACTATTTTTCATTGCCTCCATAAAAAAAAAAATCCCTATTGCACTTCCAAAACTTATTATTGGAGAATACATCGTAAAAAGAGAACCTTCAATGAAATTTCTAGGTGTAATTCTTGATAAAAACATAAATTGGAAAGACCACATAAACATGATTGAAAATAAAATTTCTAAAAATATCGGATTAATCTATAAAGCAAAACCATACTTAGATCAATTATGTTTGAAATATATATATTACTCATTTATTCATTTCTATCTTAATTATGCAAACATTGCTTGGTGCAGCACCAATAAAATAAAAACAAAAAAGCTATTTATTTATTATATTAGGTAAGTTATTATTTAGCAAACAAAAATATGCAATTAGATTATTATTAAATGGACACCACCTCTCACATTTTAAACCATTGTTCAACAATCTAGAAATATTAAATTTGTACCAAATAAATATATACTATCTGCTAATTTTTATGTATAAAACTAATAATAATACAATACTAAATATATAATAAAATTCTTATTTAATAAAATTCAACACAAATACATGACTAAATATTCAAATAACAACTTTGTTCAACCCAAAATTATATATGAGTCCACCAAGTTCTCAATAACTATTAGAGGACCTAATGTATGGAATAAGATAATTAATAATGACATTAAAACACAACTCTTGAGCTAAAAAAGCTCAAACTATAGCTTTTAAATAACGAGCGAACAGAGAGTTATTTTTAAATCTATCTTTAGAAATTTTATATTTGAAAATTATCTATTAGTGCATACTTTATTTGTCTGGAAAGGTCTAACGTCTTTAATTATATACATCCCGGTGGGAAAAGAGCTAGCGACTAGCGAGCGACTAGCTAGCTTTATAGCGATTTTAAAGTGATTTTTTTTTCCCTATTTTATTTTTTTCTAATGTCTTTAACAGCTTTTCGATTTTTAGTGTTGAGTCTATTATATTTATGAAGATAATTGAACTTTAAACATTGCGATTTTGTAGCAATATGTCGCTAGCTACATATCGTAGCTTTGTAGCTAGCTTCAAATTATCTACAAATCTATAGCTGATTGATAGCTACATGTCAAAATTTTTTAGACAACGATTTTATTACGATATGACACTAGCTGCAATAGCCAGTGCGTCTTTAGCTTATTAAATTAGCAGTCCTCGTAGCCTAACTGCTGTCTTTATCTTTACAAATATCGATAGCTTTTCGCTAACTTAAAAAAGCTAGCAATCCTCGTGGCCAAATTGCTGTCTTTATTGTTACGATTATAGCTAGCTATTAGCTAGCCGACTTCCCACCGGTATTATAGTCAATTATATTATGAAAATATAATTATATGGATTTACAGCATTTATGTACGCATGTGTGTGTATGCGTGTGCAAGTGTGTATATGTATACATGTATACATAAATGTGTATATGTGTATCTTTTGATTGTAAATTAACTTGTTTTCATTTTTTCATGTTTTCTTTGTTGTTGTTGTTGTTGTTGTTACTGTTGGTTTTTGTTTTCTTGAATGAATTATTAAACTTTCTTTCAATAAATAACTTTGAAATTTGAATATAAATAGCATTGCAATACCGTAATTTATTGCAATACCTTCATGTTATTGAGGTTAAATTACTTCCTTAACTTTTATTAAAAATAACTTCGACTCTATTAAACTATTTTGCATTTTGTATAAACTGTTTTGAAACATTTTACTTTTTTCTCTCATTTTTAATTTTCAATTTTAGTTACAACATATTTATATAAATGCCTTGGAAAAACAAGGGACTTGGTGATAAGGCAAACCTGTCTTCTCGTCCTTGCGATTCGTATATATTTATTATAAAACACGGAACTTCTAAATATTTGTACGGCTAAATAAATGAGGAAAAAAAAATTTGTTAAACTTTTGGCAAGAAGATGTCCTAATGTGAATGTTATTATACCTTCTTTTAAATTGGATCAAGATTTTCTAGCTTTAAGGTGCATTTTTTAACTATGGGTTTACAAACTACATTTATTATAAAAAATAACATACTTTTTATAATTGTAACTATTTTTACTTAAATACAATTGTTTTTGTGCTTATTGTTATAACATTCTTATTACATTAAACTATAACATTCTTATTTTATTCAACAGGTTAATACTAGTAATAATAGTTTTTTTCACAATGCTATATAAACAATTTCTATTTTCATTTGCTATAAATGTAAACAATTAAATATTGCATTTTTATTTCTTAAAATAATTTTTAATCTTCAAATTTAAGCTTCAATTAAGGACCTTATAGCAGTGGCGTTCCTAGTTATGGTGTCACCCGGGGCGGCAAATAGGGTGTCACCCATATATTATATGTAATTATTTTTATATGCGAAATTATTAAAGCAGTATTTAGAAACGTTGACACATGTAATTTTAAACCTTGTTTTCGACAATAATAATTTAGTGTCTATAACTCTCTATAAATAATTCTCGTCTATAACAGAGAAAATAATTATTTGAAAATAAATTGTTGCCAAATAATTATTATCTCTGTTTTAGACGAAAAAAAAAAAATCATCTTTATTCTTTTATATGTCTAAAAAACAGTAGTACCTGGATTTGATTTGATAGTAAAGTATAATAATAAAATAGCAAACCTACTGATTTTTTAACTTCTTATCTGTCAAAAATAAGTTAAACGTTCACTTACCCTTTGTTAAATACGCAGATCTGTCCTATAATTGAATCTATGCCACTGATGTGTTCATGTATAACAACATATTAATGTACTTAATTATTTACTATCTATATGAATTAAATATATTTTTTTAAATAATATGCACAAAAGTTTGAACTTTGTATAGTTTTTATTCACTATGCAATCACTACACTAATTTTTAATCACAAAACTAAATTTTTCAATCACTAAATTAATTTTTTAATCACTAAACTAAATGTTTTTATCACTAAACTAAATTTTTCAAACACTAAAATAAATTTTTTAATCATTAAATAATTATTATCCTAAATTTTCATAACACTTAACCTTTAAAATGTTCCTTTTCTTACTTTTAAACTTGCAAATTTATCAAATACGTTATCAAAGTCAATGCTTTTGACAAACTCACTCTCTATATATAATACCGCAAGATCAGAAGGTCTTGATTGGCCCATAGTTAATCGTAAATAATTTTTTATCAGTTTTAATTTTGAAAAGCTCCTTTTCCATGATGCAACGGACACGCAAATAGTTAAGAATAATCTTAGGGTGAGAGAAAGCATTGGAAGTCACATTCTGTGATGAAAGTCAAAATACCTAAAGCTGTCCAATTTTTAACTACTTCCAAATTAATTCCTGCTGTCTTGGAATTTCCAAAATTAGTTCATCATGGGATATTTCATCATAAAATGAAGTTAATTTTTTAATAGATAACGTCAAGTCTTCTTCATTATTATGTTCAGAAACTAAATATTTAGCTTGGACACATTAAAACATATCTAAAATATTTTTTAACGGTTTTGATCTTGCTTGAAGTTCAACATTTAGACGATCAATACATTCATACATAGTTCTTTTATTTTCTTCTTCTATTGTGAGTTTAGTATCACATACCAATTCTCCCGCCATCTTCTTTCTCAATCTTATTCTTCTCTCAATTGGAATATCATGTTCTTTTGATACACAAAGTGCTTTATTTAGTGCCTTGTCGACTACATTTTGCCTTTCTTCGTTTAAAAAAAGACTAAGAACTTCTATTTTTATTATAACTTTATCAAGAGAAAGACCTTTTGTCTGTAGATAAATTTGAGTATTATTTAC
Source organism: Hydra vulgaris (assembly GCF_022113875.1). NCBI lineage: Eukaryota > Metazoa > Cnidaria > Hydrozoa > Anthoathecata > Hydridae > Hydra > Hydra vulgaris. The sequence continues at coordinate 6,589,494 of NC_061163.1, read as the reverse complement.
TTCTTCCAGTATATCGTGCCAAAAGTACAAAAAGCATAAAAATGTATATTGACACACTGCCGGCAAAAGAGATTCAGCTGCTCCTCTTGTATCTAAATTTTCATTGGTACTGCAAAGAGCTTCAATTGCTTCTATAAATTTTTCAAAATTCTCTTGAAGAGGTTTTACGGCGTTATAATGTGCACTCCAACGCGTGGTTGACAGTCTTTTCACTGATATATTGGTATGCTTTATGAACACTTCCCACCAATGCGTAGAAGCAGCAAAAAATGAATAAATTGCATCAATTGCTCCGAAAAATGTGACGCAAAATGCATTTACTGCAAAAGAATGCTGACCACATAAATTTAGGGAATGATCAATACATCCATTAAAAATTTTCTTATTATTTTTATCAGAAATAATTTTCTGTACACCTCCGTGGATTCCAGCCATTGTAGCAGCATTATCATATCCCTGGGAGCGGCACATCATTATATCTAACCCATCAGATTCTAATTGTTTAAGTATTTCAGTACTTAAGTCCAGAGCTTTTTTTCCTTTTGATGGAAAAAATCCTAAAAATGCCTCTTTTATTTCTACCTTTTTATTTTCAATTTTAATATATCTGATCACCTCAGACATTTGATCCACGTGAGATATATCAGGAGTGCTATCAAACATCATCCCAAAATATTGCGCGGATTTTATTTCTTCAATAAGTTTGTCTTTTACGTGACTTGCCAGACAACTGATAGATTCATTTTGAATTTTTGGGGAAAGATACGAAACCTTGGAATAACTTTCCCTTAATTTAATTAAATGCTCCTTTAATATAAGGTCATACGTTGAAAGCAATTCCACTAATTCTAAAAAATCACCTTTATTCAAAGACGATTCATCCTCCTGATGTCCACGAAATGGCAAATTTTGCTTAGCAAGAAACAAAGTTACATCTAAGAGCCTATATAATATGTTTCGTCATTTTTTTTTTCATTTTTTTTAAAAGAAATAACTTAAATTTGTTTCCAGAATCTTTCATTTTTCCAAAAATCGCAAATGATTGTCAGATGATTCACGCTCATATACTTTTGGATTTAATTTCCACCATTTTTGAAATCCAGTTACGAATTTTGATGTCAAGTTGGTAATATTACTGGCAAATAATCGACAACAAAAACAGTATAAATTTCCACTGTTGGGTGAATATACCATCCATGAACGTAAAATTTTTTCACCATTTTTCATTTGTTTATAAAACCATTCAGAGGAAAGGTGACAATCATGGCCATTCATTTGAGTGACATTTCGTTGTACTACATTAAATGGTCCATCTTTGTTTTGAAATGTAGAACTTCCCTTTTTAATAATCTCAATTCGAAGATGGTCTTGAAGCGGTAATTTCCAAAAAGAGACGTCAGAAAAGATTTTTAAGTTACCTGAAAGGTTACTAAAATTGGCATATCAATTATTTTTTTGTTAAAACATTTTTATCATTTTTTCTTAGAGCCAGGGCCAACGACACGGGTTTCAAAGTGGGGGGGGGGGGTAACAATTGTCAATTTTTAAAAAAAGTCTTCTGTATCTACAACTTTTAGTGTAAACTGCAGAAAGAGTGCTTGATATTTATAAAAACAAAGATGTAATAAATTAGCTTCTTGAGGATTTTATTGTTGGTGGGGCTATTCAAATCGTTTTTTTATTTGTTATATACAGTAGTATAAAATGAGGAAATATTTTTAAAAATAACCCAATATCATAATACCGTGATATTTTTGAATATATCACGATATAATTATATTAATTGCAGTTATACAATTAGTAACAAAAATATAAAGAAAGAATTCAGAAAATTAAATAAAGAATCCAAATGTATTTTTATAGCCAACAATAACAATACTTTTACATTGACGCTTATTAAGAATAGGTAAGAATTTGGAAATTGAGAGCTAACCTTAAGCAGCATTACAACTTACATGTGAGGTGCAAAGTCCTATAACTTACCTTCTAGTTCGTGCACTTTGTTAAGTAAGTTAGGCATTGTATATCTAACTTACGAACAGAATTTCCAAGGCAAATTTTATATTTTACCATTCCATTAAACACAGATTGGTTCAGAATTGGTCAATATTTAGTTGAAATCAGTCGAAAAATGGATAAAACGTTTAGCGACCTACTATTGACTAAAAATCGACGCTTGATTTGAAATGTATATTTTAAACTTTTTTTATAAACACTTTTACTAAACGTCGATCTAATGTTTTGAATATCATCTTACATTAGTTAATATTGTTAAACTTTGGTCGTCGTGCAATAAACGTTTATTATATCATAATTTAATAACATATCAAATGGTCAGAAAACTCACATTACACCTCAAGTCACGCGGTTTAAATAGGCAGAATTAAAACGAAATAAAAAGCTTATTAAAATTGTTTTTTATTGGCTAAATAATTAAATTAGACTTAAATGCGTTTTCAAGATTCACTTCCTTACAACTGAGAGCAAAACGACGGATATATAAATAATAAACGAGTGTCTGGTGCGCCATTTATATTCATGGAAATTAAAAAGCTCTTTTCGCGACAATCTACTTTGCTAAATGCCAACAAATCAATGGACTTCGATGTTTTAGAAATTATTGATGGAGACATTGACACAGTTAAAAAAGTCGCTAGTCTCTCGTTATGGAAGTCCTGCTGCAAGAACTTTTTTCGTAAGTTTTATAAACAGTTTAAATTCATTTTGTAAACGCTAGTATGATTAGGTAACAGTAGGTATTCATCTTTGCCATAAAGAGGTTTATTCATCTTTGCTGCAATCAAGAGGTTTAACAACGAAATATTTATTTTTTTTGTTTTAGATGCATTTTAGATTAATTTAGTTGCGTTTGCTGAAGAAAATTGGTGGAATAGAGCTAGTAAAAACCACTGTATATGTTATGTCGCGACATTACTTAATTTTTAGTGTCAAAAATAAATATGGACGGTATAGGAAATTTCGGAAACTTCCATTTAGAAAATCCTGTATATGTGATGTTGTTCTGTGTAGTTCCTATTTTGATTTGTGAATGAACATTTAAAATGCAACTATTTTAACTATTTTACCCTGTTTTTTGCGGTTTCAAATCAGGTTATGAAATCAGACGATTCCCTATCGGCACATCTAGTTTCTTTTTCGGAAATAAAACCAAAAGCACGTGTATATTACGGGCAGTTTTACTAGAGTTTAACACGTTATTTTTAAGGTTTTAAAGTCAAATTTAAATGTCGCTTTGTTTTATCAGTGGTTTCACATTCCTTACGGAAAGTTATTAAAATATAATACTACGTTTTCATAACGGTGAAACCATTAATACTTTAACTGGTACTTATGGTAAATAGTAATAGTTAATTTCACAGAATAAAAACCATTTAGGATACGTGTTATTCTTTTTGTTTTAGAAGGTTTTAAAAACGCAACAGAAACCAAGCGTAACTGTTTTCTGAATTGTGCCGGCTGGGTTAGGATACGAATGTAGAAGATAATGTTGCACAAACAGGTGCATGATGAACAAGCAGTAGACGGTATTCTAAGAAGATATTTGATAATGCATAAACCAGAAAAAACAGTGATCCAAAATGCTCCTCTAAATGAAATACAAAATTTACTAAACTTTTTTTTGGAAGAATAATATTTTCATTACGCAAGTTGTATTTATTTTCAACTTTTATAGAATATAAATTGTGAAAAGAAATTGAAGATTTTTACATTTAAACATAAAACACAATACATAAAAATTATTAAGTTGATATATATAAGGAATATTTATTTCGTTTAGAAGAGGCTTAGCATAATAAAAACAATGTTTAAAATTAATATTTTTAAAAATAGTTATGAGAAAATGCATTAAAACTCTCAATTACGCCATTTGGTTGGCGATAACAACAACTTAAAATTATATTTTTGGTATTTTTAGTTAAAATTTCAATACTTTAAAACCTCTTTATCGCTATCAGAAATACTGATATATAATATGTATATATATATATATATATATATATATATATATATATATATATATATATATATATATATATATATATATATATATATATATATATTATTTTAAAACATCAAAAATTCTCACACAAGATGTTATCCTTTAAATCTCATATATATATATACATATATATATATATATATATATATATATATATATATATATATATATATATATATATATATATATATATATATATATATATATATATATATATATATATATATATATATATATATATATATATATATATATATATATATATATATATATATTATATATATACAATTTTTAAGATGTCGGTAAAAAAAATTTGATACAAAGGACTTCCATAAAGCATAGAAACGAGGTCGGCAAAAAACTTTATTTCAAAAAAATTAGATATCAGTACCAGTCTAAATATTATTTAGAACACCCACTTGAAATGTCTTAATTAAATACCATTGGTATAAAAAGTTTCAAAAAACATGACACAACTTAAATATGTGGAATAACTGACTTACCATCACCCGTATAACTATTACTGAATATGTTTATATCATATTGCTAGTCATGCTAAGTCTATTCCACACATACCATTTCAACTAATTCGTTTTATTTCAATAATTTTTAAAATACACCAAAATATGAAAATCTATGTTTTGAGTAAGCGGTTAACTTTCAATACTTTACAACTTCTGTAAACGGTGTTTTCATGTTTTTAGAAATTTTAAAAAGCTTTTTAAAAAGTTCTCTCCATTTAGTTTGTTATTGTATATAATATCTTTATATATGATATGCATATAATATCTATAGGCCTTTAAAATTGTTTTACTTTGTATTCTAGAAAATTGGAAAAGATTAAAAAAATAAATAAGTGTGAAAACAAAAGGATTTCAACCATTTTGGCATGCTTGATTTATATGAACTTTTATTAATGCTTTATGAAAGTTCATATAAATCAAAATTGAGTAAATATAGTGGCAATAAAATTTTCAAGTAAAGGTAAATCTGATATAATTTTTAATAATTTACATAATTTGAGGTTTACGTCAGATTTTTGTATAGACTTTCGTTCACACAAATAAAATACGAATCATGGCGGATTGTGGTTTGAAAAAATGCCTAATAATTTTGTAAAATATTTTTATTTACACATTTATTAACAAATTAACAAAACATAAGCTTAAATAACAAAACAAAAAATTAGCTTAATAAGCTAAAGACCCTCAGGCTTTTGTAGCTAGCGTCATATCGTTATATTATCGCTGTCTATTTTGATATGTAGCTATTAACCTGCTTTAAATTTGTAAATATTTTGTAGCTAGCTACAAAGCTAGCGTATGCTACAAAATCGCAATGTTTAAAGTTTAATTATTCTCATAATTATAATAGGCTTAACACTACAAATTGAATTTTTAAAGCTGTTAAAGACATTAGCAAAAAAAATCGCTAGAAAATCGCTAAGAAGGTAGCTAGTCGCTAGCTCATTTCCCACCGGGTCGGCCCTCTGTTTAAGCTGAAAAAGCATTGTAAGATATGTCTAAAAATTAAAAAAAATAATAATAATAAATTAAGACATGATAAAAGAAGTAAAAACATAAAAGATTAACACTACAAACTAATTTACCTGTTGCTGATGCTTTTTCTAGAGCATTGCAAAAAATAGTCAAAAATCTGTAAGAAAAGACATTTATTGCAAAAACAATCAGCTATTACACAAAATAACAAAAACATAATAAGGTAAGTTGACGAATTTCGGGCAGTTTGCTGAACATTTGCCGTAAACGTTATAGAATATTACCAAACGGCCACCAAAAGTATAATGAGCTCAATTTAGGCAGCCAAATGTTTTATCTACAAAAATAGTAATAATTTAGGCAATTATTAAATACTATTTTTTTTTTTTTTTTTTTTTCGTTATGAATTTTTTTTTTTTATAATTTGCACAATTTCGTGCAAGTTGACAAAGTAAAATTTAATTTCGTACACTTTTTTTTATAAGTTAAATTTAACAGATTTATTCAAGACGCAATACTTAATTTATATATAGTTTTTTGCTAATATTTTGCTAGTGGTTAAATGTCTAACTTAGAGTTGGATTATTTGTTAGAACGTAACGTGGGCCCCGCGGCTATTTATTTGGCCTAGTGATCGAGCCTGTTATAGGCTCGAGCCTGTTTATAGGCCCATCTTAACTTTTAGGACCTGTAAAAACAAGTGATGATATTAAAAAACTTTATAGAGTTATATAAGCTACGCCAAAAACCTTTTGAGTGAACCCCAAACATTATTTGTCGAATATTATTCTGAAATGGCACTGAAAATATATCTTTCGTTAATGCTTAAAAGAAAACTAAAAAATACTTAGAAATTTTTATTAACCAATAAAATAAAAAACAATTAAGAATTGAACTTAGTCAGATAGGTTTACATGGTCTAAATTGTAACGAGGCTGTGCTCGTGGAAATATAACTAGAGGTTTTTGGTAGTTTCCATCTCCGGATACACAGCCAAGAACTGTTATTTGCGTTATTGCGTCAGGGGCTTTGCGATAAACATTCTTTATATCATTTGAGGCAATTATTTTCAGCCTTCCCAATGTCGCTGCTAATGGAAACCCTGCTTTGTCCAAATTAAACACTCAACTCGAGTTTTCTGGTAATAGGAACTCTGAAGCGTTTATTTGGTGTTCTTCAAATAAATCATTCACCAGGTCAGGAAACCATTGCCTGATTTGAGCACGAGAAACGTTTCGCCACTGGTGGCTCAAATTTTCAGGCATTCTTCTTGCAAGATCTGAATGCCTTTTGAAAAACCTACCAAATATAAAGTAAAAAAAAACAGGTCAAATTAAACACAGATTAAGCAGATTCAAAACAATCATAGGTCAATCAAAATCTAAAATTTTGTGTCATTTCTTTATTATATATTCAAAACACTTAATAGAGAAGCAATTATTTATCTGCAGATCGAAAACTTGCTTGGCAGATTATTCACAAACTTTTTATGAGCTATTATATTGTTGTTTTTTTATCGTTAAGTCGATGCTCTGTTATATGTTGCTTTTCTTTAATGTCAAAAAATATTTTTATTATGCTTGGTACATCATTTTGGCAAATACCATATCCTATTGTTGCTGCTTTAATCAAAAAGTCTTTTATTTTTTCTTCGTCCTCTTTTTCTAAAGCTGACTTGCGATCTTTAAGTAAAAAAAATTTGTTAACTTCTTAAAATATTTTATGCAACTTTATTGCTTATGGAGAACTGCATCTAGCATAGTAAGTAAATAAATATTTTAAACAACACTAATAAAATCTTTTGCATGGCGGAACCGTATCTGCCATTTATTCTATCACTGATAGTCTGAGAAGGTACATTATATTTTAAACTTGGCTTTCTCCATTAAAAATGATTGTCTCGAACATCAGCAACAGCGGCTATAACAGCTTCCTCGTTATATTTTTGGTACTTCTGTCTTTTCTTAGAGTCCATAGTCACGATAACAAACTTGATTAATAAATTGTAAATTGTATATTCTAATATGATGATACTATATTTTTAAAAAGTTGAAATTTGAATTCAAATGTTGCTTTAATTTTTTTGTTTTGTCTTAAAAACGTCATTAGCAACCTTAAAAATCCTTTTAAAGATAGTTAACCATAAAAGCATTCAAAATCATTGTTAGGTAAAAATAAAATAATGCACGAAATTTAATACTGTGTAAATTAAATTTCGGGCATAATGCACGAAATATGATGCTTTCGATAATTCGTGCAGAAATTCTTTACATCAACAAAGTATTTGTTTTTTATTATTATTTTTTTTTTTTTACCTTTCCAAACATTTTCTTTAAACTTGGGTTGAGTGATTAATACTACTTTCAAAGAAATGTCGTACTTCATTTTTGCACAGTTAAGTGTAAAAATTAAGTGTAAAAAGATTTACGTTTTTTCACTTTACATAAAAACCGATGTATCGTAACTTATGCTTTTTTAATATAAATATATGGACTACCGACATAGGGTTGGCAGTAACTTGATGCAGAAAAGTTGTACTAACTGTAACGTGAAACAACACTTTGATTAAATTAGCGTCAGCGTAATTTTTTTGATGCGAAAGGCTGTTTGCACAAAATTCGATGCCGCCCGAAATTCGCCAACTTTCCCTAGCTATCGGCGCAAACAAATTTTGCAATTTGATCAAAAAATAAAATTATTCTTACCTTGATTGCGACAACTAATTTCCTTATAAACTATTAGCTAATGATCAACTTAGCAAATTTTGAATAAATAAAGTTTACTAAGTTAAAACTATATTTTAACAGTAGACACAGTAAACATGATAGTTGGTAGAGCACCTGAGTCAGGGCCGTACCGACGGCGGGGGGGGGGGGGGGGTTGACGCCCTTCCAGATTTGCAAAAATTTTTTGACGGAAAATTCAAAAATTAGTGTTTCTGTCGGTTAAAACTTAAAATTTGGCTTCTAAAAAAAAAAAAAAAAAAAAACCTCTTGTCGGTAAAATTACATTTTTTCATTTTCACCCACCCACGTCTTTGTCGTTCGGTACGGTAATAGTTTTCTATCAAGAACTTTAACTAAAGTTATAAATAAATTGATATTATCTTTTTAACTGAGTAATGTTGTATATATATTTAATATTCTAAAGAATAAAAGGTCACTAATACAATGAAGATAAACCAAAATGTATGTATGTATTTATTTATCATCAAAAGCATAAATTGTTACCGAAAGGAACAAAGTATATATCTTTACAACAAATTTTACTTAAAAAGTAACAGTATATAAATATTTAATGAAGTATATATCTTTTCAATAAAACTTATTAAAAATTATAAATATTAAAAATATTTAATTTACAGATTTAATTTATGTGTTTCATCATGACAGTGCATCAGTTTACTGGCACGAACAACATTCTTCTCTCGACAAAGTCAAGTCACGTTATAGCAAAGTACACCACTTGGCTAGCAAGGTTAACACTCTTGTTGTAAACTAAGCTAAGTCACATTAACTTGAAACCATGCAAACAACATAATAACAACTTACAAACTAAACGCATATATTATAAAACATTACAAACAGAAACAGTTCATATAGAAAAGATATTTATATACTTACAAAATACAAACCCATATAACCTCAACACATAAATAAATAACACACAAATACAAATATATAAATTAAGAAAAGTATATAAATTAGAAACTTAACAAATGCAACCTTATTTTTGTAATATTTGTTTAATGACATACCTTGTAATAAATGATTAACAACTTTAAAAAACAAACGATCAAACGAGCTGGTTTTTTATATTACAAAAGCAAACAGATTTTTTTAAATTTCTTTAAAATAAGGTATTAAACGATCTTGTTCTTTAATATGTAACATAGAGTTGATGGTGTGAGATTTAAGGGTTTTGGAGATAAACACTTACTTTATCAAGAGTTTGAATTCTTGACTTTTGAAAAGAACAACGTTTTCTAGAGCTATCATCGTCTTCAAATTTAAAAATTAAAAGTTACAGGTTATTATACTTTAAATACAATTGACAAAGGACTTGAATCGTGTTATTATTATAATGCATGAATTAAATAAGTTATTTGACTTTAAAAATTACTTCATTAATTTAAAAATAACATAAGGTTCATCCTTTACTACAGAAGTTATCAAATAAAAATTTTCGATCTTTTTACTAATTAAGCTGATGAAGCAAAGTTTTCGATTTTATTACTGATTAAGCAGGTTTTAACAATTTTAGTTAATAATAATTTTATTATTAAGATTTAAGACTCATCGCGTGGTCAAAAGTATAAAGAGAAAGAGAATGCTAAATCCTATTTATACTAAAACTCCGTGTAAACGCGCACAAAAGAGTAACGGCAGCAGCAGTCGAAATTAAGTATTAATTATAAACGATAATTTTGTATTAGTAATATAATAAAATGAGTCATTAAAATATGTAATGTAACTGCTAATAAATAATAAACTTGTATTAAATAATAAACTAATAAAACTATTAATTACAGTGTAATAATATTTAAGTTAAATTGTATAACAATTTTCTTTATTATATATTAATATAATATATATATATATATATATATATATATATATATATATATATATATATATATATATATATATATATATATATATATATATATATATATATATATATATATCTTTTTTCCATTCCAAGATAAATGGCAAAAAGTTTGTGTGGAAATTCGGTTAACCTCTAGGCGTGATGCATGAAATTTTAGATTTGCGTCAAGCTCTTCAAAACTTCCCTTTAACAACGACTTAAACTGTTAAAGATTTTCTAAAAGTCTCTAGAATCTAATTTCTGAAATAAAATACTGAGAATTAATGGAGCGTCACGTCAGTTACAATTTAAGTTTTTTCAATACGAAAATTAAGATTAACACAATGTAAATTATTAAAATTAATATTTTAAAGATAGAAAAAAAAATTTAAAGAAATTTGAAAGTATTACTCTTCACTGACTGATTTTAGGGAGAGAGGCATGTGTCGGTCATTAAAATATTTTGAAAAAAATCACTTAAATTTCAATTACTTACTAGTCTCCCATCTAATAATACACCCCTCTTCTAAACTACTTTCTCTCTTCCCCACTAAAAAATAAAAAAAACAAAACAAATAAGTTTAAAAAAATAAAAACCTTTATCACCTAATCTATTGACCTCACCGCCCCCGTCCCTGTTCCCTTCACCCACAATTAAGTTGACGGTAGTGTATTACTATAAAAAACTCTTCAAATTATTATTTAAATATATTAAATATTAATGTTGTTCATTATTTCAATTTCATTAGAAATAATGCGTGAACTTTTACTTAATTTGAGAGAAACTTAACTGTCAACTTAAGAGCGTTTTTCTAAAAGAAGCGTATTTTCCAAAATAAAGATTTTTCTTCATTTAGATTCTTTATTGAAAAAGGTATAAGTCTAACTATGTTAGTATGAATAAAAAACTTTTCATCATCTATACGATTGCAAAATTATTGAGATTCAAAGAATACTAATCATTAGGTTTTTTTGAATTTTTCTCAAAATATGTAGAATGTAATTAATTTATATTTGCAGTAATCTTTAAAAAATAACTACATTTTTTCAAATTAAGTATTTGGTAACTAAGTAAAAGGTAAAAAATGATAACTGACCACAGCGCCGTCTAGATAAAAATAACATCTGACCCTAACGCCATCTAGAGATAAATAAAAACGTCTAATTTTAAAACAGACATTTGAACCTTTGTAAATTGGTTTTGGTTTTTAAAGATATATTTCAGTTTTAGAGTAACTTTGGTTAAATTCAAAAATTTGATAATTTTTAAATGAGTTTTGAAAAATTGGGACATTATTTTCAATATTAGAAAAAGCTGCACAGTTGGTTACCCTAATTATACTATAAGATAAAATAAGATAAAAACATATTAATTGTTTTTACTTATCTCAATAGCAACTAAAGAGCTTAGTAATCCATAGAACTTTTTTTAAAGCCGATATTGTTAACAAATATATAAAAATTCTTTTTGCATGTGTAATCATCATCTTTAGAATTGGTTCAAGTTTGTTGATTTTATTGTAGAACTAAACATACATAAAAATTTTTTGAACAGTGGACTTTATTACAGAAGAAAAGTTACTAATTAGGTTTTAGTCATTATGAAGCAAAAGTAAGCTAATCAATTATTCTGTGATATATATATATATATATATATATATATATATATATATATATATATATATATATATATATTATATATACATATATATATATATATATATATATATATAAATATATATATATATATATATATATATATATATATATATATATATATATATATATATATATATATATATATATATATATATATATATATATATATATATATATATATATATATATATATATATATATATATATATATATATATATATATATATATATATATATAGACTTTGTTTAATTGCTTTGTTTAATTAAATGTAACTTTGTTAACTTGACATTTAAAATTTGTATGCAAATGTATTTATTTTTTTGTTTAAAAAATATTATGTTTTACATACATTTTTTTTTTTAATAATAACACGTAGTTGCAAGTTGAACTTGAAATAAGAGCAGTTACTCATACAAGCCAGCAAGATGTTTAATTTTTGACTTTAGAATTGTTAAAACCTTTATTCAGATAATAATATGCTATGAAACTACTCCAGATTGAACTTTAAAGTATTAAATTTACTTGTGACAACTTTTATGGCATGGATACCCTTTTATATCAATAGATATCGATGATAAAGTTGTTACATAATATATAGTAAAATATAAAAACGCGTAATAAAATATAAATTAAATTAATTTAATATTTTATGCAAATTTTATGATAACTCTAAAGTTATATTCACAAACTTAAACATAAATATTGAAACTAATTTAATAAATCCAAGTTACTTATACCTTTGTAAGCGTTTAAATATATCTTTCACTGGAAAGACAATTACAAGTGCTGGAAAGACAATCATTGTTAAATAACGTTTTTTTTAAAACACGAGTTCACAAAAAAAAAAAAAAAAAAATTATTTGTAATAAATTGGCAATAAAGGAAAAATTTGAAGTTGTTTTTCAATTTTTGTAACTTTGACATGTGCGTAATGATTTAAAATTCTTCGATTTTTAAATCAATAACATATTTTAATGGTCCGGTAGATAATTTCAAACCTTTTTTAATTTTTATGAGGTTTTGTAATGCTTAAGAAATTTTCATATTATCACAAAATAAAATAAAATAAAAAATTATAAGTTTTTTTAACACTTTGAATAATAATTTCGATAACTCATCAGCTGAGAATTAAATGGCTGTATATTAACATTTTGTGTATTTCCTATTTTATCATTAATAAACATTTTTCAACCAGTAGAGTGCGTGTCACGTCAACTTGGCCTATAAAATAACAATACTTTAAAAAGTATTTAAATAATCAATAGGACATTCTGGTAGAAAATGTTTTCAATCCTAATAACACAATAATGGACATACAGCATCCTGGTTATCGGCTGGCTAATTACCCTAAAGCTCACTTAATTTATATTGCTTTTAAACAGTCTAATAGAAGCAACATAAAGGATTTCTTAAACGTGTATAGTAAGAAAGTTATATAAAAAATGGTAACGGAACCAATCAATGACTGTATCTGTTATTTATCTATTAATGACATAGACACAATTTTATACAGGCTAAAGTATAATGTTTCAAACACAAGCGACATAAAAAGTTCATCATATTTAATTTATTTGTATGCAAGATGTTTTTTTGCGGTGAAATTAATGCCTTTTCTCTCTGACTCAAACACTTATTTGGTGACCATTCACATGAAGAAAATAGAAGAGTTGGATGAGAAACAATTCGAGTAATTGTTGTTTATTTTACATGATAATCACAATAGTGACATAATCTACAACTTGCTTTAGTGATGCAAAGAAAAAAAAATCATATAATAATTAAATTGCATCTACATTATACTAGTAGTCTACCTTTAGAGTTATAAAACATGATTAGTAAAACGAAATATGAGTTTGGAAAAAAGAAATTTAATAGTAAATAAGGAGTTTTTTTTTGTTAAAAAAATTAAAAGCATTGAATGAGTGTATTACAAAGCCAGATGAATAATTAACTTAATTGGTGTTTATCAAAAAGCATTTACCAACTTTTCTTTATCAAAGTGTAAGGGAGAGTAGGGTATTGACGAGCACCTAAGCGGGAATGCGTATTAAAGACACCAACTATACAAAATTGATCTTATTTGTTGCTTATCATTAAATCTAACTATTTAATCACAATCCCAAAAAAAAAGTTTTTATATATCTTATTATAAAAAAAAAGTTTAGGGCAAAAATAAAACCATTGGTGTTCGGAAACACCCTACGTAGTGGGGTAATTATAAACACTCCTTGAGGTAATCACAAACACTATTGTGTAATGACAAATAAAATACTAATTGTAATAACCAAGTACAGAAATCACAGACAAAACCTCAGGATATGCTCACCTTTACCCGGCCTTACAATTGCATCGCATAATCCAGTCTTCCATGGGCATATCATTAAACTTATTCATCGCAATTTAATGCAACAACACTCTTTTAAAATTAATATCTAATTTTTTAATTGTTAAAATTTTAAAACATTACTACAAATAAAAATCACAAACAAAACCCCGGGACGTGGTTCACCAATTGTGCACATATGTGCAACCAGAACGGGCATTTATGACACATGATCCAGTCTTCTCTGGGTGGATTCTTATACTTTTTTTTGCAAATTAAACAAAAACGTTCTGTATTACTTCTGGCTCTCTTTTTTTCTTTACGTAATGGTACGTGATCAGCCTTTAATAGATTAAAGTTCTTCTTTCTTTTTTACTTTTAGCAGTAGTATTTTTTACTTCTTCCTTATTACTTTTCTTTTGCTCTAAAATATTTCTTATTGGCGAACTAGTAATAATAGTGGAATGTTTCTTTCTTAAACAATTTCTGGGTTTCACTCTATTAAATGAAATTACATATCTAACAATTTATCTGTTAAAATTAGATGCGACAAAATTAAAAAACATTAAAGTTCTGGCCGCCTGAGGTTCGTGTGTTATCAATGACACTATAGACATTCGAAATTACCCCACTAAGATTGTTAATTATTTCCCCGTGGACACAAACAAATGAAATGCGATTAATCTATTAAGGTTGTATTGAACTAAATTTGTTACCCAAAATGCAATACGTGTTTAAAACTCCTTGATTATGGTACTACGCAACAACATCGACAAAAGGAGTGGTTTTGTATCTATAATAGCTACAACAGCAATGTTTCTCAAGCAAAGATAAATCAAAAATAAAAATTGTATATAAAGAAAAAGAAATAACAAATAAAAGTAGATCAAAGACTCTATTGTGTTATATTTAATTTTAAAAGAGTTTTTTTATAGGGTAAACTGCCATTTGATTGTTTTTGGTTTTGATTATGCGTATTTAAAGCTGAATGTATTATAATACTATGGTTACAACAACGTAAAAATGCCGAAAATGCACAAAATAATAGAAACATTTATTTTATACCAGTAAGCTGATTTACATGAAAATACTTTACTAATTTATTTCGTCCGTCCCCCCCCCCCCCTTCATCTTTAAATTAGGGGAATGGAAAGTACCTCAAATTTGATCAATCAAGAGCGTTGCTAAGTAAAAATAATAAAAAAGTCTTTAAAAAAATGATAGATAGATGCAACGTTGTTCTTAGCCAAAAAATGTTTTACCATAGAGGTGATGTAGATTCATAGGCGTACAGAAGCCTATGAATCTACATCACCTCTATGGTAAAACATTTTTTGGCTAAGAACAACGTTGCATCTATCTATCATTTTTTTAAAGACTTTTTTATTATTTTGAAAACAGTAATGCTGTGATGTCCGGCCTTTAAACTTGGATAGAAGCACTTTCACGATATGCCTTTTATGTTTGCTATTGTGCTTGTGTTTTGAATATGGTGAATGTCTGTAAACAGTGATGTCCAATTGTTTTTTGCCACAGCTGAAAAAATATATATATAATAACTTGGGGGCGGATCAGACATTTTTTATGTTTAAGATACCTAAATTCCAGACATAGAAAAATTTTGTTTTGCAAAAAATTGTGATTATTGTAGCCAGGAAACAAAAAAGTCTTAAAGTTTTGGCCATAACTGCCCCAAACAAAAGAGCAATAAATTGATAAAATATTTTATTTACTATTTTTAAATAAATTTATATTCATCGATAAATTCTAAATTTTATCTAATTATCTTTTAGCGTTCAAAAATTATGATCTTATAAAATTTGTAACCCCCTGAAATTGAGGAGGGGTTTCAACTTTGTATTGTCATAATTTTTGAACACTAAGAGATAATTAGATGAAATTTAGAATTTATCGATGAATATAAATTTATTTAAAAATAGTACAAAAAATATTATACCAAGTTGTTGCTCTCTTGTTTGTGGCAGTTGTGACCAAAATTTTTGTTCTTTTTGTTCCCAGACTCCAATTATCGCAAATTTTTGCAAATCATCCTATTTTACATAGACATAAAGATATGAATTTTTGGAGTTTGTTACATGTCAGAAAGTTAGCCATCTCAAACATTAAAAAATGCTTGATCCGCGTCTCGTAACAATATAAAATTAAAAAAACAGTAATAGAGTATTATACTTTCAAAAACTTGCATGCATCAATATTCCCATTACTGACGACTGACCTAGAAAAATAGACGTACTTCTATTCTTGATTGAGAAACTTTCTAACTTGACTATACTTTGTAAAAAATAATTGATCTTCCTATTACATCTGTTAATGCTGAGAAAAGTTTCTGTAAACTAATAACTATCAAAAATTATCAGCAATTAACGAAGTGGTTAGCCTAGTGTGAATTTATTTTTAAACTAAACTTGATGGTTTCCATGGCATTTCTAACAGGTTTTTTATAGTTATATCATCAATCGTTGTACCGACAAAGTTTCAAATGTCATTAATAAACCCAGCATTTAAAATCTGACTTAAACATGTTCAGCTAATTTTACTGATTACAGAGTCAGGTTGAGGCTCACTTAAATTCTGTGATGTATGCCATGTGAGATATCATTTCTTTTCTGCCTTTCTCCAATTATTTCTTTGTCTTGTAGTTCGGATTTATGTTAAATAGCAATACTAATACTAATTTCCGGTCGTAGTGTTGATGTTCCGGTCGTGGTTTTGATGTTCCGGTCGTGGTGTTGATGCGGTTTTGAGCTCATTTTTTCTTTTAGTATCATTAATAGTAGCAGTAAAACTAGTTAAAGGTATTTTAACAATATTTTCTTTCTTCACTGCTAAAAAGAATGAATCTAAACTACTCTGCAACCATATAGGATATTACAAAATTAATTAAAACTACTGATTTTGAAAGTATTTTTTTTTTTAATATTCAGTTTAATAATTAAACTCTTCTATTGAATATGGAATATATTTTTCTATTTTTTTCAAATCTGATATCTTTTTTTCATTGATAGGCAATTTTCCAACATATGCAGGAGTACTACTTAATGGTAAGGTTGGCCTTGTACACATCCTTTGTAATAGCTGAAAATCATAACTGACTAAACAATCTATGGATTCACGTGTTGTCCCTAAACCTGGTGTGGTCTTAGAGAATGTGAAATGTGACACTTAAGAAATACCGAAAGTAACTTTTTTGTCCTTGGGTACTCCTTTTCCATAGGAATCCACAGATAGCACAAGTTTCTTATAATGGTTTGGCCACCATTTTTTACATCAATAATATCTTCAGTTTTGGGCCTTCTAATTTCGAATTTTTTGCTTCCTTCAGCTATAAGATTTTCATACTCTGTTGGTGTGTAAATCCGATCATTTTTTCGAATATGTCGCTTTGCTGTTCCAAACATTCTATCTTTAGGCAAGAATGAGTGACCTCTTTTTGGTATGTAATATTGTATCTCATTTATATTGCTATCTAGTTCAGCTACCAGTGATAAAAGTATTCGGACCATGGCATGATTTCTGTTTTGGCCTGCACAACCATCAGAAAATAGGTGCAATTATTTGGCTTCGTTGCCAATATTTTTAAAAATATAATCCAGCACAAAGGTACATACTTCGTTGGAACCTTTGTTAGCAACTCCTTAACAATATGAATAAAATACTGATTTACCAGTTTTAAAATCATATATGCAAAACTCATACAGCCATAGTTGACGTAAATAAAATATTTCCTGGACAGGGATATGTGGAAGTGGCAAATTTTGCATAAAATCAAATGCAATCCCATACACATTTGGATCGTTTTTGCACTTAGTTTCAACTTCCTGTATTTTTTTTGTAAAATTTGTTTGCTTGTCTTTTGTGGATCTCAATATCTGCTTGATAGATTCTTTTTGCATTGTCATTAAGGTGTGGGTTTTTTAGTTTTATTTTTAACTCTTCGCACAGTCCACAGACATCTATTTGCTTTCTACCAAATGATAAACTAAAATTTTCTTGGAAAAATTTAAGGTAGAACTTATATTTAACAGGATGATCTAGATATTTTTGTGCGTATAACGTGTGCATAATTTTCACATTGAGTTTTTCATCCAAATAATAAGATGATGCATCTTTACTATAGTAGTGCACATATTTAACAGGAAATGATTCGATATGCTCACGTACTTTTTTTAATGTATCTCCAGGTATTGCGTTGCATCGTGATCCCTGAGATTTACCTCTGTGATCTATAGGCTGCTCTTTTTTTTTAATAAAATGCATAAACGTCTAACTTGTTTCATAGAAATTCCATGCATACTGCAAAAATCTTTCTTGCATA
This sequence comes from Hydra vulgaris, assembly GCF_022113875.1. NCBI lineage: Eukaryota > Metazoa > Cnidaria > Hydrozoa > Anthoathecata > Hydridae > Hydra > Hydra vulgaris. The sequence goes on along the minus strand of NC_061163.1, from coordinate 6,571,065 downwards.
CTTTTTTTATCACACCTTCAACCTTAATGTGATAAATAAAAGAAAATTCTTTTTCCTTAGGTTCTTCAGATCTAAACCGTCTTCTCTTTATTTCCTTCTTTTCAATTAATGACTGCAAGTATGTGTCTTGGGCATTTTTACTATCAAATCTGTTAACAAACTGAATTGTACTTTCTATAACATCTTCAGATACAAGCTCCATACACTTCGAATTACATCTGTAAACAAATAGAATTGTTGAGTTAATATTATAATAATTATATATCAAGATGTTTTATCTCCAAATATTGGTGGTAAAACATGAGTAAATAAGCAAAAATTTGAGAACGAATATAGTCATTCTATATTATAGAACAAAAAACTAACCTGCAAGAAGCACCTGTTTGCCTTGGTGCCACATCATTTCCTTTATGGTTTTTATAAGCTTCTCCGGCAAATTTGGCTTTTTTTATTTTTTCGTGTTTATACTTTCACTGTTTCTTATTCCAAACACTCTTTTTCTAGATTTATATGCATTTTCAGCAAGCTCGCAATTTTCCATATTTGTTACAAATAAAGTGAGATTACGTCACTACAGTTGCGCTTCGTTTCACTTGAAAAAGGCATAAGTCCGGGACTTATGCCATTTTCAAACAGACTTTAATTTTCATTTGCATTTTAAGTTGACTTGTGGCATATGAAAATGTTTCTCCTTCAAAGGGAATATGTAAAACACTTGAATAAATAAAATTGAATTAAAAAGTGAAATTCGAAAAAAGTGTGACTTGAACCCTTTTCGAAATGACTGGTTTAATTGTCGTTTGAGTAAATAACATTGGATCAAAAACTTTACTTAATCATTCAAAATAATTACTCAAATTAATTGCTGTTACCTGCTGTATAAAAAGTTTCTATAAAAATAACTATTATATTAATTTAACCGGTTTGTATTTGGTAAATTTTTTAATTATTTGTTAAATAATTCTTTTAAAATTTTAAAAAACAATAAGACTGAGATTATTGTAGAGAAATTGTTTAAAAGAATTTTAGAGAATTTTAGAAATTGTTTAAAAGAATTTTAGAGAACTAGACAGAAAAAACCTGAAAAACATTAAGAAAAAGTCTGTTGCGAAACCGGAAACCTTAATGAATGTTTCTACCCCTAACGTTCAGTTTATTACGTCACTTTGAATATATTTGAAGCAAGCATTTCTAATCTCAAATAAATAATAAAAAATTAAACTGCGCCATTAATAAAAAACTAAGTGAAAAGTGAAATAATAAAAAGAAAATGCGTTGTAATGTTCATCGAAACCATCATCGAATGTAAAAAGTCTTTGTCTTAAGTAGTTTAGAGTAGTTTGTTTAGAATTAAAGATTAAAATTAAAAATCAAATAGTAATATATATATATATATACAGACCGGCGCGAGTAGGTGTCAACGGAGGAGGAGGGGGTTGGGGTTGGGGGTTTTGGTGCCATTTTAACTTTTGCTGACTAAAAAAATAGAAAGGTCCTTGTTTTTAAAAATTTGCCGACTGACTCTCTAAATTTACCGACTAACTTGTCGAAAGGGTCAAATTTGTCGACTAAATGAACGAAAAAATCATTGATGGGGGGGGGGGGGGTAAACTATACATATATAGGGTAAGGTGGGGTAAGAAGCCCACCATAAGCAATTTCGTCTTTTTTTTACTGATCCAATAAACGTATCTAGAAATTTATGTTACCATTATTTCAGATACATAATAAACTTAAGTACCTAAAGTTATTTTCTTAATGGCTACTCAAGTTTTAATGGAAGTATGCTTTTTATAAACTGCTATAGAGTGGGCCTTTTGCCCCATTGCTGGGGCAAAACGCCCCTACCCTGGGCCTTTTACCCCAAACGTTAATAGCTTGAAATACTCCTTTTTTACAATAAAAATTTATTGCAACAGTACACTTTTTACTAGTCACAATATATTTGTGTGTAAAAATGTCCAACAAAAGTTTTAGTAGAACACTTAGCACCATAATATTAGCAAGTAGCACCATATATGCTATCATATGACAATGGCAAACAGCACCGTAAAATTAATAGAGCTAAAAAGAGCTAAAAATTTATAGACTAAAAAGATAGCTATAAAAACTAATTTATAGAGCTGAAAAACACAGCTAAAAGCTAATTCATAGAGCTTAAAAGTTGCTAAAAAAAACTAATTCATAGAGCTAAAAAGACATCTAAAAAAATAATTCATAACCCAAAAAGACAGCTAAAAAACTAATTCATACAGCTAAAAAGACAGCTAAAAAATTACAGTAAGACTAGTTGAATTGATTATGCCTATTGGCAGTGAAAGCAGACAGCAGTGTCATCAGGACCACAGCCGTCGTGGTACCAGTTGAGACATTCTGGGCATTGCTGCCAGTCATCAATGGGTGGTTCGTTAAATCTTTTACCACACATGCAACATGGCGTATCATCACTGTTAGTAACAGAACCTACACATCTTCGTTCTTTTGACCCTTTTCTTATCACGTTAGCATTCGATGCGTTACTTTTGATTGTCCTTTTTGATTTTGTTCTCGCATATTGCCTCCTTTTCCCGGTTTCTTTGTCATCTCCACTTTTCGTTCTTTTGGATTTGTCTGCGATTACATCGATTTCGTCTTCATCATTTTCCTCATTATTATTTTCAATTACTACTTGCTTGTTCTGTTTTGTCTTCTTTGCATTTGCTTCAATTAACATTGCTTTATAAGGACTAGAAGTTATTACAGTTGCTGCTTCGGTTTTTCGTTTGCGACTGCGTACATTCTTTATCCTTGGAATAGGGCTTAGTTCTGATATAATCTGCAATGCTTCGGATAAACCAGGATGATTAGCTGTTTTATCTAGTTGATTTTCATCGGACTCATTGCTATCTCCTGTTGCAATCCTATCAGTCTCCATCACATTAACCGATGCTTCATCATCCACCGCATTGCCGGCTTCTTCATTTGTATTCATAGGTTCACTTGTTTCGTTTCTAGCACTGTCGTCCAGTACTGCAAGTGTGATCACGGGTTCTGGCTCATCAGTTAATTGTGCAGCTATAAAATCCTCATCTGTAAAGATGGCTTTGTTGAATGGGAAAATGCCAGGCACTTCAAATCCTTTCACAGCTTTATCCACCGCAGCAACTGTTGCATAGGCTGTTGCAAAAATTTCTGCCATGTCATACAGAGTTATTTGCTTGCCTGGATGAGTGCGCATCCAGCTATCTGCTGCGGAGTTGTAGCTACATTTTAATGGCTTAAAGAAAGTTCGATCCAGTGGTTGCATTTTATGTGTGCAGTGTGGTGGTAACGTTATCATTGCAATCCCATGATCACGACAAAAATCAATTGCTTCAAGAGTCTTATGGCTGTGATGCCCGTCTACAATTAGAAGTTTGGGATTTGAAATACTTGCTGATGTATGAAGAGCAAAGTGATCCAGCCATTTAAGAAATAAAGTCAAATCTTTCCAACCAGATGCACTTGCTCCACCAATGCTGCCAGGAGGAGCACCTTTCATTAATTGATCTATGAGTCTTTTTCGAGGAAAAATTAGCATCGGAGGAATGTACGATTCACTCGCATTCATTGCACATATAACTGTAACAGTTGTGTCTCTTTCCGCACTAGTTATTTTACCGACTTGTCTAACACCTTTTGTGGCAAGCACTTTTCCTGGCTTTTGGACATTTGTGATGCCAGTTTCATCCATATTCCATATTTACTGAGGTCCGTACGCATTATTTGTAAGTATATCTTCGTAAACGGTAAAGAACTGGTCTACTTTTGGTCGATTAAATCCAACTGCTCGATTGATACTAGTTGCCTCTGGAACTCTAATTGTTAATTCTGGATGACGTTTCAAAAAACCACTAAGCCAGTCCTTGCCAGCTTGCCTGGAGGAAGTATTAAATGAATGCTTCAAGTGAAGTCGCTCGGCCATATCAAACGCTAGCCGCCGGATATCCGTCGTAGTTAATCCAAATAATGCTCTTTCCATCATTTGGATGTGTTTAACAAGATCTTGTTCAATTTCAATAGAAAAAGTATTCACATGATTTCCTAATTTATTGCTCCCAACTTGTCTTACTTTGCCCTGCAAATGCCTTCTAAATGTCTTCCTTGAAACTCCAAAACTGTTTTCAGCTTTACGCAAAGACATACCATTTTTTACTGAATCTAAAGCCCGTTGTAAACCTTCTGCTCCATAACTTCCTCTTTTTGTAAAATAAAGTTAAAATAAATAGAACAAAGTTAAAATTTGAACATTCTACTTAAATAATGCAAGGGGTAAAAAGCTTAGGATGGGCCTTTTGCCCCATTAACAAACTGGGCTTTTTGCCCCAAAATGGTCGGTGCAAAAATTGCCAAAAACATATTATTCTATGGTACAATGAACGTTATATAAATAATCAATACATAATTTGTACGCTTACAAATACATAAACTCATTTAAATAATCAACTAAGTTTAACAATAATCTACAAAAAAATTTTAAAATTACGCAAAAAATCAAAATGTTCTATTCTTATTACCTGTCAAGTCTTCAATATTCTGTTAAAAATTATATTTCTACTAAAAATTCACCAAAATTCGCTCGCAACACTGTTACACATTTATCATTCATACTACGAAACAATAATTATAATATTTTACCTAGGTTATTTATAACTGCAGGATGGGCCTTTTACCCCACCTGGGGCTCTTGCCCCACCCTACCCTATATATATATATATATATATATATATATATATATATATATATATATATATATATATATATATATATATATATATATATATATATATATATATATATATATACATATATATATATTATAAGGGTATGACAAACAAAGTGTAATATTCAAACAAAAATTATATAAAAAAGAGGGGGTCTGCAAATGGCGTATATGAGATGGAAGAACAGTGAGTCAATTATAAAAGAAAGGAGACACTAAATTAAAAGAAATATCGTGAAATGTTAGATAAATAGTTTGAAAGCATAGCTACTTTTAGAGACTCAAAAAAGCGTTTTGGACAAAATGCGGGATGGGGAGGGGGGAAAGCGGGGGAGGGGACGAAAAAAAGCGTACGTACTTTAAGGACGCCTCCTATGTTTAGTGTGGTCATCATCTAGCGTTTAATCCACTACGTTTTTAGTAGTCTAATAATCATGTTTTAAAGTCCCAAACATTACTAAAAGTTGTTATTGTTCTGTTGAAGATGAAAAGTTGTTATTGTTCTGTTGTACATTTTATACTTTATCTTATTTACAATTTGTTCAAAAAAAAAAAACTTTCTTGGATCGAAAAAAAATCCGCTTGAGCATCATAAATTTTGCTCTCGAGATACCAACAGTTAATGAAAGTACTGATCCAAGGGCCAAAACCTCCAATTTAATCTTTTTATGGATAAAGAGTTTACTTCTACCCATTTTTAAGGATTTTATGAATAAAGATTTGTTAAATAAATGTTTACATGAAAAAACCCAAAACGCAAATGAGGCACTAGAAGGACTCATGCCATGATTCCATTTAGGGACCATTTAGGATCATTTAGAGTCTATTTAGGACCATGAGTCATAGTCATATAAATGAGCATAGAAATGAGTGTAAGTTCAGCTATTATTCACTTTTAAAATGTATGCAATGAAATATTTAAGGTTTAAAAACTCTTTGCCAAAGAGTTCTAAAACCTTCAATATTTTGATTTTTAAAATTTTCCCTTTAAACCAAAGTCTTTGGTTTAAAAGGGAAAATTTCAAAAGCTGTGGCAACAAATTTATATAATTCACGCATTGAGCGAAATGAAAAGAAGTTTGCAGATGAAGAGAAAAAGCGCAGAGAAGGATTTTGAGCCAGAAAAAAAGGGTTTTGTGATAAAAGGAGTGAAAAAGAATTACTAGATTCATATCAAACTGTTGCTTTATGAGTAGATCATATCTATCTATCTTTATTATTATCTATTTTATCTTATTTTTTATCCATTTTATCTTATCTTGTTATCTTATTTTTTATCCATTTTATTTTTGTTTTGCATTTTTCTCTGTTTTCAATTTTTTGCTTACTTGCCGTAATTCAAAACATGATAACTCAAGATAGGATTAGGCATATGAATTGAAATTATAAAGTTGTGTTTGTATTGATTTTTTACTCTGAGCGACCCTTAGATTTTACATAAAACACTGAGTATTTTTAGAAAATTCAGTGTAGGTGACATCACATACATAGCTTTGAGCGCTACAAGTTTTATTATTCAAGAATAATGTAAAATTGTTGCTAACAGTTTGAAAATTATAATGCATAACATAACTTGCATAATACACAATCTAATCTAGACCTTTGTGCATAATTTCATCTAGATATTTTAAACACCTTATTTAAAATGGTCTAGAAGTTTAATTTTTTGCCCTCTTATACATTTTTTTTTTAAAAATAACTGTTTCACCAAAATTTAATATTTTCTTACATTACGGCATAAGCTACATTTTAAATCTTTCTATCGCTATAATGAACTCATTAGACCTAAAAAAGAGTATTTAAAATATATGGGGTAAATGGAAATGGGGTAAAGTTAAAAATAGGCTATGAACTATGATACATGTGCAACTTCTCCCCATGCTGTTTTTACATATTACTCTATTACTATTTATAAGAATAGTATTTTAGAATATTTTTAAATAGTAAAAATAAGCGTTTATTTTAAGATCTTATTATACCTTGTAAAAATAGTAATAATAGAAAGTACAATTAAATATATATATTTTTTCTTAGAATCACTTGTTGGATTCTTGTGTCATTGTTTTTGATTTTTACGCAAGTTATAATTACTTGCTTAGCTGGTAAGAGTATTTCTTTATTGATAAACTAAATTTTTATCCTTATAAATTTCAAGTTATTTTTTATTCATTGTAGTTAGAAATTATGAATGTCAACAATAATATTTTTTGGCTATTTTGAAACTTTTTCTTTGCTATTTAATTAAACTGATTTTGAATTGAGGAAAAAAACAATTAAACAATAAAAAATAAAAATTAAATATTTTTATAAAAATAAAGATATTTATATAAAAAAATTTATAGATAATTTTAACTTTTTTTTTTCAATTTTAAAGTTTACTTCAACCCTTTCATTTTTTCTTATAAAGTATTTGTTTTCAGGAGTGTCTGAAGGTTCTTAACTTTTCTTGCCTTTATAATTTTCTTTATTAGTTAATGTAATTGCATTCTGTAAACAGTTACGCATTTGGTATTTTTAAAATTATCATAAATATTTTAATTTATATTTATAATCAAAAATTTTAATTTATAGTTTGAATAAGTAATTATTTTTGTCTGTAAATATTTTTTTATTCCTATTCATAGTGAGTAATAAATTCAATAAAGAATTGAATAACAATTTTGTTTTATGTAAACACATGGTGCCTATAAATATAGACAATATGATTTTTAAACATGAACAATATGATAATCATAAATATGAACAATGTGATTTTTATAGTGTCCTGGATTGACTTGGATAGTTTGAATTTTTTACAAAAATGTCCTTTTTTTTTCTGAATAAGTTTAATTATTTTTTGAACACTCAGAGATTATTGTGTGAAATATAAAATTTATTGGTACATAAAAATATAGTTAATAATGTTCAAAAAAAATTTACTAACATGATTGCTCTAATGTTTGGAACAGGAGGGACTCAAATTTTCAAGGCTTTTTGTTCCTAGGCCCTAATCATTAAAATTTGTTACAAACTTTCTCTATTTGACATAAGTATCAACATTCGGTGTTTGCCCCATGTTTAAAAATTAGTTATCTCAAACACCAAAAAAAAAACTGTGGAGCCACTGTTACTTTTTTTGAGCTGAGCCACCTGCTTTAAGATAATCTTTGCAACCTAGAATTATTTATTTGTTTTATTTATGTTTTGAGTTATTTTTTTTGAAAAAATAAAATATATTGTCTGTGTTTGTTACTTTGGACCAGGAAGGCAAATGGTTTTTTCACTCAAGATAAATGGTTTTTAGTTATTTTTTTTTTTTGTTAAAAAAAACTATTACTAAACTCAAACTTTTTGCAAAATTTTTTGTTTTTTACCTGTTTGAAAAAAAGCGTAATGGTATCACTAGATAATGTTAATAATTAGTGTATTTTTTTACATTTTTTTTTTTTTAATGTTATTCACCTCCTCAAGGCCGAGAAGGCTACTACAGAAGATGAGGCTACTTAATAGTGGTTATAACCCTCTCTCAACTCTATAACTCCAAAACACGAACCTTGATGAACAAGGCCGCTGCGCGGAGGAACAAGTTGAGCGCGGTACTACCAGGGACATGGTGGGGATCGAACTCGGAACCTCTCGCTTATGAAGCGAGTGTTTTACCACTACCGCATAATATATCAAGTTATATCATATTGTTAATTGTAATAATAATTACATAAATAATATATCAATTTATATCATACATAATATATCAAGTTATATCATATTGTTAATTGTAATGATAATTATTTTATCTAATCAAGAAGTATCGATTGGAGTTGTTAATGTTGAGTGTTTATTAAGTTTACTTATTTGTTTTATTTTATTTGTAATTAACTTTGAGCATTTTTCAGAAATATATTTTAAATTGTCAATTAAAATAAAAAACTTAAGGTTTTTAAACTTATTTAAATTAAAGGTGCTGTATTTGGAAGAAAATGTTATTTCGATTTTACAAATAAAATCAAAAAACATTCAAAACAAAAAACAAAAAAAATAAGTTTTGTCAAGCTAAAGAAAAAAAGTTTTATAAGCTAATTATTTACAAGCTAATACTGATTTTTCTGAACCATGATTGATTTTTACTGAACCATAAATTTTTTATTAGTAATAAATTTTTGTTTCCAGTAACTTCTTCTTCTTTAATAACCACAAAGTTTTATCTTTGGTATTGTTTTGTTTCTTATTTACTTTCATGATCTTTCTGACAATCTTACATCTCTATGGCTCTATTTTCTGAACTCAACTTTATACTCTTGACTAAAATTCTTTTCCTTTCAATAACTTAGAACTAGTTAGTGACCGGGGTTGAAATTTGACTGGGGCTAGGAATGGGGCCGGGTTTGATAAAATATAGCCGAGGCCACGTTTCTTACCGGGGCTGCGTAAACATTTATATATCCTAAAGTTTTGTTTTTTTATTCAAAATTTATGTTATATTTTGTATATATATGCATGTATAAACATCATTATGGTCAATATGATCATCATAATCGTCATTACCACCATCATCATCATCATCATCATCATCATCATCATCATCATCATCATCATCATCATCATCATTAGGCTTTAGCCTTCCACTTTTATGCTGTTTCTCTAATATAAACAATCTAAAGCATTTTCTTTTCTTAACTAAAGCTCACTCATACAATATGTAAGGTACTCTGTTTAAGTTTTTTTACTTTTACCACTACCATTTTTTCCTGAAGCTGCTATCTTTCTGATGATAACTAAATCAATTACCTAAATCAAATTTAATCTTTTCTAACAAACGTTGTTGGATACAATGTTTTTTTAAATCTGTCTAAGATTATGCTTCCTTTTCTTGCTAGAGTCATAACACACATGCATCTGAACATCTTCTATTTTGGAAAATACTACATTGTATAAATACTAAAGTTTTTATAAATATAAATCGATTATGTATGCCAGCATCTAAATAAATAGCAAACATATGTTTATATCCATATTATGTATGCATAAATGCGCATCTTGGAAGCTTTTATTCTGTCTCTTTATTTTTAAGTCAACCCACATTCTACTCTACATATTTCACCATCTTGAGCAGTTGCTTATTAAACCTTAATCAGTTTTTTCTTCATTTTTACAAGAACATCTCTTATAAGAACAAATTATTGCAAGAAGCCAATGCAAAAAGGTCCTGTCCAATGTTAAGCTCTGTTCTTTTCAGTTTACTAAATCATGTATCTTATTTCAGATGTTAGGTTTTAGAAACTTGGAAAATACAGTGTCATTAACTAAAGTAAGTCTAAAATTTAGTCTCTTATTCATGGGTCTAAACATTTTAAATTTCAAAACTTCATAGTCTTAAAAAAGCGTTCTCTAGAACTCTCTTCAATTTTTGCTAAATTATTAAATTGTGCTAAGTAAGTGGTTCCAATTTTTAAAAAATCTAGAAAACAATTTGACCTTTCCAACTATCCTACAATTAGTCTTCACTCTGTAATTAATTTCTTTATATAAATTTTTTTGAGATTATTAAGTCATTTCTTCATAATAATAATACTTTTAATACTCAGTATTAAATTTTTCAAGGCTTACACTCTTCTTTATTTTGAGTAAATTTATGGTGCCACAAGGTTCTATCTTTGCTTCTGTATTGTTTCTTATTTAAAATAATGATCTATATAAAAGTTTCACATCTAAAGTAGCTCTATTTGCTGACAACTCAACCTTATACCTTAGACTCTTATTGTCTTGAGGAAAAAGTCTTCACTTTGTTTAGAACAAGCAGACAAAGTCTACATTGTAAATGTAATTAGAAAAAAAAGTACATTGTAAATGTAATTAGACCAGCTTTATTTGCCAAGCTTGAGCCACTTTCCCATTGTTGCAAGGTTGAATTTCTTTCTTTTTCTACAAATATTCTTATGTTCAATTCTCAAACAAACTATATTACGATATTCTCAAGTATTTCTCAAAGTATTTCTCAATTCTTAAACATCTCTATTACGATAAACCAAAACTCATACTTGCTCAGTTTCTTGAGAAGAAACTGAGCTAGTATGAGTTTTGGTTTATCGTAAAAAGAAAAAAAGAAACTGACAATTATGAATTCAGAAAATTGAAACAAAGTGTTATAGGTAATATTTTCACATTTTTTTGAAATTCAGTAATCTAATCAGTAATCATCAGAGTTGTACAGTCGCCCAGACTCTGTCATCTACTCTCTCTGCTACATGCAGACTTTCCATTTGGTAATGGAGTTGCAAAAGCACTTTCATCAACAAAATTTGGTAGTGGACTTAGGTTGCTACTAAAAATAAATCTAAAGTGCTATTTTGCAACCATTTAAATTTAGAAATACTATTTAAAGTTTTTAAGTTTTAGACTTTTTCATTTACCAAAAATGAAGTGAAAGAAAAATAAATCTTTCAAAATATTGAAATTCTCCTGTGTTATCAAAATAATCTCAGGTGTGTGTAATTTGATTTTAAAACTTTGAAGAAGCGGCATTAGTGCTTTAAATAAAATGTCTGGAACTAACTCGATGTATTATTTATATTATGCATGTATACACGTTAATCTAGACATCTCATTGAAGTAATCTTTATCTAAAGTTGAACAGTAACTTTTAAAAATACAGTTAGAAAATTACAATTGCATAACAACTGCTATTTTCTTATAGTGACAAGTCATGTATATATATATATATATATATATATATATATATATATATATATATATATATATATATATATATATTTACATATGTATATATAAATTAATTATATGTAATTTTAGTTAATTTTTGTTATTTTATCTAATTGAGTATATAAAAAGAGTATTACAAAAACAATCATATATATAGCATCAACATCAAACAGTTTGGTTTAGTCGAGTAGACAAATAGAAAGAGATTCTGAGCTGGTCAACTTGGTGCAATTTTTTTAGCAGGAAATTTAAAAAAAGTAGAATGATGATACCATTCTACTAAAGCACTGTTGTGCCGCTAGGAAAACAAAGCTTGCTGGCTTTAATAAGAATACCTAGATATTGCCAATTTTAAACTTGAATTCCAGACGATATTTTCAAAGCCAGCTGCAGAGGCTTGTAAGATATGGTATATTTAAAATAGAAGGACTGTGATGGCAATTGACTTCAAGGTAGCCTTTGGGTTGGCGACACTAGCAACATATATTTAATAAAATAAGAATCAATCTGTTTTGTTGTGTATGAACATAGCAATCTAAATTTTCTATAAAGTTTACATTTTAATTGTTTCTATTTATTTGTGCTTTCCTACTACAAGGTGCCAGTTATAAGCTATAATTGTCATGAATATAACACAGTGGGCGATACAACAGTTGGAGTAAAAAGATGCATGATTAGGGACTTTTTGCGCTTAACACCAAAAAATTAGATTTTGCCTAAGAGTTCAGCAGGTAAATGTTGGCGACATCAATGTAAGTTACAATTTACTCATAAATAATTAGCAATACTAAATAAATTTAAATTAAGGGTAAAACAATTAAAAAAAAAAGTGTAAAAAAATATATAAAAAAGTGTCACTTAATATCATCTCATTTGGATATCAGAAACTCAATGCAGGAGAAGAGGACAGTATGTTTTTTCTTTTGTTTTTTTTAAATATTTTTTTTTTAATTGATAATTATAATGTTTGATAAATTAGCAAAAGAACGGTTGTGGTTTCTGATTACCAAAAAAAGGTTATCACTAGAATAAATAATAACTATCAACTAGTTTGAAGAATGGTCTAGGAAGAAGGAGGGGGGGGGGGAGGAGACGTAAGTGGTTTTGTAACAACTCATACTATTCAGACTTGTTACTAAAAAGTGGTAATGTCGTGACAAGAAAGAATGGTGTCAAAAACAGTCAAAAATTGCATAACACAATCTGTGGATGATCCCTTAGTCAATTTGTTAAAACAAAATATTTTATGCATGAGCAGACAAGGTGTGTGAGTGCATTGGCTTTCTGGAAAGACTTGAATTACTATTAAATCACTAATTTAACCGAATTGAGTCAAAAGTTCTTTAAATGTTTTGTTTCTAAATCAAGAGTTAAAATTGAAAAAAATAAAATAAAAAATTATCTTTTCAAAAGTAAATTTTATAGACAAAAAATCATTTTTTTTCTCCCGACAATTATTTCTAATACGTAAGCCTATGACTTAGCTACATCAGCTTTATTGCGTTGGCATAAATATGAGAGAAAATCACAAGCATCCAATATGTCTAATTTGGGTCCAGGCCCTGAATGGCTGTAATAACAAGAAAACAAGTAAAACTAGATATTATATGATACAAAATATTGTACGATATGTAATCTACATTAACAATGTTTGTTTGAAATATTTTAATTTGTTGTTAATAATTTATACTAATCTGATAAAATATATTACTATAATATAAGACATAACATAATTTAATATATAACATAAATTATTAGCAGCAATAAATTAAAGTAATTCAGACAAGTATCTTTAAAAGAGGGATGTACCAGGTTTCAGGCAGGATTTTGTGACTTTTAGGTCATTCTGGTTCTGCCCAGAATTACAATATTTTAGGTTTCAATGCCAGAATTTATTTTTTACATTTTTTTAAAGACATATCACACAGGTTGTGTAAATTAAATCAAAAAATCATTATCCTACAGGGCAGAACTATAGGTAAACCTAGGTAAAAAATACAATTTTCTTAATAAAAACAATATAGTTTTATTTGCAGTAATCAATTATGTAAGGATTTCTAAAAGTTTATAAATATGTGGTGCAAAAAGAGTTGCTATCCATTTTTTGGCAACAAACTAGCTCTTTTTACAAAAATGTTACCTGACTCTGAAAATAGTCTCAATTTAAATGTTACATAAATTTTAAATGGTAAAAAATATATAGGATGCTGTAAATATTTCAATTTTAACCTAGATGGAAAAATAAAAAACAAAGAAATAATTTTAAGTATAAATATTATGCAGATTAAAACTTCCAATAAATACAAAAATAAAACAAATAAAAACAACATATTAGATTTAAATGAAATAAGAATCAAATTAATGAGTTATATATATACATATATATATATATATATATATATATATATATATATATATATATATATATATATATATATATATATATATATATATATATATATAACTCTCGGAATAAGGATTGGCATTCGGCAATGCCGACCTAACTGCCAACCATAAAATGTTCAAGGTTGGCAAAAATTTGCCATTCTTGTTTCTATGTTTTATAGTAAGACCTTTTATATAAATATATATATATATATATATATATATATATATATATATATATATATATATATATATATATATTTTTTATTTTTTATTTTTTTCTCTCAAAAGTATAATTATCATTGTATCTAAAATAAAAAACCCAGTCATTTTAATAATTATTTTTTAATAATTTCAAAAATGCCTCCATTCTATTACAATAAGAAAATATAAAACTTTTTTTATAAGCAGTAAAAACTACTCTCATCTAAAGGATTTTTTCATGCAAACATTATAGTTAAAATAAGACAGAAAAATGAACGTAAATGACACTTTTTATGTATATATATTCGATAATGCAAACATTAGTTAAAATAAGACAGAAAAATGAACGTCATGTTTCTCTATTTTTGCATATGTAAATGTTGGGGCTTGCTTAAATTTTTATAAACACACATTACTACAGCAATTTTTTTTCCAAATAATTATGCGATTGATAGTTTTTTATTTATTATAAAAACACATATTTATAATAAAAAATAATTAGTTACAAAATTTTTTAACTCATTTTAAAGGCTTTAAAAGAAACCATGCTAAAACATGATTATTTCTTTCAATAGCATTTCTATAAAGTAAAATAACTACATATGCTATCAAAGATAACAATTATGTTTTAGCATTATTTTTGCACGTGTTAACAAAAGCATTATAAATTTTACTTAAATTTAATGCATTTGCAATTACTTTAATAGAAACCATGCTTAAACATTTTGATTGCTTTTTTCTATTTTTTTTTTTTCTATTTTTTTCTTAAAGTGAAGTAATGTTTATTTGCATATAAAAAATACTTTTAAAATGTATGAAAAGAATATTTAAGTTTTAAAAATATATATTAATAAGTAAAACTAGAATAAGCATATTAATTCTGATATGCTTATTCTAGTTTTTATTTTTTATTGTGCGTTAATAGTTTTCATTTTGTTTATTTTACATTTTATTTTATTAATATTTACTTTTATTTTATTAATATTAATTTTATTTTATTAATATTTTATTAATATTTATTAATATTAACTTATTATTAAATACTTAATATGGTATTATTTCTATAAGTTTTAAAAAAGAAATGTCAAAACAACTTTTATTTTATTTTTAGCTCCATTTATTTTAATTTCTTCAAGTTAGTACGCTTTTTTTATTTGTAAATAAATTTAGCTAACTAAATTGAAAAAAATTCATTATTTAGTATCAATGAATAACTATTTACAATTATTAGGTCTTTGCAAATGCATAAAAAATTGTTTTGAAAAAATAAAAATTAATTCAATTCAACAGGCATAATTGATGTAACTAATAATATATTATCTAGAATAAAAACTTCCTTGAATAAAACAACTTCCTTGTATGACATATCTATTAAATTATAACATATTTAATAAATTATAACATATTTATTAAATTATAAATATAATATCTATTAAATTATGTGGTTATAACCACAATTAAGTAGCCTCCTTGTCTGTAGTGAATTGAGGAGGTGAATTAACAAAAAAAAAAAAATCAATTTTTTGTTGTTATATTTAATCTTTTTTTTTACAAAAATGTTTATTTATTTGATTCATTATTATTTACCAGATACAGATTGCCAAGGTTATTCTGGATGTGGCAAATATGCAAGTTGTAGTAACAGTTCATCTGGTTACATTACATGTACATGTCCATCTGGTAACTTTAACAAAGACAGTAATTCATCTGTGTGTGATGGTGAGTTTATAAATTTTTTATAAGCTAATGTTATTATTTTAGACATTTTACATATCTTTTGGACTGTTTCAAAAGCTCATAAAATTATCTCAAGAATATTTACAGTCACAATGTAACACACACAACGCTATTTTTATGTGACATAGGTGCCAAATAACTACTTGAAAAGCAATAGTTTTATATTTAATAGTAACTTTATTATTAAAAAACACTGCAGAGTAAAATTTAAGAGCCCACTTTCTTGCAAACTATATGCTTTTTTGATTAAATCCTGTTTAATTAAATCCTGTCCATTTAAATGCAATATTGAATAGTAAACATATTTTACAAGAAAATTGTTGACAATACTCTATATATTTTAACTATTTTTAATTTTTACTTTTCTTAATGGAAAAAACAACAAATGTTTTTGTGTATGAAATGTGTTAAAAGTGACTGGAAAGCTGTTTAGGGCAATATTGCTTGGAAACTCTATTTTAAATTATAAAAAAGGTGTGAACATTTTTGGTTTTAAAAGAGATAATCAGTGCGTTCTTATCCTAATTTTGAAAAAAATAAAAAATTAAGCTTTTTGGATAACTGTACATTGTTTTTCTGGTGGTATTAAAATAATATCTAAAATAAAGTGGAATTGAAGAAAAAAAACTTTCAAAAATATGAACTTTATTCAAACTTGTAAAATGTTTTCATTCGAAGGTATAACACTTTAAAGAATATATAAAACACACACTCAGAATTTACAGACCGGCTCAAAAAAACTTAAGAAAAATGGTTCTTTTATTACAAGTTTGTTATATACTAGGTATAATATATATATATATATATATATATATATATATATATATATATATATATATATATATATATATATATATATATATATATATATATATATATATATATATATCATATTAAATTTAATTTTTACTACCAAATAATTACAAAACAGTTTATTGCATAAAAATAATAAGTAAATAAAACAAACTAGATTCACAAATTTATATTAAAATGAATAAACAAATTATATATATAAAAAATCCACTTCCTAAGCTGCTCAAATCTAATGTTGTTTACAAATTTTCTTGTGCAGGATGTAATGCCAGTTATATTGGAGAAACCTCCAGACATTTAACAAAAAGGATACATGAGCACCAATCTGTTAATTGTAAAATTTAAATAACTATAATTGCTTTCAAATTTTAGATACTGCTCCTAGATAAATACAATATAAAAATTAAAGAAGCATTCCATATTATAATATAAATTTGTTGATCTAGTTGTTTTATTTACTTATTTTTTTATGCTATTTACCACACCTTCCCACAACAGTGTTTATGTTTGAAAAAAGTGTACACACCCACATTAAATTTTTCTAGCAAGGTATGATTAAAGTGTACTCTAAAAAGGTATTTCACAAAATTCAAAAAGCATGTCCTCAAAAAAAAAGGTGGTTATTGTGAGAGGAAAATTTGTGTATTTTTCTCTTGTAAGATATATAGAAAAACAAACGGTTTAGAATAAACTTGGTAGAAATGCTTATTTAAGGCATAGACAAGTAGCTAATAAACTAACTCTTTAATAAATACCATTATTTAAAATAACTATTCATTTCATACCAATAAATCAATGAATCCTGTCAAAATCAATAAAGATAAATATTTTAGTTTAAACAGTTTGTTAGCCAATGTAGACTGAGCATAATAAAGCCTGTAGTTTGCTATGTGTTGTATGAAAGAACAACACATAATAGATCCTTCTTTTATATTTCTTTGTGGAACTCACTGAATCTTAAGTAAATAGTTTCTCCTGTCTCTTTGCTGTAAATTCTCAGTGCATATCCATTCTTTCTACAAAACGCCTTTACATGGCAAAATAATATATGGAGTTTTGTACTCTTTGTTTTGATCTCTAAAGTAATAAAAATATCAAGAAAATTATTTATTGCTTTTTCAAAATCCATACTGAGTATTTTACTAAAACATGAGTAAGCCATAGTATCAAATGCATCAAAGGCATCACAAATTCCCCTTAGATCTTCAGAAAGAGTATCTCTAAGTTTATTTGTTAATCTTATCAATTTGTTTCACTTGTTTTCTTCAAACTCTCCACCATAAAGTTTTTGTCTGACAAGGGAATTGTTTTTTAGGAAGATTTCTCACAATAGATTAATTGTTCCTGTATAGAGATAAAGTTCGGATATATTGCATACTTCCATAACTTCAGTTTCATTATCTTTTTATAACTCTTGCATGTTTTTGTACTACAATCACCACCACACCCAAATACACCCACATACAAATCAACAATTCAAACCCAATAGTGGAGTTCACACTTAGTGGAGTTCAGAGTTCACACTTGCATATAATTGTAAGTGATTACTTGACATGGGTGACAGTCAGTCCACATTTTACCATATTTCATACTCTCAGGAAATCCTTTGCAATTTTCTGTTACTGTACCTCGAGATAAAGTGTTTTCTTTTTATAAAACTATTTCTAAAAACTGTGAACTGATGTATAAAAATTGTCAAAATGTGCATGATATCCTTGGTTGAGCAATGGTTTGGTTAACTCCATAACTCCATAACAAAAATATCCTATAAAATTTAAACCCACCATAACCCTAAATGCATCCAGCTTAACATTCATTTTTTTGTGCAGTGGTCTTGTTTTTCAAGGTTTTTGAGCTCAAGGGTTTAGAGAAAGATATAGTAACAATTGAGACAAAAAATTAGTAGCCTCATTGGGTTTTGTTCCCTCTTCCTTTAGACCTTGGGAAGGTGAGTATATAAAAAATAAAAACACTGTCAGATAGATATTTAATAGCAAGTTAAAAGTATATTACTCAACATACCTTTTTTTTTTTTTTATATAGTCATCTAGCATCTAAAAAGTCTATTATTTTTAATAGTTATAATTATGGTCATAATAACCATGATGACAATAATAATAATGATGATGATTATTATTATATTGATGATTTATTTTTAGATATCAATGAATGCTTTGTGTATACTGCAGGCACTCTATGCCCTCCAAGAACTCAATGTTTAAATACAATTGGGAGTTATTTGTGTGGATGTCTTCCTGGTTATAGTATGGTTGGTAATCTAACAAATGCAACTACTTGTATTGGTAGGTAATTTTTTTTGTTTATAACAAGAATAATAAAAAGTTATACAATAATAACAATAATTTGTTATTATTTTAACTATTTAGTATTCTTACATAATATTTTATACATATTTAAATTAATATTTTATGTTATTTATGTTCTCACTATATTTTTACACATTGTTTTAAATATTATTATTTTAACTATTTAAATATTAAAGTATTTCATATTTTTCATTTTATATATTTGTTATTTTTATTTTTTATTTATTATATTTATTTGTTGTTAAACTCATGCAATTTAATTTGAGAAAGTATTTCATACAATTTATATGCTCATATTTGTTATAAGTACTTCATACTTATAATTATAATTTGATATAAAATTATGGTAGTTAAATAAAAATAAATATAATAAATTTAAAAACAGCTGATTACATAAATCAAGGTAAACGATAAAGTTTTAAAGCATTTTGAAGTTTATGAAAATATTAATTTTTTTTTTAATTTATTTAAGAAAAAATTATTTTCAATATCCGAATGATGTTTTGCATAAATATGTTGATCTAGAAAAACTTTTGTTGTTCATCACTAAACAAAACTCGATTTTAAAAAAACAATGCATGGTTTTAGTATGACTTGGGTCATGTCTTCACAGTTTTTCCATACTATAGAAAAAAATACTTTATGTTTATTGAAACATAAAGCAATCGTTTTTAATCTGTTAATTAATTCATTAATTAAAAGGAATATGTTATTGATTAATTATGCTTTTATAAATACAGTTGTTAAAAAAGCATTCCAATTTTTAAAAAAGAAATATTTTTAAAAATAAAAAACCATAATCCAAAAAATTTCACTATTTTCAAATATTAGTAAAAAAAAACACTTTTAAAAAAATTTCTATCAAAACTGTATATACACGTACTTTACCAAGGAAATCTAATTTAGACATGTACATTTTTTTTAACCTAACTACTGTTGTGGGGATATGGGGTACTGTTGTGGGGTATATGTACATAAATATACAGTCATAGCAAAAAAATACAGTAATAAATAATAGATAATTTAGTAAGATTATAAAAACAAACATTTAATGAGTGTTATATTTAAAGTATCAATATATAAAAATCATTCTTATACACAACTCTTAATTAAAAAATATAACATGACATGCATATTTTGAACATATTTTTATTTCAGATGCGTACTAAAAAATCAAATTTCAATGGTGAAATTTAAAAATTTTAGATAATTTTTTTTTCTTTAATATTAGGGAAACAATAGTCTTACATAACCTAAAAAAATATATATGATCTATTATCATTTTTGAAATAATATCCATTCAAAGTATAATTGTAATAAAACTTTTAAATCTTGCAAACAAAAAATAAGCGACCATGAGTGCCTACAGTAAATTTTTTTTTTCTCATATTTTCTTATTGTTCATTTAAACCAAAACTTCAATTTTTCTTTTTTAAATCCTAACCGTTAAGTAAAAACATTGAATTTGCAAAACTTTGGTAAATTTGGATTTTCTTTATATTAAGTATCTAAAATTTTCAAATTAAAAATATGACTAAAGAATAAAAAATGGAGGCGGCTTTAGCAGAATTGGCAAAAAGAACATTAAACCAAAAACAAGCAGCTCAAAAATATGGCATACCAAAATCCACTCTTAATAATCATGTAAATAGAAAGCATACTGTAAGGTTGGTAAAGAAACTGTTTTAACTCTGGCTGAAGAACTTATGCTAGTTGAATATTTTGCTCATCCCATCAAATATTGGTTTTGGTGCTTCTTAATTTGAAGTTAAACAATTTGTTAATAATTATCTTATTGAATTGGATCAATCGCATCTGTTCAAAAAAGGTGAAGTGATTGACAATTGGTATTATGCCTTTATGAATAGACGAAAAAATAAGCTTGCATTTAGAATGCCTAACAATACAGAATCTAAACTTGTTGGAGCATCTAATAAACTAATTTTTGATGCTTGGTATAAAGAATTGAATGAAATTTTTGACAAATATGGTTTTCATACAAAGCCTATGCATATATTCAATTGTGATGAGTCAGGTATGCAGTGTTTAAGTGGTAAAGTTATGTGGTAAAAGCAACAACCATTCATAGAAGAATATCAGCTAAAATGAAAATGAAAAAACTTATACTATTTTAGCTTTAGCCTTTGGAAACTTTTTGCCAGTTCATATACTTCATAAAGGTGTAAAGATTATGTCTACATGGTTTAATAATGCAACTGGTACTACTTTTGATGCTAATGAATCAGGATGGATGGAAAGTGAACAGTTTTATCACTGGTTTTACAAAGTGTTTGTACCCCATGTTAATAGAATGGATGATGAGTATAAAGCTTTTTCTTGATGGTCACGCATCTCACTTATGAATGAAATTAGTTAAGTGTGCTAAAGAAAATAATATTATTTAGACTACCAGCTCATACAACTCATTTAACACAGCCACCTGATGTTGGGGGTATTTAGAACAGTGAAATCTAAATGGTGAGAGATTCCTAATTCTTACTTAAGGATCAGTACCGATATTAATAAAGTTTTCTCATCTTATGAAATATGTAATTTATTTTTATTAATGAGGTATAATTTCAATTTGAATTTATATGTTTTTGAATGCAAATGTAAGCAATTATTTGTTGAATAAAAATCCGAAATTAAATGAATGGTTTTGTATTAAAAAAAAAAGCGTATGCGCCTGTATGTAATTATTTTTTTTTACTAAAAAAAAAAAAATGCTTTATTTTTACAACTTTGATTTTTATACGTTTTTAATGGAATCCGAATTAACATGTACTGCATGATATTTCGAATTTTTTAGTAATGTTTTTATAATTAAATTCTTAAATAAAATATAGCACTTATTTTTTTTAAATGGTAAGTTTTTATGCAGCTTGTTGAGATCTACAAGATTATGTAAAAATATTTTTAAATTTCTAAAGTTTAAACGTCTTAGTTAAAAATGTCTGAAATATGCATAACTCAAAATATATATTTAAATATAAAATAAAAAAATCCTTTAAGTTATTTTTTGAAGAAAGTCAATGTCAAACTAAAAAAAAAAACTTTATAACTCAAAATGTTTGTTTTGTTTACTACATCTGCCAATACAAAATCATTGTATTTGCAGATGTAGTAATCAATTCAGTTTTTTCAAGCAAAAAATTTTTCATTTAAAATTATCTTTTTTTTTTTTTTTCACAATTGTAGCGAAAAGGATAGTTAAATATTGTCTATATAATAATTAATTATGTTTCTTATCAAACGCTGCTTAAACTATATTAAATATATTTGGTGCCCGCATCTAACACCCTATACTATATTGAATACTTTCTTTAAAAAAGTAATATTTACCAATTTTATCAATGTTGTTGAAAAATAAAATGTAACTGGATTAAAATAGCATATATTTTTAAACAACTATGACTCTGTCATAGTTGTTTAAAAATATGCTACTTTAGACTCTATAAGAGTGTTATGTCAGTAACATAACATCAGTAAGCAATGAACTTCAAAATAAAATTTTCTGCAAAGGAAACTAATGCATCTATATAACTTATATGTACAACAATCATCTACATATATGAGCATTTAGTTTCAAGTTATTTTTAAATTATCAAATTTTCAAGTTATTTTAATTTTTTTTTCTACAAAATAGCAAATATTTTAAATAAAAATATTTTTCTACTTAAAAGTAAATAAAAATCATCTAAAAATTTTAAATATACACCAATATTGCTCATGAACACATTTTAGTTTTTATCAGGGATTATCTTTTTCCAGATATTTCCGGAATTCAGGATATTTTTCTCAACTTTTAGTTTTTCCGGATATCAAAAATGTTTGCTGTACATACAAGTTAAGGAATTTAGCTATACATACAAGTTTAGGAAAAGAAGTCATACAAAAATTAAGAAAAGTTAAAAAAATAAATAATTATAGCTCAGCTAAAATCAAAATTAAGAGGAATATTAGGGAAAATATATTCCGGATATTTTACCCTACTGATTTTCCAGATTTTTAAAATATGACCTGGATAATCTATGGTTTATTACAAGGATCTAATATAAATGAAAAGCATTTAAATTCAAGCATGAAATTTGCAAACGTTTCATCAGTAACCATGAAATTTTTTTTTTTTTTTTTTTTTTTTTTAACATCTTCACTTCCAACAAGGCTGCAAGCAACCACTATAAGAGTTGGAAGTTACTGGAAGAGAAAAGACTAAATCTGTAGAGCAAGATAACGATTGACTGATGACTTAAAAGATTGCAAATTATATGAATCAGGAAAGCAAGATGAAGGAAGCGAATTCCAAAGAACTGATGTTCGAGGAAAAAAACTAGAAGAATAAGAGTTTTTGAAGCACTTAGGAACAGTCACAGAAAAAGGATGAGACTTAATTGAATGGCGAGTAACACGAGAATGAATTTTAGTAGATGGCACAAGGGACGCTAGCTCTTTAGAGCAGTGCCCATTATAGTATTTGTAGAAAAGAGAAAGAGAAGCAACATTACGACGATGTGACAAAGGTTGGAGATTGGCTGCCAGAGCAGGTCCAACTATGTTTACAATTCGTTTTTGCACCTTGTCTAAAAGAGAAAGAGCATCACTAGAAGATCCGCCCCAGATGTGGCAACAGTATTCCATACAGGGACGGATTTGAGATTTATAGAGATAGAGAATAGAATCTGGAGTAAGAAAGTGTCGAGCTCGATAAAGAGATGCAACCTTAGCAGATGCTAATTTTGCAATGGATTTGATATACGGTTTAAAAGAAAGATCAGAAGTAAGAGTTAATCCTAGAAGATGAATGGTAGATGACTCATCTAGTACATTACCATTCATAAATATAGGAAGATCTAAATTATTACGATAACGATTGGCCGAATAAAATTGAGTTTTATCTGAATTAAAGTTCACCAGCCACTGTGAGCCCCATGCTGTAGCAGAAGTGAGATCCTTTTCAAGCTCAGATACCCCCTCCAAGCAATCAGAGAGTGTAGGTTTCTTATCACGACAAGAGTAAATGGTAGTGTCGTCAGCGAATAATGCCACCTTAGATGTGAGAATATCTGGAAGATCGTTAATGTAAATTAAAAAGAGTATAGGGCCAAGGATTGAACCTTGAGGAACCCCTGAAGTTACAGGATGTGAAGAAGAGTGTTGTCCATCGAGGACAACTTTTATACTACGATTGGAAAGAAAGGACTCAATAATCTTAAAGACATTACCAGCTACACCATAAGAAGAAAGCTTATGGAGAAGACCAGCATGCCAAACTTTATCAAAAGCTTTAGAAATGTCAAGTGCGATAGCCTTAACCTCTCCACCTCTATCTAATGCACGGTAAAACCTATCGGTTATTACTGTTAGCACATCAGCTGTAGAACGAGAAGACCGAAATCCATATTGATGATCAGAAAGTAAGTTATTTGATTCAAGATGAGAGATTAAGTGTTTGTTGATTAAAGATTCAAAAACCTTGCTTATGACAGGAAGAAGACTAATGGGACGGTAGTTAGATGAATCAGATCGCTCTCCGGAATTTTTGAAAATAGGGATAACAGATGCTGCTTTCCAGCATGATGGAAAACAAGACTCTGATAAGCACTTGTTAAATAGTTTAGAAAGTATGGATGAAAGCTCCGGAGAACACCTCTGCAAAACTACAACAGGAATGTTGTCAGGACCACAAGCTGTTGAAGAGTCTAAGCAGGAAATTACTTTAGATACAGAAGCTGAAGTGATGCGAATGTCAAGCAAGGGATCAACCTGTTTGACGGCTATGTCAGGTAAAACGCAACTAGTGGAATCAAGAGATGATATTGATGAAAAGTTCTTAGCAAACAATTCAGCTTTGTCTTTAGGTGAGGTGACAAAGTCTGAACCATACAAGAGAGAAGGAATAACAGATTTGCCCTTATTATTGATACTGTTAAAGATTCTCCAGAAGTCTCGAGAGCCTAATTTTTGTGATGAGATACGAGATTTAATGACCTGGGAATACCGAGCTTTGGCGTCAGACAAAACCTTTTTACAATGGTTTCTGGCGATAGTGAAAAGATGTCTGTTTTCTGGAGAATTGTTTTGCTGATAGATATGGAAGTAACGGTTTCGATTAGAAATTGCTGCAGCGCAATGTGAGGAAAACCAAGGAGAAGAGTGAGGCTTGACCTGGAATCGTCGAGAGGGAATAAAAGATTCCATGCCAGCCTGAATCCACGAAGTTATGTAAGAAGCACATTTGTCAGCAGGAAGACGAAAGATTTCTACCCAAGGGCCATCACGAAGAAAATCACGGAAAGAGTCCCAGTCAGCTTTAAGGTAGTTGTATGTGGTACAATGATAGGGGGATTCTGATGAAGTAGAAGAATTTGATAATAGTTTTAGAGAGATCAAACCGTGATCAGAAGTACCTAAAGGTGAATGTGGAGAAATTGAGCACTGACTAGGATCCAAAACAAGACATAAGTCGAGTAGAGAAGGTAAATGATTAGGGTTGTCTGGAAAACGAGTTGGAAAGTTGACTATTTGAGTTAGAGATTGAGAAAGGCAAAAGTTGAGGGCCTTAACGCCAGCAGAGTCACTGACACTAGAGCCAAGCCAATCAGTGTGATGGGCATTAAAGTCACCAACAACGACGATATTGGCCGATGGATAAAGAGAAAGGGCTTGGTCAATTTGATCAGAAATAACATCAAGAATAGTGCAATCTAGGGATGAAGGAGAGCGATATAGAACAAAGAGAAAGGCGATAGAGTGAAGTTGTGCTAAACGAAAGCACATAAATGAATAGTCTGTAGATTCAAACCTAGTTTCACGGCAAATGGGTGAGTTCTTACGAATGTAAATGCCCAGGCCAAGCATGTGATTATTGGAGTCTTTACGAATTAAAGGAAGATAACCATCAACACTAAGATGATCCATAAATCCAAAATGATCCATAAAAAAATTAATAAATTATTGAATTAATTTTCATCTAATAAATTTAAAATGAAAATGTGTATTAGTTAAAATAGAATTAAAAATTGTTAAATAAAAAATCTATCAAATCCATGAAATCAAAGAAGGCTGCAGAGTTTTTTGCAAAAAAACAATATAGCGATTTTTTCTTGAAATTTACTAAAAAACAGTTTATTAAAATCATCAAAAGAATAAATTCTTTGAAGCTATTTTATATTATTTTACATTTATATTATAACATTTTATGTTTTATATTAAAACATAAAAATAAATAATTATTTTTAGATATTGATGAATGCAGTAACACTAATATATGCCCTACTAACTCTTCATGTAGAAATACAATTGGCTCATATGTATGCACTTGCAATTCAGGCTTTTATAATATTGGAATTTATGGCAACACAGTTTGTGAAGGTATATATTTTGAAGTGTCTTGCATATTTGCTTGTATCTTTTCAAATAAACAAGAAAATAAAATAAATATTTTCAAATTTTATTTTCTCTATTATAAAATAAAATATTTTTTAAAAATTTTGTAAGTAGTGCTAACCATATAACCACAGATAAATATATTTATTATTATATATTTGTTTATATATATATATATATATATATATATATATATATATATATATATATATATATATATATATATATATATATATATATATATATATATATATATATATATTAGGGCCCTGCGTATTGGCATATTTACTTTCAAATCCAAGCAGGTCTTGATTTGAAGTTATATGAAGAAATTCAAGTTTAAGCAATTTTTTTTAAAAATAAAAAAAAAAATTATTTCGAAGGATTAATTTTTCAGCGGTTGTTTGGAAGCAGTATTACAAATAATTTCGATTACAATTACTTTACTATGACTGAGATAAATAAAAACATTTTATTAGCATCTTAGCGTTGGATATCTAAAAAAACAACAACACTCACAAAATAATAAATGATTTGAAAAACTTGAATCAATTTTTCGAATCAAAGCAACACTTGATTCGGAAATCAAATCAATTTTCAGGGCCCATATATATATATATATATACAAATAGTATTGCGTACTTTGGTAAGCAATCTGACGTCATACTGAAATAGCCGGCTGCTGGGGGCTTCAGTACATACAATGACTGACAAATAGCCTGACTCGCAGTGAAGTGCTGCTACATCGACTGAGGGTTTGGGATGGGGAAGCAATCGTTTTATTTATCATTCTTCATTTTTTATTTCTTCTTTTTCGAAAAAAACGGTTTACCTTGAAGTAAGCACAAAAAGTGAGCAAATGCTTATCAAAACACGCTTTAGTAAGTGTATATATATATATGTATATATATATATATATATATATATATATATATATATATATATATATATATATATATATATATATATATATATATATATATATATATATATATATATATATATATATATACTAGGTTGGTTGAAAAGTTCGCGGAGCGGCACCTATGTTGCAGTAGTAGAAACAAATTTATAACTGTATTAAACGTATTCATTCTTCGTATGAACGCATAAAAAATTTCAAGTCGATATGTCATTTCAGTCTTTGTTTACAAGCTATTGAAATTAGACGTGTCATAGTATTTTTTAAAATGGAAAATATTGAACATCGTGCTGTAATAAAATTCTTTGTGAAAAAAGGTTTAAAGCCCATGGAAATTCATAATGAAATGGTAAATGTGTTGGGTGATGATGCTCCTTCAAAAACAACAGTATGCAAATGGGCTGCGGAGTTTCAACGTGGGCGTTCAAGCCTTGAAGATGACCCTCGCTCTGGACGTCCAAAAAGTGCTACTACTGAAGAAACGATTAATGCTGTGCATGACATGGTTATGGATGATAGACGATTGACCAAACGTGAAATTGCTGAGGCTGTGGGCATCTCAGATGAACGGGTATTACACATCTTGCACGATGAATTACGTCTGAGAAAGCTGTTGGCAAGATGGGTGCCGCATTCGCTAACTCTGGATCAGAAACGCACTCGAGTAAAACTTTCTCAAGAACATTTGGCCCGTTTTCAAAAGAATAAAACAGATTTTGTGCGTCGATTCGTAACCATGGATGAGACTTGGGTTTACCACTATGATCCGAAGCTGCGACAACAAACTGCAGAGTGGACAGAACCCGGTTGTTCAGCTCCGAAGCAAGTGAAGGCGTCAAAATCGTCAAAGAAAGTTATGGCATCAGTTTTTTGGGATGCGAAAGGAATTTTATTAATAGATTACCTTCAAACCGGTAAAACGATAACAGGTGAATATTATAAAAATCTTTTGGACCAGTTGGATAAAAAAATTCATGAGAAAAGACCTGGTTTGCTGCATAAAAAAATCATTTATCACCAGGACAACGCACCTGCTCATATCAGCGATGTTGCAAAGGCGAAATTGGTCGAATTAAAGTACGAACGCTTGGAACATCCACCCTATTCACCAGATCTGGCTCCGTCCGACTTCCACCTCTTTCCACATCTCAAAAAATTTCTACGTGGAAAGCGTTTCTCATCACATGAAGAAGTCATTGCAGCCGTAAATGGGTATTTTGAAGGCCTTCCGGAATCGCACTTCAGAGATGGGATACATGAATTGGAGAATCGTTGGAAAAAGTGTATTGCTCTTAAGGGAGAATATACTGAAGAATAAAGTCATTTTTTGAATCATAAAATTGTTTTTTCATTTCCGCTCCGCGAACTTTTCAACCAACCTAGTATATATATATATATATATATCCAAAAAAAATTTTAAGCACAAAAAATGTAAATATCTTAATAAACAAGACAAACTTTTTAATTAATAAAACTATTTTGTTAATTCTAAACAATACATGTTTTGACTATCACTAGTCATCTTCAGTTGAAGTTAAATACAAAATGTAATTATCTGTGTACAAACTATTAATTTAATTACAAAAATACAACAAAATCTATTATTAGAATAACAAGTCATACTAAAAAACGAATAGGAAGTGACGAAAGAATAGGTAAATAAAAAATTACATAGAAAGTAATAACTAAACACAAAGTGTCATATGGACATGGTTGACCTGTTTGTTCATACTAGGTTTTAACCATTCTATGAACATGCTTTCTTTAAGTTTTAAGTTAAATTTATTAGATTCTGAATCTAAAACAGAAAAACACTTTTCATTTATTTGAATAAAACAATTTTCATTACCATGGAGACGTTTATAGATATGTGTTTTTTTCTCTCTTGTTATGTTCATTTATCTGTGTTTTGAGATAGCAAGTAATTTTGCCTATATAACAGGAGTTACATCCTGCACATACAAGTTTGTAGACCACAAATGATTTGAACTCTAGAGGAATAGGACCTTTAGAGGAGAAACATTTTGAAACTTTTAGTGAGACAAAAACTAGTTTAAAATTTACAGAACAGCAGTATCTTTTAACAATTGAGTTCAATCTTTTTTTAGTTAAATCTGATATTTTTCCTAAAAACGGTAGTTTAAAGTAAGACAAAGGTTCTTTGATTTTTGGTTGTGATGGATTGTTTGTGTTAATTTTGTTTAAAAAAGATTTATATATTTTCGATATTAGCTAAGATGGATACATGTTTCTTTGAAATACTTTGAAAAGGTTGTGCATGTCCGAGTTAAACCCTAGATTAGTACTATTGATTTTAAATGTTCTATCAATTAAGCATTGATAAGACTAACTCTGTACGAAAGCAGAGTGAAACTATAAAAATTAGTGTGTAGACCAGAGTAGGTATTTTATGAAAAACTGTAGTAGTTACTGTAGAATTTATTTTGTGTAAACTTATGTCCAAGAAGGAAATTTTCAAATTCACTTCTTGTTCCATGGTGAAAGAAATAAAATTGTATCTACTATTTATATAATTAAGGAAAATACGTGCTTCATTTTCTGACTGAAAAGCAGCAAAAATATCATTAATATATTGTTTATAGAAAACTGGCTTAACACCATTGCAATTTTAAATCCAGCCAATTTTTAATCCATATATATTTATATATATACATTTATATATACATATATATATATATATATATATATATATATATATATATATATATATATATATATATATATATATATATATATATATATATATATATATATATATATATATAAACTGCTACACATAATAATAAAAAACCATTTACAAGACATTTTGCAATGATAATGATAACTCTCTAGGACATCATGTTTTTCACGCATAACCATATGTGTGACAACGTATTTAAATTTTACAAATACACTTTGCAATTTTCTTTATTCTTCATGCAATGCTATGTATAAAAATTAGGCAAAAGCTCATTTTTAAACGTAGCATTGTTTGAATAGCAAAAATGCTATGTTTGAAAAACCAAGTAACTAAAAAGTTGTGAGAATTTTTATAGGAGAAAATGTGAGTACACTTAATTAATAGATTGTTTACCCTATTAATTTTACCATTTTATACATGCAATATATTCATATATACTACATGTGTTTATACATGAAATGATAGGAGTATATTGCAATAATATATTTTATTTGATTTTTTTTTTTTTTTTTTTTGAAATAATATTTTAAATACATGCTTAATCAAGTTTAAGCATTAAACAAATCTTTGTAAAATTTTAGGCTTTTATTTTTTTGGTCTTTTTAAGTATTTTTAGTGCTCTGACCTTTGGGTTGTGAGTTAAAACTCTCATCTTTTATTTTTGTAAATTAACAATTTTTGTGAATTAAATATGTTACACAATTTTATTATTTAGTATCCATGGTAATTTATGTTTTTGTTTTTTTTTTTAAAGTTCTAGATCCTTGCTCAAAAGCTACCCTAAATAATTGCAACAAAGATACACAAGATTGCATTTCAAATGGTCAGAACTTTACATGTACCTGTAAAAAGGGTTACCAAGCAATTAGTGGTGGACTGTGTTCAGGTTATACTCATATTTTTATAGTTTACTTTTATTTGTTGTTTTTTTTTTTTTCATTTAAGTTTATATTTTTGTTAAAAATTTTATTATTTATATATATAATTACATAAAAGTTATATGTCAATGCTTATAAATGCTATTATTTTTTTATAGATATAAATGAGTGTACTGTTTATCCACCAACGCATATTAATTACCCATGTGACCGTAATCCTGCTATACAATATTACTTTTATGGTGGTCATACATGTATTAATAGTCCTGGATCTTACTATTGCATTTGTCCGCCTGGCTATCGATTGGATGTACCAACAAAAACTTGTAAAGGTAGTTTTAATTATTGTTTTTAAAAAGTAATTTTTACTTTTAAGGAATTGCATAAATGAGCACACATATATATATATTAGTCTTTTCGCATGGCGTAAGTCATATGCGAAAAGACTAATACAAGATAAGTTTTCCATATTAAATCAGGAGGGATACCATATAATGCATGATAATGGATAGCAGATATTTCATTTCAGCATTTCTGATTGATGTTTTTGAGGTGAATGCTCTATTTATGCATGTTCTACCTATTAACGTCAGTCGATGTATGTATAATAACTAAATGGTCTTTTTATTAAAAACAGTCTATGCATGTACAATACCTACATATTCTTTTTATTTAAGCCAGTTGACATATTTACACTGTGCTTCGTTATTCAGTAAATAAATCAGTCGGTAAAAAAAAAAAGGAAAAATAATTGAGACAAATAAAATTAAATAAGAAAAACAGTAAATAAATAAAAATAAAAAAATTCTGAATTAAAAAACAAAAAACATTCTGTCTATTAAGTTGCTTTTTGTGGTTTTTTAAAAGACAATAAAGTTTTATTATAAGCTTGCTATTTTTAATCCTATTTTAATTGTTTTTACATAATGTATACTTGATTTTGTCAGCTTAGAACAAGGGTTATTAAAAGCCCTTTTTTACCGTCAACAATACACATAAGTATACTGTTGATGGTAAAAATATATATATATCCTGTATTTTATATATATATATATATATATATATATATATATATATATATATATATATATATATATATATATATATAAACGCAATTTGCTAAATGTAATTAATAATTTACACAAAACCATTTTAATTGTGTGTTAACTCAAAAAATGTTTATTTTGCTTCTGTTTTTTTTATTTTTTATAATTATTTGATATTTGATACGATCCTTTTTTTTTCAACTAATTTAATTGCATTTAATTTTTCTTCTGTTGCTGACTATTTCGATTAGAAAGGTTAGCTTATTAAAAACTGAACTTTATTTTTTATTTGATTTTTATCTTATTTATGCATAAGCATATTTAATGTAATTTTTGTTTTAAACTTGAAGTTGTGTAATCTTTTTTAAATGATAATTAACTGTCTTTAAACCGCTAAAAAACCAATGAAATTGTTTAAAAAATAGATTTAAACTTATCTAATTGCTGATAATACCTAACCACTTAAAAGATATTAAGTTGCTTCAAAGATATCTTTAAACTTGAAATGTTTCAAAGAATGATTCATTAATATTAAAAACTTTCCCACATATTTTTAAAGACTTATTTTTTAAAAGAGACATTTTAAAAGTCTTTATTGTTTTCTTTTTAAGAAAAAAGAACAATAAAGAAAGTTTAAGAAAAACAATTGCAAAATAAAAAAGATGTAACAACAAATTGGAAGTATTATGTGGGCATTTCTAAAAAATTACTAATGGGAACTCGTATATGTTGTGTCAATTATTTTGAAGCGGAATCACACATGGAACAGAAAAACCATTAACTCTAAAACACTGCTTCACAGAGAAACAAGTTAAGTGTGGTATTAATAGAATTGTGGTAAAAATCAAAATTTATAGTTACATCTCTCTGATTTATTCATGAATTCAAAGTTTAATGCAAGGTGACTAAAAATCATCAGCTTTAATTTGGATGAAACAAGGCAGATTAAATTTTGCACTATAGATATGAAAATCCCAAAAAATTAGTCATGTAATTTGTAATTTGTAATTATGTTAATCTGTAGGAAAAAAAAAACATAATTTCTGCATAATTTTTAAAAAAAAAACTCATGTTGTCTGCATAATTTTTCCCAATTAAGTGAAGCTTTTGATACGTCTGATTTCTAGAAAACGTCATGTATTGAGATTTCACTTAACAACCAAGATTTATTATTTGATTGAACTTCTTTTTTAACAAGTGAATCCACTGCGCCACTACCACATAAAATCTTGTGTTAAATTTAGTTTTATATATGCATGTGCAAAAAAGTTAATTATTGATGTTTGTTTCATTGACTCACTTAAGAGCTTTGAAACTTTTAAAGGTTAATTTTTCTAAGTATCACCACTTTATGTAAAGATTGAAAATTATTTTTTTAAAAAAATCAAAAAGCCATCAATGTCTTTTTGATTTTCAGTTGTTGGTTTTTTTATTCTTGTATCTCTCATCAACTGAAACATCATAAAATATGAATTATTAACTGCAAAAGCAGTTAATAATTCATGTTTTATTAATTATATGACTTGTTGTTCATTATCAACATATTGGACATTATGCTGTTCATTACCATCCCTTTTAAATATTTTTCTTTTTCTTTTTTAAAGCTTTTTTTGAAATAAAACATTAAATAGACTATAGTATATTTTTTTAAAGTTGTATATTTTTAATTTTTTTTTTCTAAATGGGGTAAAATTTTAAAATAAAATATTTTTATATATTAAAATACAATTTTAAAAAAACAAGTTTTTTTCTATTTTTGGTTTAAAGCTTTTGACTCACTCTTTATTTTTATTGCCGTTATATGACAATAAAATGTGTTTACAACATATATCATTTTAAATTTTTACTCAACAGCACCATATACAATCTATTCTTAGTACCACTTCTCTTGTGTCTACTTTACTAGGCAGCTCTGTTGGTCACCTGTATGGGATTATTGCATTGCAGAAACAAATCTCAGCTTTCTTTTTATATATTGAAACAATATTAGGAAACTTTAAAACAAAAGTTATCAATTTTTTCAAAAGTATATATCAACCTGGGTCTCAAAAGAACCTGAATATTATAGTGATTTTAAAATACTTTTAATATTATAGTGATTTTAAAATACTATTCTTTTCTACTGAAACATTTAAAAAATATATATTGTAGGCAAAAACTTTATTTTATTTGAAACCATTATTATTTCTGAAATCACTATGAAATTCTGGTTCTTTTGAGACCCAGGTTGATATGCTTTTAAAGAATAAAAGTTCACTGAGATATGGGATGGTGGGTGACTTTTTTCAAAAATTAAATAAAACTAATGACTTTTCAGTTACTTTCAAACCAAAGTTCATCTGCCTTTTATATTGGAAACTGGAGATACCAAAAAGTCAACACCCTAATATGCAGACAATACAGTGATTTATTACTCCCTCAAAATCTTAAAAGTTTTTTTCATAATTTTTTTTATTTATAAAAATAGCTAGAGAATCAAAACATTACTTTCAAATGTTTTCAAATTTTAGATATGATTGAAATTGATATTGTTGAATGACATAATAAATTATTTGACCTAATAATTGATTTCAAAAAATTGTTGTTATAATCTTTTTATCATTTATTCAGCAGTTCCTTAAATTATCAAACACTTAAATTGTATAATACACACACACACACACACACACACACACACACACACACACACACACACACACACACACACACACACACACACACACATGCACACACACATACATAGATATATTAGGGTGCGTCACCACCGTAGAAAAATTCTACTCCATGCATCACCGTAGTAGAAAAATTTTACCCCATGCAAAACCGCAAAATATTGATTGATAGCTCCCCCCATTCATATATGTATACATAAATGTATACATGTGTACATATATAATCCTATAGTTTAAAATCTAAATTTACAGTTTGTGGTAAAAAACAGCTCTTACAACTCTTTGTCTTTAAAAAGTGACAAATCAAGTACACTTTATGTAAAAAAGATTAAATTTAATTGAGGAAACTAATTAAATGTTATCGTTTTTTAAAAAACGCAAATTAATAAAATGGAATGTTTTTTATTTTTTTTAAATAAAAATAAAAATGTATTACAGTCAATGAAGCAGCACTCCTCACATGTTCTACCTATTGTCATGCTACATTGACTGAGGGTTTTGGTTTGGGCAGACAATTGATCAATTAAAAAAAAAGGCTTTTTTAAAGTTGTTAATATTTTCTGGTCTTTAGTGAGATTTTCACCTAGACAGCTTTTTGTGAGTAGTATCTGTTTTTACAAGGGCTATTGTTTAAATTGTTTTTTTTTTTGTTTTTGTTTTTTAATATTCTCCAATGATGTTTGATGTCATAATAAATTTATTCAATGCTTTTTAAAATAAAATAAATTTGGTTAAAACTTACTTGATAAATTTATGGTAGAATTTATTTAATGATAAAAATTATATTATTAAAATATACAACTGAAAACATAACATGTATAAAATATGTCTATAAAAATAAAAATACGTTTATAAAAAATGAAAATATGTATTATAAAAAATAAAAATATTTAAGAATATTAAATAAAATCTCAAAATTTTTCTTAAAAAAGATCTTTGTAAAGGCCTTTGTTATTTGATGTTCAAGTTATAAAAAACCCCTTTTATTTAAAACTTCAGTTAATTAAAATGTGGTCAAAGTTATTTAAATTTATAAGTGAAACTTGGAAATTGTTTAAAAAGACTTTAGTGTATTATGAAAATATAAGCTTATATAATTTTTTTTTAAATTGTTCAATAGATTTGATCTTCCGTTTTATATTTATAACACAAGCATATATAAAAAAAAAGTACTATATTTACTATGATACGTTTTTATTGTAAACAAGTTTTTCAAATAAACTTTATTCAGAAACCGTTATGATATCAAACTCATTTAATGTTTCATTTCAATTCAAAAAAATTTTCTTACTCTCTTTCTAATTTTTTCTTACTCTGTTTTAAATTTCTATGCAAAAAGCAAGTGACACAATAAAAATTTGAAGATCTTTTAAATGCTATCTTTTAATGCAACATTAATATTTCATTATAACTATAATTTGTTTCATATAACTATCATTTGTTTCATATAACTATCATTTGTTTCATTATAACTATCATTTGTTTCATATAACTATCATTTGTTTCATATAACTATCATTTGTTTCATATAACTATCATTTGTTGCATAACCGAGATTTTTTATCCTTTTTTGTATCTATTTTTATATTTATCAAACATATTTATATATTTTGTGCTTGCTCAAATTTGTAACCAAAAAAAACAATTTTATAATGAATTTTATGTATAAAAAAAGTTTCCTTATTTTTTACTTTTGCGCAAGCCGTAAAGAGCTCACATAAACTAGTTTAGTGGGAGTTTGTTAATGAGCAAGAATATAGCTCCCTATTCCTGCCATGGCTTATATATACAGGGTTTGTACTGTACCTAGAAAACCTTGAAAATTAGTTAATTTTGGCTAAAGTCAAGGAAAACCTGGAAAAGTCAGGAAATTTTTTTTTTTTTAA
Organism: Hydra vulgaris; assembly: GCF_022113875.1. NCBI lineage: Eukaryota > Metazoa > Cnidaria > Hydrozoa > Anthoathecata > Hydridae > Hydra > Hydra vulgaris. The sequence goes on along the minus strand of NC_061163.1, from coordinate 6,534,671 downwards.
CCAAATAGTCAGGGAATTCTAATTGAAAAGTTACTCATGTTACAATAAAACGATTATGTTTTTGTTGGTGCTACCCATTAATTTATTTTGACAATTAAAAAAATACCTGACAGTGTTTCACAGGAAGGCATGTGATCTCACGCCATTATATGACCACACAATTTGACCACAGCCTTTAAATTTTTTTTAAATCATAATAAAAATGTGCAGAAAACCTAAGCAAAAACTTAAAAGAAAATAACAGCAAACAAAAATAAAAAAAGAAAAGAAATCTTAACGAAAGAGAACAAAGTAAACAAGTTAACATAAGAAACTAAAACTCCTAATTACATTTTAACTCTTAATTAAATCACATTTGGAATAAATAACTTTGATATTTTTAAATTTGTTTATATTTTGAATCAAACACTTTTTAATCAAGTAAAAAATTACTTGATTCAAAATGATCCTGTTACTTATGTCCCACTTTGAAAATGATATTAACAAAATAATCAGTTCGAAAGAAATTCTTGTACAGTTAAATTCATTGGATAAATACAAATCCTGTGGGAATGATGGAGTCCATCTGTATTTATTGAGTACCTGTTCTTCTTCAAGTCTGAGTATTCCTATTAAACATATTTTTAAGCTATCACTTAAATTAGGAGTATTACCAAAAGCATGGAAAGACTCAAACATAGTTCCGATTTTTAAAAATCGCGATAAGCTTGTTCCTTCCAACTATAGACCTGTTTCTCTCACGTCAGTTATATGCAAAATTTTAGAAAGGATATTATAAAAACCCATCATTTGGCATCTTTTAGACAATAGTTTGATAAACAAGAATCAGCATGCTTTTTTACCTGGTAAATCTTGTTTTACAAATTTACTTGAAAGCCAAGATATTGTAATTCTAGCAGTAGATCAAGATTATTCTATTGATATTCTTTTTACTGACTTTTCTAAAGCATTTGACAGAGTTCACCATAGAAAACTTATATTAAAAATTAAAATGTATGGTATAAAGGGATTCATTCTTAAATGGATTGAGTCTTTTACCAAATAGAAGACAAAGAGTTGTTCTTGGAGATATTGCTTCTATGTGGCTTAATGTTTTAAGTGGTGTTCCACAAGAATCGGTTCTGGGACCAATTTTGTTTTTAATTTATATTTATGACCTTCCGGATAAACTAAAAAATAAATGCAAGTTCTATGCTGATAATTGCAAAGTTTTCCACATAATCCGTGATAACAGTAGTAATGATCTACAGGATGACATAAATTCTATTTTCAACTGGTGCAATGACTGGAGTATGCAACTAAATATAGAAAAATGTAAAATCATGCATATCAATAAAAGTAATAAATTAAATAAAAATATCAATAAATATTACATTTCTGATTATCAATTGAGTACTGTGGACTGTGTAAATGATCTTGGTATCATGTTTAAAAGCGATCTGAAATATGGTCATCATATATCTATGTGTGTTTCTAAAGCAAATAGAATTTTGGGTCTTATTCGACACGTTTTCATTTTTAAATACTGATATACTTAAATTGTTATATGTTTGACTAGTTCGCCCTTATCTAGAATATGCGTCTTCTATTTGGAATTCATTTTTAAAAAAAGACATTCTTATTAAAGGAGCACAACATAGAGCAACTAGACTAATTCCAGGATATTCTTCTGAGATCTGTACACATTCGAGTAGAAGAATTTTTTTTTTCCAATCGTATTATTCTAATTTGGAACAATTTGCTGTTTTATGTTGAACTTAATAAGTCAGTGTTAAACTTTTAAAAAAGTCTTGATGAACTTGATTATGTGAAATAAAATTTCAACTTGTAGTTTTTAAACTTGCTGCTAAATTGGATTACCGCTCAGTGAGCATTTGCTCACTGCAGCAATTAAATAAATTACTTTGTTAATTACTAATGATTGTTTTCAATAAACGCTTTTTATTCAAATTATCTATGGTTGTTATTTTATTATCACAATAATATTTTTTTTTTTTTTTATTTATAAAAAAAACTATTTATATATTTATTTTGTTTAATGATCATTTTAGATCATTTAAAACTACTTCTATAATTAAAAAAAGGCTTGTTTCAAGAAGCATGGTTAAACAAAGTCATTTTGATTCTTGGCTTATAAAAGGGAAAGATAATGCCCAGGCTAAATGCAAATTATGCCATAAAATAAACGAACTTTCAAACATAGGGTTTTCAAGCACTAAAAAGTTAGAAAAAAAGGAAAAAAACATATTTCAGTTGCGATCAATTTATCCTGTTTTTTTTAAATCGTCTGCTGCTCAAAATAATAATTTACCTTATTCAGTGAAATAGTCTAATTTAAAGATATCTGATAGTTTCTAAAAATAAAATGTTATGAAGCCACAATCTTTAGAACTCATTGTATCAAGTTCTGATAATACTTGTGCAGAAATTATGCAGGCATTGCATTGTTTCTTAAATAACATTTCTAACAATTCAAACAAAGATGCCACTAATTTATTTTAAGCTATGTTTCATGACAGTGATTTTGCTCTTTTCAAATCGGACCAAATAAAGTTGGATATAGCATCACTCATGGTCTTGGGCCTCATTTCAAAGCTTTACTTAAACAACAACTAAACCTGTCTCCCTAGTTTGTTGTGCCCTTTGATGAAATAAAATTTACTCATCCGATATTGGAATGAAGAAAAAATGTAAGTTGAAGTGAGGTATTGGGATTTCTTATTTGTGGGACATAGTACTAGACTTGATTTGCTGAATCATTTTAATGAAATGATAAGTGATTTTATTATCAGCAAGGTTATTCAGGTCTCTATGAATGGATCCCGTGTCAACTTTAAATTTCAGAAGACGTTCAAAGCAAACGTGATGAGCACGAACTATCTAAACTTATTGACATAGGTTGCTGTTCTCAACACATAATTTAGGGTGCTTTCAAAAAAAGAGTATATCAGCTTATTAGGAAATTTAAAAGACATTCAAAAGCTGCTTTATCTTATTTTACGATTCTCCTGACAGACTTTATCAGTATCACTGTTCCTGCTTTTATTTTGCGCAACCCGTTATGTTAAAGACAAAAAAGGTAACAGTAATTAAAAGGTAAAAGAGTAATTAGTATTTAGTAATTATACTTCTATTATAAAAGTTGTGATTTGGTGGGAAGCTCTGTCTAGAAGTAAACTGCTATCTAGCAAATCATATAAGTTTGTTGTAAATGCTGTTAAAAAGAAGC
>NC_061163.1:6433942-6523942 GCF_022113875.1 Hydra vulgaris | reverse complement strand
AATCATGCAATCAAGTTTGGATCATTGGAACAAATAGTTTTTATGAGGAAATAAATTTTAAATTTTTAGAAGATATTTTAAAAGTGTTAAAGCTTATTGAATTGTTAAGGAGCATAGTTTAACTAATTAACCAGTGAAGATGTTAATATTTTTTGTTTAAAAGTCTTTATGAACAAACACCTAATTTAAGTATAGTAATGCACTCACAATAATTGTTTAGTGCTGCTGTTAAGATGCAAAGCCTCGAATCAAGTATGTCAAAAAAATAATGGTTGCAGTAGTGGTGCAGTGATAGAATGGTCATTTCATAAATGAGTAGTTCAACAAAGTTGCAACATCCTCTAACAAAGATGGTTTTGTTCAGACCCAAGTTTAGGAGTTCTGATCCATTTTTAGAGATACTAAAGGAGTTTAAGCTGTTATGGCAAATAGAGTTTAAACGTCAAAAATAAATTTAAGTAAAACTGATGCTGTTCTCAAAACAAAACAATCCAACATGTTCAACATGCAACATGTTCAACATGCAGTAAAATGTTAATATCCTGCAAAATATTAACATCCAGCAAAATATTAACATCCATCTATTTGCTGAACCTATAGCATATAAAGTTTAGAAGACGTGTTAATCATTGTATATATATTTTTATGGCAAATTATGTCTTATGTCTTTTGTAAAGTTTTTTAAAAAACCTAAATTTAGTCAATTGATGCCAAAAGCAACATATTTATACTTTTCACAAAAAGCTGTAGTAGTTAATTATAAAAACTTATAATTAACATTTAAATATTGTTTTACAAATTTATAATTTCATGTATAGTTTTATTTATTTACATAAAACTTCACATATATGACTTGACTTCACATTTATTTACATAAAACCTTGCATTTATTTACATAAAACTTCACATTTATTTACATAAAGCTTCACATTTATTTACATAAAACTTCACGTATAAGACATAACTTCACTCTGTAAAAATGTACTCTTTGACACATCAGTCATTTGTAAAAATAGGTCAATGTTATTGCCCAAGTTTTTTTAACCATAAAAATGAACTTTTTGTATTTTTTTTTTTTTTTTTTTTTCAGAAATCTAGTAACATTTTTTCAAACATCTTAGAAATCAAGTTTAAACCATTTCAAAATTTTCTTTGCAAAATAATTAGCAAAGTGATCTTTTTGTATACTACATCTTGTATCTTCTGTACTCGAACTTCTGCATCACTAGAATAGCAAAAAGATTTATTTCACTGATCAGAAGCATAAATATGAAATAATAAAATATATTTTACTTTAGATGTTAATGAATGTTGTCCAGTTAACAATTGCTACAGTGATAGTAGCGTGGTGGCAACTTGTACAAATTCAGTAGGCTCATTTGGCTGTAAATGTCCTCCTGGTTTTTGGGGAAACGGCTATCCTTTAAATGTAACACTGCCTTATAATGGAACAGGGTGTAATGGTATGAATTGCATAAATATTCAAATAACAAAAATATGAATCATAAACATTGTTTAAATTATAATTGAATAAATCAAAAGGTTTGGTAGAGTTTATTTAGATATTGGTTTGTATTTTCTGAATTATATTTAATTTTTTTTCAGATATTGATGAATGCTTCAACAGTCCTTGTTTGGATACCCAACAATGTATAAACACTCCTGGATCTTTTATGTGCTTGTGTAAACCTGGTTTCTATTTAGAAAAAAAGTTAAAGTTATGCCTCGGTAATCATTTGAAACAAGTTTTAGTTATCTGTGTTTGTATATAAAAAATTTTATTTTTTTAATTATTTAGTTATTAGTTTTTATTTTTTTTAAATTGAGTTAATAAGTTCTAAAAAAAAATGCTCAATATTCTTAAAATCAGAACAGTAAAAGTTTTTAAAAAACATTTATCTAACTTTTTTATTCCACTTTATTCCTCAGTTATTCTATGACTAAAACTCTACTGGAAGAACATCTAAATTTAAAAAGTTCAAGTTATAAATAAAATATTTCACAGGAACAAAAGAATTTTTGTACAATTAAATAAAAATTAGATCTTTATTTATTTGCATTTGAAAAGTGTGCAAAATTCAAAATGTAACACCAATAAGAATAAAACTCGATAAGAGAGTGTAAAAGTTAATAAACAGCATAATGAAGTTTTTGTGAATGAATGACTTCTAACAGAGTTAAAAAAGTAAAAAAAATCAAAGAGATGATGAACAATGTTTCAAGTCATAAAAAGATTAAATTTAACTCTGCAATACTCAAGAGATTTAAGTTGGAAAACAATAAGTCTTTAGTGTATGCAATATGACATCTGCATACAACTCTGGCTAAATGTTTTTGAACTTTATCTATGCAATTTATATCATAAGGTGAGGGCTCTTACCTTATGATATAAATTTAAAAGAATTTTAAAAGTAGAATTTTGTATCAGAAAGCATTGTGATTCCAATATTCTGAATTAAATAAACAGTTTCCATATTGCTAATGGAAGTTAATGAATAAGAATGAAAAAAAAAATATTTTTCATATGAAAATGAACAAATTTGTTGTTTGAGTTGCCAATTATTTAACCTCGCAGAAGTATTTTTAAAAGTAAAATTTTTTAAAAAATTTAAAATGAAATATATAATAGAAGAAATATTTTTTAAAGTATTTTCAATATAAATATTGTTGTAATCATTTCTTAATTGGTACAACTCAATATCATCTGCAAAACAGCTTAATGCCACCATCTCCATCAATGTAAGAAAATATGTCATTAATAAAAATTAAGAATAATGTAGGTCTTAATACAGTTCTCTGTGATATTCCTCTCATAACTGGTATGTTATTGGAATATGAAGTACCAACACACACACATAAAAGCGATTAGTTACAAATTTTTTTTTCCAGTTAAACAGTTGTATTTAATTACCATAGTGTTGCAAGGTTAGTAGTTTAGGATGAGTAACAATCAAATCCTTTTGTCAAGATGATATCGACTATCTTTTTGTTATTTATGGCAGAGGTCCATTAGTTTAAAGTTGCCAACATTTGAATGCATGCAGACCTGTGATTTAAAAAAACCAAATTGATGTGAAATAAAAGTTATTTACTAATATATAGTTTTTTGTGCTTTTAGCAATAATTCGTTCCATAACTTTGCAAATGTTATGGAATCAATTATTGGTACAAGTCATGGAAATATGTCTGCAGTTGTTTGGTAGATAAAGGCTTCCTTTCTTAAAAATTAGAAAAATTACAGCTAATTTTTAATTTTTTGATATAGTATATGTAGTCATTGACGCTTTAAACAAAATTGAAAAAAGAATGGCAAGGGTAACCATTTAAGGATTTAGAAAAATATGCTGGGAGTTTCTGTAGCTAACAATTAAACAACAAAATTTGTTGTTTCATCACTACAAAAACAATACAATACTCAGTTTGAGTTTTGATGGAATGGAATATCTAACAGCGTTCTAACAATGTTATCTGTGGCAAACACAGAAGCAAAATAACTGCTTAAAATACAATCATCTAAACAATTAGAACCAATCAAAGTTTACAAGTGATAAACAGGATGATGACACTTGGATTGATAGTATTTTTATTATTTAGCATCATATAGACATAAACAATTCTTGTATTTGGTAAAAGTGTGTAGGTTTCCTTTGCATTTTTGTTATAGATTGTGTTTTTCGGATGTTAAATATTAAATTACTTGTAGCAATTACCATTTATTAAAGCTTTGTTGATAGAATTTTAGTTGATCTTTTTGAAGGTAAATGAAATTGGAAATTTTACTGTTAATTAAGGTTCAAAATTGAAATTAAAAAAATAGTACAATGGTCACAGTTGTTGGTGAAAGGGGCTTTAGTTACATCATTGTATACATTTTATTGTTGGTTAATATAAGATCTAAAATATCATTTAATTAGGTACTGTTTAGTACTAGCTGAGTCAATGCATTCACCATACAAGTTGCTATTAACAAATCGTGACAAGAATCTCTAAGGCTAATAAGTATTGACCACTCAATGAGTGGTAGATTGAAGTCGCCTGAAACAATACAAGTATGATTGCAAGCTGATGAAATTTTGCATGCACATGGAATAAATGCATAAAATGCCTGCTTTTTGTGACTAGAGGAAACAAATACACAAGTAGTTTCAGTGTCTATAAATTCATCAGGAACATCAGAAATAGTTTGTATTGAGTGGTTTGTATTGAATATATATATATATATATATATATATATATATATATATATATATATATATATATATATATATATATATATATATATATATATATATATATACACACACATATATATATATTTATATATATATATATATATATATATATATATATATATATATATATATATATATATATATATATATATACACACATATATATATATATATATATATATATATATATATATATATATATATATTTATATATATATATATATATATATATATATATATATATATATATATATATATATATATATATATATATTAATGATAATAAAAATAATCAGACCTTGGAGTTAGGATTGGCATTCGGCAATGCCAACTTAAAAATGTTTGAGGTCAGCAAAAAATTGCCGACCTTGATTCTATTTTTTATGTTAAATCCTTTGTGTCAAATTTTTTTTTGCCAACTTGATGCAGACCTCTACTAATTTAAGTTAGATGAAAAAATTTAATTTGATGATGAAAAACAACTTTTTTTTAATGCTTGGGAACACAAGTTTGTTAAAAACAAAGGTGGCGTTATTAAAAATTTAGAATGCAGACAGTAGTGCTATGAGAACGCAAGTTACCCAAGAGTTCATACATGGTCCACTTCTAATTGTCATATTCATGAATGATTTAAAAAACAGTTTTTTTTATCAAAATTTTTTATTTTTAATTTTTTTTTTTTTTTTTTTTTTTTTTTGTGATCCACCTTGATTTACAAATATAAAAATAAATAGAGTAATGATACTATGAAGGTTTACATAGTATCATTACTCTATATAGAAATTATTTCATTTATATTATTTTTTTATTGAAACATTAAAGTTTTTAAATTGATTTAAAAAATGAGACTTTGCAATAACTAGTAGTCTGGTACAGAAACTAAAAAAAAACGTTCTTTATTTGTAATTGTAATACACATAATACGCAAGAAAAACCATTCTTTCAACACATAATTGTATAGCACGTTTTTTGTCTTTCAGTAAATTTTGTTTTCTTGTTTTTTTAATTTTATTTCTTAAATTCATATTTCAAGATAAAAATGAATGTCATACGAAAAACATCTGTGGAGACACTACTTGTGTAAACACTGTGGGATCTTATGTGTGTGAATGCCCTGAAAGTAGCATTGGAATCAACCTCAATGGAGTTATTAAATGTCAAGGTTTAAAAAAATATTTTTTTGATTATGATTTTGTTTGAAGCTTTAAATCTCTTATTATACTTTTACATTATACTTTTACAATTCTTTTAACATTATTAATATAAAATTTTTACATTTTCAGTTATATAAATAGTTACAAAATATAAATTAAAAAATTATAAATATATACAAATTATTTATTAATTTGTTAGAACTTATATTTTTATACAATTATATAAATTTATAGTTTATGTAATTATATTATGTATAGTTGTTATTTATAGAATTATTATTTATTATTAACTATTATTGGATAAATTGACTATTATAGCATGAGTTATTCTCTGTGCTTGTTTTAATTGTCAGATTATTTGTCTTGGTCATCTGAACAAATGTTAGTTGGTGGTAAAAAAGCTGCAACAATAACTGTTTTAAAGAAAACTTTCACCATTAACTTTAAAGTGAAAATAAGTTCTTATTTTAATGGAAACATCATTAAAATTACAGATAATAGTGGTAATTACATTGATGTTTCTGTGAAAGGTTCAAATATGTTGTTTTATGTATTTGGCAATCAAGCAATGGCTAATATAACTTTGAATCAATGGCTTTCTGTTGCAATTTCTCAATTCAATGGAAGTTTCTATATCTCTTTTAATCAATTCAATGTGGCCAAGTTTGACTCAACATTCAATGGTCCAAATGACTATGCAAATATGAACATAATAATGTCTGATCCAGCTGCAAATGGATCTATCAGTGAACTGAAAATTGCCAATGGAGATGCATGTAAGAATAATATTTAGTGCAAAAACCAAGAAACAATTATGTTTTGTTGGGAGGTAAACTTTTTAATTTTTTTTTCTTTACATAATTAGCAATCTGGGGCAAATGGCAAATGCAATCTCGTTGTCAGCCAGAATGTGGTAACGGGACTGCTACATTTGTTCGAACTTGTAACTCTCCTGCATGCTTATTTATGAATCAAAGTAAAACTGAGTTTTGTTTCATTATGAATTGTAACCAAGGTAACTAAATTTTTTTGATTTAAATTTTATGAAATTAGAACACAAAGTAAATTAATTTACTGAAAATAAAAAAAAAGATGTATTTTTTTCTGAAATATTGATAAGATTAAGAACTAATAAGAAAAATTAATATGATGTATAAATAAGAAATGAATAATAACTTAATGATACATATCTATTATTTTTAAATATATTAGTTTATTTGTTTTACTATATTATTTTATTGTTATTATATATAGGTACTTTAACGTTATTTTATTTTGATAATTATTTTATTATTTCTATTTTTTATTTAAATAATTGGATTATTATTTCTATTTTTTATTTAAAGAATCAGTTTATTATTTCTATTTTTTGACTGAAATTCTATTCACTCTTAAATTAGAATTGTAAGATATAACAATTTTGTATTTTTTGAAAATGAAAATTTAACTTGCTAAAAATAATTTATAGCCTAAAGATTGGTTTAAAATTAATTATATCCTAAAATTTGGTTTAAAAATATTGTCTGAAACGAAAATATTTTAATTTTGAAAACTGTAAATTTAGTAATTCAATTTCTTGATGAATAAATTAGTTTTAGTTTGTATTTATTTAAGAATATTATTAAACAATATTTAATAATATTAATTAAAATGATAAATATTGATAAGATTAAGAACTAATAAGAAAAATATTATTATGATGTATAAATAAGAAATGAATAATAACTTAAATTTAATTATATTTTTTTAGTTAGTCAAAATAATTATGATTTTGTCACAAATTTCTACATAAATTGTTGAATTGAAAAAATTTCTACTATAAACTGCTCTCTATTATATTATTAATGCTAAGTACTAATAATCAATAATAGTTTTTCTCGTGACGTTTTTTTGATTTTTTTTTTAAGGTTTTCCTGTTTTAAAAGATGGCAGCTGCAATGGCTTTGTTGATTTTAAGAATAACTTAGATTTTACGTTATTTTATCAAACTTTCAAACTTGTTGACGTTCAGATGATTCTGGAATACGTGAAAAAATTTTCAGCTGTACAATTGCCATTCGGTTAGATTTACTTTTAATTACATTTTTGTCTATATTTGTAAAATATGCTATTCTGATTTCATTATCTATAAAAATATTGTATTATATTGTTCTTGTTATTTATTGCATAGGAGGGTAAAACAAAATGGGATGCTATGATAAACGAGATAATGATTTCAAGATAATGGAATAATAATTAATATTTAATTTTTTGCAGTTTTGCAATTCATAATTCAGTTTTTATAAAGCTCTGCGTAGTTAGAGTTTAAATAAAAGATTATCCCATCGTAGGGGTAAAATCAGGATCAACGTAGGAGTGTCCATTGGAGAAATAAATGTTTTCTCTAGAGTTCTAGAATAAGAATTTTATTAGAATGCTATTGTATTATTGAGAATAAGGACTCCTTGATTTAATAGCCAGAATTTAAAAAAATGATAGGTTTAAAGATGCTAAAAGTTAAATTTTTTATTTATTTATAAAGCACAAAATACATTTAAGATGCTAACAATTAATACGTGATTTGTCACAAAAATAATTTATTTTCGTTTTAATTTTGAAATTTTTTTTTTTTTTTTTTTTTTGAATTCTAATTTATTTCTATATAAATTATTTTTATATTTAATTCTATTTGATTCTAACTTCAATGTTAAAATATAAGTATAAGTATATCTGATGCTAGCCAGTCTTCATCTATATTACTTTGGAAGGTATGACATGAAGGAGTAGTCATGGTCAACCCTCCTTTATATTAGCAAAAATAAAATAGTTTGAAAATATTGTTTTCTTTTGATTTAAAGTTTGTAACGACACATTCAACCGAAATATTTTGGATGACATTAACGCAGCCTACAATTATTCTGCCGATGGTTTATCGAGCCTTTTGAATGTTAAAAACATCTTGCGTAATTATATTAGCTGCCAACCTAATGTTTTGAAAAATCTACCTGGTTCCAGTCTTATAATGGCTATGTTTGAGAAATACGATAACATAGTGGAGCGTTATTTTGCAGTCTCAAATCTTTTTACTGTTATTAAGAATAAACAGAGAGAAGTAAAACAAAAAGTTGATATGTGCAGCAAACAAGGTAGAATATTAAACAAAGTAGATATGTGAATATTAAACATATATGTGTATACTTCAATAATTTTATCTACTAAATATTGACATTTTTTTAACTTTTAGGTTTGGTTAATATTTTGCACGACAATGCCAATGCTAACAAATATAATAATATAATGTTGTCAAGGTAACAGCAGTAATTAGATTTTTTAAACCTTTTTTTTTTTAATAATAAAATAATTTATTGGTTTTATTATTTTCCTTAGTTCATGATGATGCGTTATGGCGACTGCAGTTTTTTCATTCAATATGATTTCATTTTGTTGTTTTGATGTTGCACTTATTCTTTTAATGTTTTGATATGCTGAGTTTTTTATTGTGATCTTGTTTTTCGTGTTGGATACGCAAACTAATGCAACCAGAAGGTAGCTCAATACTCGATACACGAATATAATTTTTTTACTATGTGTTTGCAAACGACTTGGTTTTCATAAAAGCCTAATTTGAAAAAAAAAAACAGTTGTTTTTATTTTCTCTTAATTTTCGTATATATTTTAATTTATATAATTCTTTAATTTTACCTGTAAAAAAATTAATCAAGTCAGCATTTTTTAAGTTTGTGAAAACGTAATTATTATTAAAGAAAATATTTAATAATTCAATATATTATTGCTTTTTATATGGATATAAACCGGCTTAGCATCCTTCCTATACTGTTTTTAATTGCATTATTTTCTAATGCAGATAAAAATATTGTTGCGAGATTAGTCCATCATAGCAAGATAAGCTCATTTAATTAACTTTGTAATTTGTTATTTTTTTATTAGGAACAATTTACTTTAAATATCTAAAAGTGAAACAAACAAAAAACTTAAAAGTACTTTGAATAACAGGGTCGTTTCTGTAGATACTTTGTTAAACACAAAAGCTTGATAAATACATTAGTCCTCTTTCCAGAAGTTGTTATTCCGAAGATCGTTGCGTACTAACTTAATACTTTAACTCACTAGACTTAGGTTTTATTTTATTTTTAGATAAAGTTTATTACTCATAAATTTGGTAAATATTATTTTTATTAAAAAAATTGATACAGTTAAAAAAAAAAAAAAAAAAAGCCTTGTGGATGGCAACTCGATTTTAATCCGATTCCGTCAACAACGGATTTGCCGTGCATGTATGTAAAAAAAACGTGAGTTTAATTATCTTTTTGTTTCCTTTTTGTAACACTTGTAATGACTCCACAATACACTTTATTTTTGAACTGAAATATGGTATTATCACTTTAAAATGTAGTTAGTTACATTTGTGAAACCTAGGTTTTCGTTGGATGTTTTTTATGTCCTGATGCAACTTCAAGTGAATTTTATTGGTATCGATGATATGATACACCTGAAGAAAACAGTAAAATCGGAGTATGACCGTAATGAAAGTTTTATGGTTCATTTTAAGTAATGAGTTTATATATCTGTGCAAAATTTCTCTGATAGCCTCGTTGAAGTTGGTTTCATACATTTATTATTTGATGATACACTCTAGTTAGATTAATTTTTACATATGCGTGATCCGAATAATCAAAAGCTAGTTCGAATACTTCAAATAATTACTCACTTATTGGTCTAAACTTCCTCAGTATTGCAATGAACGTTAAGACAAGTTATTTTGATTCAGTTTTTACCCATTTTTGCAAAGTTACTGGTTTAACTAAATTCTCAATTTCATACTATGAAATTTAAATATTTATTGCATCTATACAATATTTGAATTGGCTCGGGAAACACTCAAGAAGTGGAATACTGCATGTAACATTAGTTTCCACGTCATTGTCATCAAATGATCATTTACTCATCATGATCGAATAAGATTTTCCTAAAGCAACTAATTTGAAACTTTTCGTCTAAAAGGAAAACAAAAACACTATGTACTTTGATGATTGACAAAACATTACACAGTTTTAGGTAAAAAAAAATTGTCCAATAATAATATTTTTTTCTTTAAAAAATTATAAATTTCTGTATTTACTATAAAATGTTTAACACTAAATAAGGTCAGGTTAACATTGTTCAGGTCAGGTTCAGGATCATCACGATCACCCTGCTCCTTGCATTATGTAGCCCAGTAATATCTGCCCATGCCCAGCTGCCTTGTTGAATGTGTTTTTTTAGGCAAAGGCTAGGAGAAATAAACTCCAACTTTAAAATCCCCTGCCTTTGGCCTCTTGGTTGAGTTAAGACTAGAGGTTGCGTATCGATAAAAATACTCATCTTGGGCAGATGGTTACTGCATCTAACAAAAATTTCACTGCCTTGGGGCTTTTGGCCATAGTTTGGGAAACTTTCCTACCGGCTGGTAGTAAACTTTGTAGTAGCTCTCAGAGAAGCTGATTCCATCAACAGCTGCAAAATATCAAAGTATTAAAAGTGCCAAGTTGATCATGGATGGCGGTCCTGTAAATGCATTTGGTGTGCATTGACAAGGCCACATAAGGAGCCTCACGTTACAACTTAGAGTCAGTTAAAAGGGCTGAGAAAACTCCATAGCTTATTGCTTAAGTTCTGCTATTCCTTCTTCTGATCTCAGAGTTGATGTGTACTATCCTTTGATTTGCAATGACTCCACTAGTCACATGCTTGGCTTAGGGATATAAATACGCATTAATTCACCTATTTGTTGCGAAATCAGGTTTGAATCCTTTGACCATTCTTATGTGTGCTACCGCTTAGCACCTTTACCACCTTTCACTTTACCACCTTTCTCATTGTTCTTTATCGTTCTCCTTCTTCCCAAGACTCTTTTAGATGTAATTTCTAATCAAATTGACCATGCCCTCCCTTTTTATCATTCTACCAATATTGTTGTTATTGCTGACTTTAATGCTCATGACACTGAATTGCTTATCTCTAACGCCACTCACTTTGGTGGCACTAAAGCCTATAACTTCTGCATTTCTCAATCTTTTAAACAGATAGTTAACTCTGTGAATCGTTTTTCCTTAATCATTTACCTTCACTTCTTGACTTAAGTCTGGTCTCTGATATATCTTGTGTTCAATTTCTCCTTTTTCTCTTTTAGGTTGTTCAGTTTCTATGATCTTTTTCAATCTTTCATCTCGTACTTCCTTTTACAACTTACCCTATCATCGCACTACTAACTACTACCCTAAAGCTGACTGGGATTCTTTTCGTGATTTTCTTCGTGACGGTCCTTGGGTTGATGTCTTTTCCGTCTATGTAAAATGCGCCTCCTACATAACCTCCCGCATTCAGGCAGGAATGAAAGCTTTTATTCCTTCTTGTCGATTCCAAGTCAAACCTCATTTTACTCCATATTTTTCAGCTTCTTGTGCAGCTGCTATATTTAATTGTAATCAATATTTTCATCTTTTTCAAATGACCAACTCTCTTGAGAACTAATGACTATTTATTATTGCAAGAAATTGATGTAAAAAGGTGCTGTCAGATGCTAATTAGAATCTGACAGCACCTTTTTATATTACCCGCTTATATTATGAAACTGTCCAACGCTTTCGACGTTGGCCCGACGTTGGTCCAACTTATGTGTGCTAGCTGGGAAGTTCCATTATTCTTAGCTCACTAAATATCTCATCTCAGAAGTTCGGCTCTAGAGATTTTGAAAAATCTTCAACAACGTCATTAACAAAAGTAGGTCGAACATTTCATCTTTTATTCACGAGACCAATCTTATTACCTCACCTAAGAATAAGACTGAACTACTTGCAAATAAATTTTCTTTTAATTCCACTCTCAAATCTTATGGCCAATATCTTCCTTCCATTTTAATTAAAGAAGTTAACCCATTGTTAGACATCACTCCAGCTTCCGTTGCTAAATATATATCGTGATTAAACTCTTCTATGATTTGTAGTCCAGACAACATTCTTGTCAAAGTCTTATAAAATTTTTCTCCAAAACTCTCTTCAATACTCTATAAACTAATTTAATAAGGGCTTGACTTATTGGAATGTTATCAGTAAATGTTACCAGTAGTCTTATTTTCCTGACTGCAGGATAATGTCATCTGTTGTTCCAAATTTGAAAAACTTAGGAGAACATTCTGACCGCTTCAATTAACGTTTGATTAGTTTTCTTTCTGTTATTAGCAAGGTCTTTGAGTCTTTGATAAACAAATTTCTCACATCCTATCTTGAGGCTGACTTGCTATCTGCTGTGACTGAAAGATTTTATCGTGTATCAGATGGAGGCGGAGAGGCTAGGGCTATTACTCTTGACATATCAAAGGCTTTCGACAATGTTTGGTATGCTGGTCTTCTCCACAAGCTTGTTTCATATGATGTATCTGGAAAAGTTTTTGAGATTATCAAATCGTTTCTTTCTAACCGATTTATTAAAGTCTTACTCGAAGGCAAACACTCTTTTTATTTCTAGTAACTTTTAGGGTACCTGAAGGTTCTATCCGTGGTCCTGTTTTGTTTCTTATCTACATTAATGATCTTCCCGACAACCTTACATCTAAAGTTGTTCTTTTTGCAAAACGATCAACTTTACACTTTTGTCTTGACAAAAAGTCTTCTCTTTTCGATCGCTTAGAACAGGCAGCCGATCCTGAATCTGATCTCACTTCTGTAACAGATTGGGGCTCACAGTAAATTATAAATTTTAACTGCAACAAAACTCAGTTATTTACTGCAAACAACTATTGCAGTACTGTCGACATTTCTATCTTAATAAATGGCAACCTTCTCACTCAATCCTCTTCTTGACATCTTCTTGGATTATTGTTTACTACTGACCTTTAATAGAAACCATATATACAATCAATTGCTAAATTAACATCCTCTAAGGTTGCTTCTCTTTATTGTACTCGCCATTTTCTCTATGCTGACTCCATTCTCTACCTCTACAAGTCTCTTATTTGTCATTGTATGAAATTCCGTTGTCATGTTTGGGCTGGTTTTTCTAATGAATCTTTTTCTCTTCTAGACAAGGTCCAAAAACGGATTGTAAATGTAGTTAGACTTGCTCTGCCTGCAAAGCTTGAGACTCTTTCTCTTTTCTGCTAATACTTTGGTCGCTCCTCAAGGAGTTCCATCAACTAAAAATCATTCTCGCTTAACTTGTCATTCAGCAAAGTCTCATTATTTTACTGTATCTGTCCTTGCATGCTCTAAAAACTCTTATTCGTCTAGTTTTTTGTCCCACACCTCCACTCTTTGGAACTCTCTCATCTTCATGTTTTACTGACTCATACAACCTTCAAATTTTAAAGTCTTTGGTCAACCATCTTTCCTCTCTGTAACTCTATTCTTTTTTCCTAGTAACTCCCAACTTAATAGTGGTTGCTTGCAGCCTTGTTGGGAGTAAATCAGAAGTAAAAAAAAAAAAAGATTTTTCTTTACTCCATATCTTTACAAAGTTTGATCTGTTTGGCGATGCTCCATATTTACCATCACTCAGATAAAAACTTTTTTGCAATTTGACAATATCCCCAGCTAAACTTTGAATTGTTGCTTACTTGAATAACGGTTGATTTTTAGCTGTCAATCTTTTAAAATGGCTGTACCTTGTTTTGAGGATCCTGATAAACATCGATGAGGATCAGCAGAACACAAGCATACATTTTTAATAATATAAGGGTGAGCTAACACAACAACTAAGACACCTTCAAATGTAAACCAGAAAAAGTTGATGTTACAATAGACATGACAGATTAAAAAATAAAGATAAATTATCCTCAACTTCTTTTGTTTATCATTGGTTCTATATTTTAATCTCTACCTTTAAGTTTTTCAATAAACTTCGTTAAGAGCTTAGTTTTGTTTCCCTATAGTTTATAGTATATCCTTCCGGTGTCACATATACTATATGATATATATATGATATATATATGATAGAAAAAATGTATATTTCTTGAGTGACTTGATAAATAAGTAATTTGAAAATAAAATTTCAATTTTTTAAAAATAAATTTAAAACTTACAAGTGAAATAAAAAAATTGCAAGTTTTTTAAAGTTTCGCTATGTCGATAACAACATTTTAAAAATTACTAATGACGTAACGCAACTTTAAGCAGGCTAAGTTAGTATATTTTTGGCTGCTATTTCAAGTTAGTCATTTAATTGTTTTTTAAATAAAAGTAAAACAAAAGTATCAAGAAATATCATAATGTAAAAACAGATTAATACGCAGTCGGACTATCACTATCAGAACTTGAAAAAAAGAGTCTTATTTGATGACATCTTTGTGATAGTTAAAGGGTTTTTGGTGCATTAACTTGAAAAAGTCATAACTTCCTTTTTAATTTAAAACTAACTTGAAAAACCAAAACTTAAAATAATAATTTTAATGATTACCTTGCTACTGGTAACCAGTTGGTAACATGTAATCCAGTGCAATTTGCTCCATGTACTTCTGTCTTGTAGGATTTCTAAGCAAAGGCAAGAAAAAGTCTACTTCCTGTTATTAATCTGTCATGTCTATTGTAACGTCAACTTTGTCTGGTTTACATTTGAAGGTGTCTTCGTTGTTGTGTTAGCTTACCCTTATATTATTAAAAAAGTATGCTTGTGTTCTGCTGATCCTCTGCGACGTTCACTCAAACGTATGTTACTAAGTGCGGCCGTGGCGCAGTGGTTAGAGTGCTTGCTTTATAAGCAGGAGATCCAGGTTCAAAACGAGCTCTGGACATAATTTCGCGTCACGGTAAGGAAGGAGGCGTCAACTTCCTGGATAAATGCACTTCCGCGGTGCTCTGTGACAAGACCGTTAGGTCTTCTTGGGGCAGCTAAAAAAAAAATTATAAAAAATAAAAAAAGTATGTATATTTGTGTTCTGCCTAAACCTCTGGCGAGGTGTTTATTCATTTATAAGTTACTGTATGAATGTTTGCGTTCTGTCAAAAAAAATGGCGGATCAAAATGTGTATGTAGGTTTTTTCATGTTTTTAAAAAAATTTAATTAATAGGAAACAGTGTTCTTAGATACCATAGCTTCATTATTAAAAAAAAGTCTAATATGTGTACTATGATGTTATTGAATGACTGAACAAAAGGAATTAAATATTTCTGAAAGCTTAAGTATTCATTTTATTGTAAAAATGAATTTCTCTTTGAAATCGTACCGTAAAACGGGTGATTTTGATACGCGGGGTTTCTTTGATAATTTTGCCTGTTAGTTACAAAAGTATTGATTTGGAGATGTAATTGCAAAATTAGAAACTTTATTTTTTTTCAAGTACATTATTATATTCTGCGTATATTTTTGAAATTTGAATGATTGTGAAGTGATTCTAACTTGGGCAAATGTGTTGGGATTTACATGACTTAAACAACAAAATAACGACTTTTGCATTTACCAAAAAAATGCCAAAATACTTATGATTTTAATTTTTTTGAATAAATTTTTTTTTTTAAATCTATACTTCGATGTTCAAATAGTATATTCCAGTTATAATACCACTGTATTATACCACTTATTTTTGATTACTCCCAACTACATTTGCAGAAAATTCAAAACAATTTTGTTTTTCACTTTTTCAAATAATTTTTAATATTTGATATTTTTATCTAATTGTGATTATTTAATCTTTCAAAATTTCTAGTTAAAAAAAGACATTAAGACATAAAATATCACAAGAGGAATTGCAGAAGAAATCATGAGAACTTATAAACGTAAAAAAGGTAATCGTTCCTATGCATTGTATCCAGCAGAAGCCATGCAAAATATCTTGATAGATATCTCAACTAACAGAATATCGATTTTTTAGGCATCCAATTTACATGGTATACCATATGGTACTCTGCACAACAATAGTAAACTAAAACATATGAAAAACTTGGGAGTGCAGACTAGATTACAGCCACATACCGAAGAAAAGGTTCTACAAATTATGAGCATCCTGAAAGATTGGAAGTTACCTTTGAATAAGTTGGATATACGTCTGGTAGTAAAAGACTATCTAGACAGAATGGGTGTTACTGATTTAAAATTTAAAAATAACTTGCGTGGCCCTGATTGGATAAAATCCTTCATTGTTCGCAATAATCTGACTGCTTGAATTGCTGATATCATAGTTTGATCTCATAGTTTCTCATAGTGATCTCACAATCTCATAGTTTGATATCATTTTGATATCAATATGATATCAAATTTCTGACTGGGTTCATTTTATTTTTGTAACTACGACAGTTTTAACAAGAGCGACTAAATCCTGATATGCGGATGACGAAAGTAATACTTGAAAACAATACTTTAGTTTATGCCGCGTATGTCTTTTAAATGGATAACATACGTTTGTTTGTTGTTTTGCGTATAAGACAAATGGAGTATGGAGCAAAGGCAATAAAAAGAATTAATTTTTATTTATAAATTTATTTTATTTATAAACACATTTATTTTGTTTTATTTATAAACACATTTTTATTTTATTTTATTTATAAACTATTTATTTTTTTATTTATAAACTATAAAGTTTATAAACTATAAACTATTTTTATAACTATAAACTATGAACTACTATTTTTGGTTGGTCAAAATTTTAGGGCATTTTTGTTTCAAAGCTCCAATTATCGCAATTTTTTGCAAGGCATCCTTGTTTGATGTTGTGTTTACTATTTTAAATATGTATCTACTAACTTATTTTATTTGAATTAAAAGTTTATTATAATAACGTACATATTTACAACTAGTATTATATGAACAACCATAACTCACTACAATATCTTTCTAACTAACGCACGAGTTCTAATGCGTTCCACATGAACGCACTCTTACCAATTATAATGTTATGTATTTCGTTACCAACTCTCAACAGTTCTCCCTGTTTGGGAAAGTTTCTATTATTACTCAAATAAATAAATCATGTTTAAAAATGTTTAATAGTAAAACTTTATAGGTCTATTAATTCGCTTTGGATATGATTTTCTTTTAACTATTTTTCTTTCGTTATCATTTACTGGTGTTTCACGTTGTATACTTTCAGCTTCAGGTTTTAAAAGTTTTTTTATAAATTACGCGCGAACTCGTTTCCTTCTTGATCGACTACAATGATTAAATTTTGCTTTCTTTCTTTAACTATATAATTTTTGTTTAAATATTTTTGTTTAAATAGTCTAATTTTCCTCCCGGTTTATGGTGTTTAACAAGAACCTGATCTCCTACTTTAATGTCATCTCCCTTCTTCGCATGATGTTTCATATCAAAATATTCTCGTACTTTTTTATACTTTTTATCTTGACGTTCTCTCACTTCTTTGTCATAGGGTGATTTTTCAATGTTTATTGAAGAAAACTTATTTTTGATATTTCTATTGAATAATAACGTAGCTGGTAGTTTGCCAGTTGTAGCATGAGGTGCGCATCTATAATTTCGAAGCATGCTTTGAAGTTCCTCTCTCCAACTTTTCCCCATAAAATGAGTTGTTTTAATTGTTTTTCCTTTAACTTGCATAAATTTTTTTACAATACCGTTCGCTTGTGGATATCGAGGCGTTATTTTAATGTGCTTTATGTCAACATTTTTAAAGTACAGTTTTAATTCTTCGCTTTGAAACGGTGGTCCGTTATCACTTCTAATTTTGTTAGGATAACCAAATATAGCAAGTAATCTTTCTAGTTTACTTATGACACTTGAAGCTGTTGTGATTTTCATTATATCAACAAATGTGTATCTTGAATATAAAACTTCTATAACAAATAAATACTCTCCTGACGGTAATGCTGACGGTAATGGTCCAAAAAAATCCATTGCTAACTCATCCCAAACATTATTATTATTATTATATTTTTTTCTTTGCCGTATAATTAAATTTACAATGAGAAAAAACCATTCATGTATAAAAATTGGCCGGAGCAAGAAGAAGACATAAACTGTCTTATCGCCAAGCCCCGTTTACATTAACGTCACAAAGTTACAAGTTGAAAACTAAAAGGTTAAAAATTGAAGTACAATACAATATTAGTTCGACAAATATAAGACACAAGTAATAAATCGAATAAATGTTATTTGTCTCTTCAAAATTAATAGTATATATATTTTATATTTTAATAAGAAATAAACAAGATACACAAGACAATAGTAAATGAGTAGTGATGACTTTTTCAGGTTTAATTATTTTAGGTGATTTTAGAAGAAATCTTTAAAATCGAAATTTTTTTCTAATAGAAAACGTTTAGATTCTCTTTTGAATTGTTCTAAGGAGATGCCTCGAAGAATTTTATTTTTAATTATATTTTTTAAAAAACCTTTCCATATAAATGGTCCCCGGTATTGAATTTGAAATGAATTGAGTTTTAAATAAGATCTTGGAATAACAAAATTATCAGATGAAAATTTAGTGGGATATTTATGAGATATTTTGGTAAAGTAAGACTGAAATATATTAGGAGATAACGCATGTTTTGTTTTAAACGTAAATAGCATAACTTGGTATATATTAAGTTTGTAAATATTAAGCACATTAAGTTTCTTTAAAAGAGATTCACCATTAACAGTTCTGTTAACGCCAAAAATAATCCTACAAGCATGTTTTTGTTTGCTATAAATTTTTTTGAGCTTCCCATAATTGGTACTTGCCCATGCAAGATTACAATAGGAAAGATAACTATGAATAAATGAGAAATATATAATTTTTAAAGATTCCGTATTAAGAAAAGGTTTAACTTTATATAGCATTGAAATATTTTTGGAGATTTTATTTTCAATAGATCTAATATGATATTTCCATGATATATTTTCATCTAATATCACTCCTAGAAAGTTAATAGTTGACTCTCTTTTAATAACTTTTTTGTTCATAAAGAGATCAGGTAGTTTTAAAAAAAGGTTATCACCTTTACTAGGTTTGTGGAACAACATAAATTTAGTTTTCCCAACATTTAATGAAAGTTTATTATTCGTAATCCATTCATTTATTTTTAATAACTCTTCATTAAAAATTCTAAACAGATCTTTAATATTTCTGTTAGAGTAAAAAAGATTTGAGTCATCAGCAAACAAAATAACGTTTAGAATTTTGGATGCTAAATACAAATCATTAATGAACAGTACGAATAATAAGGGCCCTAAGATTGATCCCTGGGGAACACCACAAGTTATGATATGTTTTTTTTCTTCATTTTCTGTACATATTATGTATTGTTTCCTGTTTGAAAGGTAACTTTTGAACCATTGTAAGTTATTGTTTAATACTCCATACATTTCTAGTTTTTTTATTAGAATATCATGATTAACAGTGTCAAATGCTTTTGACAAATCAATAAAAACTCCTAATGTATAGCAATCATTATTGAACCCATTGGATACATAATTTATTAGATCGACTACTGCATGGTCCGTTGAATGATTTTTTTTAAACCCAAATTGTTTATTATACAGAATATTGTTCTCAATTAAATAGTTGTTAAGTCTATCATACATAATTCGTTCTAACAATTTAGAGAAACATGGTAAGACAGAAATAGGTCTATAATTGGACATATTTGTATCATCGCCATTTTTAAAAATAGGTATAATCTTAGCAATTTTTAATTTCTCCGGTACAATACCGGATTTTAAAGAAAGATTAAAAATGTGAAACAGTGATGGTTCAATAATATCAAACACAGCTTTAACTACATTTACGCTAATTTTATCAATGCCCGCACATTTATTATTTTTTAGACAGTTGAAAGCATTGCGCATCTCACTTAAGTTTAAATTAGATTCTATCATAGATGTGTTGGGTGTATTTATATAAGATTCGAAGTTGTTTGAGTTGGTTTTTGGAATTTTATCAGCTAATTTTGGTCCAATCTCAAGAAAAAATTTGTTGAGCTTGTTAATTATGACTTCTTTATTATAAATTATATCCCCGTCAACTAAAAGTTTTTCTGGCAATTTATTATTTTGACATTTATTTGTACCGATTATCTGCTTAATTACATTCCACGTCTTTTGTGTGTTTCCATGTGTTTTTTCTAGCAATTTTGCATAATAATTTTTTTTAGATTGTTTCTTTATTTTTTCAAACAAGTTTTTATAATTTTTATATTTTGTTTCATTTTTATATGTTTTATGTTTTAAGTATTTTTCATAAAGGTTTTGTTTCCTCTTTGATGATTTGAGTAAACCTTTGGTCATCCAAGGGTTTAAAAGTGATTTAGGATTTATAATTTTTTTTATAACTGGAAATGCCAAATCATAGTATTTACAAAACTGCGCCAAAAATAATTCATACGCATTATTCACATCTTGCGATTGTAATATAAGATCCCAATTAGTTTTTTCAGATAAAAGATTTCGAAAATATATTATGGAGTTTTTATTGATTTGTCGCATTGATATTGTTGACTTAGAGACAGAATGATTAAGGGTTATATTATCTGTAGTTAAGAATATTGGGTAATGATCTGTTATGTCAGTTTTAATTATACCCGATTCTAAAGGGCAATTATGAAAATTATTAGTAAATATGTTATCTAGTAAGGTCGACGAAGTCTTAGTTATTCTCGTCGACTTATTTATAGTGGGAATGATATCGTATTGTATAAGTGTATCTAAAAAGCATTGAACATTTAGATTTGAAGCATGATTTAACAAGTTTAAGTTATAATCACCAGTTAAGTACACGTGTTCTGGTAAACTCGACATTTGGTAAACATCGACGTTCTGGTAAACATGTTCTGGTAAACTCGACATTTTTATTGGTTCAGGATTTGGAACAAGTGAATTTGCTTGAAATCCCAAACACTTTTCAACATATGCTTCTATATCGGTATTCATAGTGACCCAGTAAACTTTTTGTCGCAGTAAGCCTTTGCATTTTTCAACAATTAAATGTCCTTCATGTACAATTTGTAAAGCTCTTTTTTGAAGCATCTTTGGTAAAACAATTTGTTCTCCTCGTAATATGATTCCTTCGTGATCAGTTAACTCATTGTGAAATTTAAGATACGGTTTAAGTATTGGATTGTCATGCCATTTACCCGACAACAACGGTGTTTTAACTGTAATTAAATTGATGTCTGTTGCTATCTCCGTTTTTATATCTTCGAGTGATATTGATTTGGGTGCCATTTTTTGTCACTAAGATATTTACATATGCTGCAACTTCATTTTTATCTGACTCACTATGTATTTCATTTGGAGTACAGTTTCTAGAGATAAAATCTGCAATGTTCTCTTTTCTTTTCTGATATATTACATCAAAATCTTATGCCTGTAATTTGATTTGCCATCTTGCAATACGTGCATTTACCTTAGAACCAGAAGAAAAAATTGAACTTGAAAGGTTTGTGGTCCACTATGACCTTAAGTTTTTTCCATATAAATACCAAGGCCATACCAAGGCAAGAGCTTCCTTTTCTGTAATACTATATTTTAATTCGGCTGCGGTTAATGATCTACTTATGTAGCAGATTGGTTTGATCCATGTTCCTTCTTTTTGTAAAAGTATTCCACCTATGGCATGATTACTAGCATCAGTAATTAACTGTACTTCTTTGCGCAGATCATAAAAAACCAAAACGGATTCACTTGATAATTCACGTTTAAGCATGTTAAATGCGTCATTATGTTTTTTTTCCCACTTAAATTTTGAATTTTTTTTAATAGTTTCCGTAGTACTGTTGTTTTTTCACTAAAGTCTTTAATAAATCTTGATACATATGTGAATAAACCAAGAAAACTTTGAAGCTCACTGACCGTCGTTTGTGATCTTGCATTCTTGATAGCTTCTACTTTGTTTGGATTGGGATTAATACCATTTTTAAATATTTCAATCCAAAAAAAATTTATTTTCTCTTGAGCTAAAATACACTTTTTTTTTTATTTAACTTCAGACCTAATGTACTTGTTTTGGTGAACAAAAATTCCATTTTTGTTAATAAGTCTTGTTCGTCAGATGCGTATATTATAATATCGTCACTGATAAATTTTACTCCCTCTATTCTACCATAGCTTTGCTCCATAGTTTTTTGAAAAATTTCGAACGAATTGTTGATCCATACACTAATCTTTTGTGTCGGTAGACTCCCTCATCCGTTTGAAAGTTTGTAATTTTTCTTGATTCGATATCCAACTCTAGCTGAGTATAGGCTTCCTTCATGTCTAGTTTGACAAATATTTTTGAACCATTTCATCTATTACCGAATCTAATGTATGTATCTTTCACGTTTAATTGCTTTGTTTATGGCTCTAGAATCAAGATAAAACCTTACTGTCTTATTTGTTTTGGTACAATTACAAAATTACTTATCCATTCTTGTGGTCCTTCAACTTTTTCAATAATGTCTGCTTCTTGAGGTCGCTTTAACTCTGGTCAAATGTCTTTTTGAAGGTGATTAGGATAACGACGCAAATTTTGCGCAACTGGTTGTATGTTTTTGTCTACATAAAGTTTGCATTGAAAGTTTTTTAATTTACCATTTCCTTCGAATATGTCTTCGTTATTTATTCGTATGAAATTAACTTTGTCAAATTATTTTTAAATTTTAAAGTGACTTTACAATTTGAATCAATATGCTCAAAACTATAATCATTTCGATTCGTTGGAAGTTTGATTTTATCATCAATGTTTTTACACACGTTAGAATGCTGTACAGCTTTATCTGACTTATTATTCACTGAATTTTGTTTTTAGCTTCAATTTCAGCTTTGAAACAACTTATTAATTTTAAAGGCTTCGAAGCATATGGAAATATGGTTGTTGATGATTTCTTGATTATTAAATTAGGATTGTTGCATCTAATTCTTTCAAAGGTATTTTTATCAATTAAGTTCACACTGGAACCTGAGTCAATAATCATTTTTATCGTGACATTTTCCACTATCACATTTATTGTTTTTGTTTTATTAGATTGTCTTTTTCGTGTTGAATTTCATGTCAGGGCAAGCGTTTCTTTTGATTCATTTTCTGAGCTATGTCCACTTTTAGCTTTATTATTTATTTCACTAACTTGTCGGTTTCTCCTTAACAACGGTTGTAGAGTATTTCGGCAACAAATAGCTAAATGATTTTTCTTTTGACATTTGAAACATATTTTTCCAATGGCTTTGCAATCATTTTGGTGTCCAACAAAGTACTTCTCCCCACATCGAAAACATAACAAGTTATTTTCTTTTTTGTCTATACTATCATTTCGACTAGGTCTTGATTTAAAGTTTTTTTTTTCTTCTTCTGAAAAAGGTTTGTTTTTCTAAATGATCTACTAAGTTAGATCATTTAGAAAAACAAACCTTTTTCCGGTTTAGAAAAACTAACCGATTTCCTCTGAGAAAAATTTGCTTTTTTATAAGACATTTCTTTCGCTTGTTATTCTGACACTTCCATGTTTAGACCAATTTCAATACATTTCTCGAGATTTATTTTTCTATCTTTAAGGAGTTTTTGTTTTAATTTTAAAGAATAACACGATGATATGAACTAATCATTCACTGTCTCATTAACATTTGGAAAGGCACAATACTCCGCTTGTTTTTTTTAATCGCGTAATGAAAAACACTGTACTTTCCTCTTCATTTTGTTTGATTCTTGTAAAGGCGTAACGTTTGTATGTTATATTCTTTCCTGGACTGAAATATTGATCCAGTTTATCACTCATTGCCTTGTATTGATCGGTGTAAGTTCCTTTAAGTGTTTTACATATTTCTTTTACATCCTTCCCTGCTAGATGAAAAAGTAACGCCTTTTTTTTTGCGCGTCTTGCGTGACTCCAGTTGCAACTAGATATAACTCAAAATCTTTTTTCCATGTTTACCCCGTTTGTCTAAATTAGTTGTGTTGTTTTAATTTATAATAAACTGTTTTACTCCAGGTAAATTATTAATTATTTTCGCCATAGTTTGATCTTTGTCGCCAACTGTTGTGTTCCGTTTTAAATATATATCTACTAACTCTTATTTTATTTGTATTAAAGATTTATTATAATAACATACATATTTACAACTAGCATTATATAAACAACCATAACTCATTACAATAACTTTCTAACGCACGAGTTCTGATGCGTTCCACATGAACGCACTCTTACCAATCATAATGTTATGTATTTCGTTACTAACCAGGGCCTTTGAGAAGGAGGGGCAAAAGGGGCAAATTGACCCGGGCGCTAAGCTTGTAGAGGGGCCCGACAATACGTTTTTTTTTATATACCCTTATAGGTAGAATAAATAGAAAATATTTAAATGACTGACAATCTGAAATCTGCTTAGTCTTTGCATTTGAGATTGAAACTTTAGTATTTGGAATAAAATTGCACATGAAAAAAATGATTTAAATTTTAAATTCTATTTTTAAAATTACTAATAAACAAATATTTACGAAAAAAATAGGAATTAGCTGTTGTAAAATTAGACAGACGCCGACGTGCTCCGTAAGCCCATGAACATTTAGCAATGCTAGCTCATGTTTAATTGTAAGGAAGATTATGTGTTGTGGTAATAATAACGGTAACTCATCAAATTTTGCTATGGAGGAGTTGACACAGATAGAACTGAAAATTTCAATAGGTAGTACGTTCCATGGGTTCGCTTCAACTTCTTTAACTATACGGTTGTTGAAGAAGTTGAAGCGAACGAGACAGTTGTGGTCAATTTCACAATAAAAGCGATGTTTTTTTTAAGTAGCATTTGACTGTTTGGTCAAAAAAGAGAATCATAGCATTTCATTTTTCAGACAAATAAGCGGCCTTGACTCTACCAAGACCCGGCCAGTTATCAAATATTTGAGTTTTTGCATCTTGGCTGCACTCAATATGGGTAGTTTACTGCACTCAATATGTTATTCGAAGGACTGTGGATCAGTGAGGGCTTAAACAATTTCCCTCAAGCTGAGCTTAATGAATTTCAAAGTGAATCATTAAAGTCAGAAAAAGTAACTTTATCTAACAGTGGAGAATGGAAGGTTCAACTTAACTTGGTAATAATTAATGCTAACCCTTCTTTGTGGGCAGTTGTTTTGAGTCAAAAAGATCAAAATGCAATTGTTTTAAAGAGATCTCCAGCACAAAAGCAGTATTCAAAAGCGGCTAATTGTCTCTTTTTCGTTGAAACTGAGGAGCTAGAGATCAACGGAGAAAACTCATAAGTCGCGTAAAGCAGCATCAATGTAGCCCATTGCACTAATGGTTCTACAATGGTTGGAAAGAGGCCTACATTCGTCTTACCAGCTCCACTGGTAAATATTTAGAGCTTCATAAGTGAATAAATTCTGAGACAGCTAAATGGCTGACAACTCTTCGTGAAATTTTGAATGTGACTGTTTTCCTGGTTTCTAAGGAATTTAACTTTAGGGAATTTACTTTAGGTGTTTTTATTGACTTGACGAAAGCTTTAGATACTATTGATCACGCAATTCTTTTAATAAAAGTTGGAGTGGTACGGAATTAATGGAAATATATTAATTTGGCTAAAAAGTTACTTAAATAATTGAAAACAATTTGTTTATGCTGATGATAACATATCATCTAGTTTGTTAAATATTTCATGTGGAATTCCTCAAGGAACCATATTAGGACCTCTCCTATTTCTAATATATATTAATGATCTACCAAAAGCTTCTAACTTAATGACAGTTATGTTTGCTGATGATTTTAACTTATTTCTTTCTCATTATGACATTTTTACACTTTTTAGCAACATAAATATTGAACTAGTCAAAATTTGCAATTATTTGTTGGTTGTTGATAAAAAAATTATTATATGTTTAAATTTAGTGATTATTTTAATTGTTTTACTTTTTAAGTTTAAGAACTCTTCTATTGTAATTTTGTATGTTTATTTTTATTCTAATTTATAGTATTATATTACGAAATTTATGTCGTCAGAAGGGGAAAACAGTAATTTATATATTTTTGAAAATTATGGACATTATTGTTCGCATGAGTCAGCTGTTCGGAAGACACAGTAGTTTGATTGATGCAAGCCGTAAATACCATAAGAAAAGGAAAAAATCATTAAAAAAAAAATCTTCTAATTTCTTCAATAGAGGTTTCTCTGTGACAAGAAGCTTTTTTAGGTAGCTCATTATAAAGTTTTCTCAATATCAATTTTAATTTTTATAATAATTATCACAATAATTTGTAACATCCCACTTGGAAAATGTGTATAATAGTTATAACTAATTTATTGGAATAATTATATAAATAATTAAAATTGATATTGAGAAAAACTTATAATGACAACATTAACAAGAAAGCTCCACAATGAGTGCCCATTATTTCTTTCTGTCGTCTCAAAACAAGTTCACCAAAGAATATGGTG
The DNA here is from genome assembly GCF_022113875.1 of Hydra vulgaris. Taxonomy (NCBI): domain Eukaryota; kingdom Metazoa; phylum Cnidaria; class Hydrozoa; order Anthoathecata; family Hydridae; genus Hydra; species Hydra vulgaris. The sequence continues at coordinate 6,497,243 of NC_061163.1, read as the reverse complement.
TTATCCAAAGTGCAGCTATCAAAGAAATTCAGGATGATATCTACTTCACAACCATAGTTGATGGTACCCCTAGTATATCTCATACTGAGTGGATAACCTTTGTCATTCATTTTCTCCTCCATGAAAGAGAAATTACTTGCTGGAAAATTAAAAAACGATGTTTTGAAACTTTTTAGACAAAAAATGGATTTGATATAGCTATGCTTATCACTAATGTGATTTTAAGGCTATGTATGAATATTCAAAAATGTCGTGGTCAGGGACACGATAAAGGATCCAGTTGGTCAGGTGCTTACAAGGGAGATCAGGGCTTGATAAGGCTAAATTGTTCAGAAGCTCTGTACGTTACCTGTAGCGCTCACAGTCTGATTTTGGCTGGTATGCTCGCAGTTGAATCAGCCATTGAGATCAAAGTATTCTTCAAAAATGTTGAATCTTGGAGCGTATTTTTTAGTCCAAGTCTAATCTAAAGCAACTGGAATTTCACTGCATAGACTTTCTCTGACAAGATGGACATCTCATACTAACTTGATCAAACCACTTGCCAAGAAGCCGAGAAAAATGTTGGCAGCTTTTAAACATATCATGAAAAATCTGGATCTGACCAGTGAGCAGCTCAGCCAAACAAGAGATTTAAAAAAATGATTATCATCTTTTGAATTTGTATTGCTCGATACGATTCGGTACAAAACTCTTACTAATGTTAACGATGTTTGTCTTAAACGGGTAAGGGCTCTCGGTTGCAAGTTTTCTAAGAGGCTGCATTTGTAGTTGACCGCTAGTATTAGAAATCGAACTCGCTCCTAAAAGAAAGCGTAAGCTAAAGCGCTTTCATGATGAGGCATCAAACACACTCCATTTCCATGAAAGCCAAACAAAAGAATTTAAAGTGAACATTTTCAATGTTGGTTTAGATTATCTTATCCAGCAGATTGATTCAAGATTTGAAACAAGCAGGGTGGTAGGCAGTATTTTTATTCTTCAGATTGAATAGAAATAGTCTTTCCGTTTAAAATAAAGCATGAGAACTCGCACGATTTTATCCGAGAGATGTAAGCAAAAAGAAGAAGTTCGCCGTTTTACCAATGCCCGCAAAACAATTTTCAAGCAAACAATCTAATGCAGTTTCTTAATTTAATCTTTTAGAAGAAGCTTGAACGCCTTTTTTCATATATTTGCATCATGCCTCGAATTTTCAACACCATTTTTAAGTCAGTTGCTGAGAGTGAACGATTGTTTTGTAAACTAAAAGTAAAAAAATCTCCGTTTGACCATGTGTCAGGATCACGCTACTGGTATTTGATTATTTTGATTAAAGAAGATTCGACTAAAAAGGTGAGTTACAAGAACGTCATTAAAATTTGGGACGCCAAAAAAGCTCAAAAAATCATTTTAAAGCAATTTTTTACCTTTCTTAAAAGTTTTGTTGATTAATTTTTTAATAGTTTTAAAACTAATATTTTGATTCATATATCAGTTTTGATTAATGAATCGCTTCTCAATCCAGAGAAGTAATAGTAACGCAAAAATACAATGTGCTGTATCAGAAATAAATAAATTGCTGCGATCACAAAATTTTTAAAATTTTAGAATTTTAATTTCTTGGTTTGAATTAAGGGCGCCGCTCTTCATTTTTGACCCGGGCGCCATTGGCTCTCTCGAAGGCCCTGTTACTAACTCTCAACGTTTGACATAAGTATAAACATATAAATGTTTGGAGTTTGCTCCATGTCTAGAAGTTAGCTATCTCGAAGACCAAAAAATGCAATTGGTTGATACTGTAACTCAAAAATGTAATCTAGGCTTAATGCGTTTAAATAACTATTTAAAAAGATATACGCGCTATATACCCGAAACATTGTTTTCAAGTATTACTATTGTCATCTGCTTTAACGGTATGTTGATATGATCTAAAAAATCATTGGTACAATTTGATCCGATTGTCTTATTTAAGCCAATAAAATTTTTGCCAATATTTTGGTACATTGGTACATTGGTACATTGGTACATTGGTACATTGGAATATAATACATTGGTACATTTTGGTACATTGGTACATTGGAATGTACCAATGTACCAAAATAATTAAACAAGACAATAGGATCAAATTGTACCAATGCATTGGTACAATTTGATCCAATTGTCTTGTTTAAGCCAATAAGATTTTTGCCAATAAGCTAATTCTTTATTTACAAAATTAAACCAGTTAGAAACTAACTCAAGATTCTTTATTTACAAAATTAAATTAATGTGATCGCGGAGAATTCGCCATTTCTGATTACTTATATTTTTCTGGCTACCACTTGTCCCAAAATATCTGGCAACCCTGATTCTAACTCTGACCTTTAGGGTTTGGCTTAGGATATGGTTTTCAATAAAATTGACTTTGGTTTTGGGTTTAGGGTAAGAGTATGATTTTCAATAAATGTTTTGCATTAAACGTGATTCGTTTTTTACGGACTTACTAAAGGGGTACCTGAATTCAGGTATAATACTAAAAAAGTATAGTTGGTATAATTCATCTTCCACTGTTTATAGCTCTTGCTCTGTTCCCACAATATATTGGTCGATGATAGTGATACTGATAATTGATGCAAGTGATTAGTTAGATACAAGTGAATAAGTAGGAATAATTATAAAATGAAGAATTAATGTATGGCTTGCAATTATACCGTTTTTCTCTTTCTTAAGTCTTTTATAATGCTATGATTTAATGTAGAATAATTTAATCTAAAATGAAATATACTATTTTAAAAGATTTAATTCATCAAGACTCAATAATTCATAAAATATTCATTCTATATAAATTTTATGAATTATTGAGTGTATATTTTGTTAATGATTGTAAGATAGCATTAAGATTATTTTGAAGGTTTTGTGACTGTTTATAATAATAATTAAAAAAAATGACTTTAAAAAAAAAGGTATATGTGTGTGTATGTAGATATATGTGAATGTATGTGTGTGGGTGCGTGTGTGTGTGTGTGTGTATTGTTATTAATTTAATTATTTTTAATAATATTAATTTTATTATTAATATGATTTTTGTTATTATTATTAACCTTATAGTTTTTAGAGTTGTTATTATTTATTATTACAACTTTTGTTGTTGTTGTTATAATTAGGTGTTTACACTTCATTAGTAATTATTTTATTTGTAAACATCCTTGAATTGTAAGATCACATAATTCAGAATATATATTGATATATTGATACACACTTTGTGTGGACAATTTGATTTCCTTATTTGCTTACAAAATAACAGGATGAGTAGTATGAATAGAAATATTTATACAAGTATCATACATATACAGCTTATCATATCTGTTTATATGTTTTTGATAATACTAAAGATTTCAAAAATATTTTGCAATACTAAGAGACAGAAAAATAATATATTTTACTTAGAGCTTATACTGTTAAAATTGTAAAATGGCTTAAAAATTATGTCAAAAATCTAATGAGTTTATATACTATTAGAAGGAAAAAGCCTTTTTTTTAGAATGTTTAGCTAGAATAATTTTTTCTTTTTGACAAATTCACCAAAAATTGATTTTTTTATTTTTAAGTGAGAATACAGTTATTTTTAAGTAAGAATACAGAGACAATAATGCACTCTCTAATGTTACTAAATCCCAATATCTATTACTGCCCCTGCAAAGTTAGTAATTTAATTTAACTTTACCATGTTTAATCACTATGATTTAATGTAGAGCACATAATTATTTTGATGATATGGATGAAGTTTTTCATATAAATACTTGCCCGGATGCTTCAGAAGCCATTAAAAACTGTGAAAATGTTAATAGTGTTCATCTCAGTTGCTCCAATGAAAATACAGGTATAGTATAGGTACTTGTTAAGTTCAAATTTTTAAATGATTAATGAATTTAACTTTTTAATGAATAATGATATTTAAGGTGATCAGGGCCTTTTTTGAGTCTTTAATTAACAAACACTTATTCTCACTTTAATCATCTTTCAAACACTTATTCTCACATCTTGAATCCAACAACTTACTTTCTCATCATCAATATGGTTTTTTAATCTTCTCATTCTACTGCTGATTTTTTAAGAGTAGTAATTGTTTTAGGATAAGAAGCCAATTGGTAAGCCAACACTCTCTGATTGCTTGGAGTGGGCATTTAACCTTCTTTCCTTGATTTATGTCTTGCCTCTGACCCTAGCTTATGTTCAGTTTCTCCCTTTTCTTTCTTAGGTGGTTCTGACTATGCAACGATCTCTATAAATCTTTTATCTTGTACTTCTTTTGTGGATGCTCTCATTGCACTACTTACTGCTGCCCTAAAGCTGAATGCGATTCTTTTCATGATTTTCTTTGTAATGGTCCTTGTGCTGATGTCTTTTTTCTCTCAGCTAGTAAATGTGCTTCTCTCATAACATTATGGGTTCAGGCAGGAATCAAAGTTTCAATTCATTTTTATTTCCATTCTACACCATGGTTTTCCCCTTCTTGTGCCGTAGCAGTATATCTAATCATAATCATTTTTTTCAAAAAAAAAAACTCTCTTCAGAACAAAATGCTATTTGTTATTGCAAGAAATTGATGTAAAAAGGTGCTCTCTGATACTAAGATCTAATAATCTCAGTTCCCTAAATCTTGTATCTTATCTCAAAAAGGCTCTAAAGACTTTTGGAAAATCTTCTACAGAGTTGTTAGCAAGGGTAGGTCTAACATTCCAAATCTCATTCATGGGACTGATCTTATTACCTCTCCCAAGGATAAGGCTGAACTACTTGCAAAAAACTTTTCTTCTAATTCAACTCCTGAATCTTATGGCCATTCTCTTCCTTCCATTCCAATTCGTATATCAATTCCATCTCAATCCGTATATTATTTTCCTTCCATTCCAATTCATATATCAATTCCATTTTAAATCCGTATATCAAATCCATTGCAAAATTAGCATCTGCTAAGGTTGCATCTCTTTATCATGCTTGATAAAGAGATGCAATACTTTCTTACATCGGATTCTTTTCTTTATCTCTATAAATCTCAAATCTGCCCTTGTATGGAATACTGTTGCCATATCTGGGGCGGATCTCTAATGATGCATTTTTACTTTTAGACTAGGTGCAAAAATGCATTGTAAACATAGTTGGACCGGCTCTTGCAGCCAATCTCCAACCATTATCACATCGTTGTAATGTTGCTTCTCTTTCTCTTTTCTACAAATATTATAACAGACACTCCTCTAAAGAGCTAGCGTCTCCTTTGCTATCTACTAAAATTCATTCTTGTGTTACTTGTCATTCAATTAAGTCTCATCTTTTTTCTGAGTTTCCGAAAACTCTTATTCATATAGTTTTTTTCCTCGAACATCAGTTCTTTGAAATTCACTTTCTTCATCTTGCTTTCTTGATTCATATAATTTGCAATCTTTGAAGTCGTCTGTCAATCATTATCTTGCTCTGCAAACTTCATCTTTTCTTTTCCAGTAACATTTAATTCTAATAGTGGTTGCTTGCTGCTTTGCTGAAAGCAAAGATGTTAAAAAAAACATTAAACAGGTTAACCCATTGTTAGACATTTATATCACTCCAGCGTCTGTTGCTAAAGTTATATCTCATTAAACTCTACTACGGCTTATGGTCCAGACAACATTCTTGTCAACTATGGCTTATGGTCCAGACAACACTCTTGTTTTTCTGCATGCTAGAAAATGACATCTGTTATCTGTTTTAAATAATATCTGTTGTCTCTTTTAAATGACAAAAGTTTAGAGAACATTCTGACTTCTCCAATTATTGTCCAATCAGTCTTCTTTCTGTTATTGGCAAGGTCTTTGAGTCTTTGAATAACAAATTCCTCATATCCAATCTTGAGTGAAATATTTTAGTATCACACAATCAATGCGGTTTTCAATCCTCTTGCTCTACTGCTGACTTGCTAACTGTTGTGACTGAAAGATTTTAAATCTCAAGCTCTTGACATATCTCAAGCTTCTGACAAAGTTTGGAATTTTGGGCTTCTTCATAAGCTTGCTTCATATGGTGTATCTGGAAAGGTTTTTGAGATTATCAAATCATTTTTTTTAACCCCTTTATTAAAATCATCCTCAAAGGCCAACACTTTTCTATATTTCCAATAATTTCTGAGGCACCTCAAGGTTCTATCCTTGGTCCTGTCTTGTTTTATATCTACATTAATGATCTTCCCAACAATCTTACATCTAAAGTTGCTCTTTTTGCTGATGACTCAACTTTACACTCCTGTCTTGACAAAAAGTCTTATTTTTTCTATCGTTTTGAACAGGCAACCAATCTTGAATCTGATCTCACTTTTGTAATAGATTGGGGCTCACTGTCTTGTAAATTTTAACTCCAACAAAACTCAGTTATTTACTGCAAAGAATTATCCCAATGCGGTTGATATTACTATATTAATGAATGGCAACCCTCTTACCAAGTCCTCTTCTTTACGTCTTCTTTACTTCATCTGCCAAATTTGAGCCTCTTTCCCATTATGATAAAGTTGCATCTCTTTTTCTTTTCTACAATTACTATCTTGGTCACTGTTTAAAGGAGCTATTATTTCTAAATCCATCAATTAAAACTCATTCTCATTTGATTCGTCATTCAGCTCATTCTAGTCTCATCTGTTTACTGTATCTATCCCTGCATGCTCTAAAAACTTTTATTTATCTAGTTTTTTTCCCCTCACTTCAACCCTTTGTAACTCTTTCTAATCTTTATATTTTCTTGACTCATACAACCCAGGGCTTTGGAGCAGCTCCGGAGCTGGAGAAGGAGCTATCCGGAGCTGGTAATTTTACATGAAGCTGAGCCAGAGCTGGAGCTAAAATATTTCCTGCCGGAGCTGGCTCTGGAGCCAGCTCCACTCTTTTGATATTTTGAAATATCAAATTTCCATAAAGTTATTATTTTATATAATGAGATTTTTTTAAAGATTTTTAACAATTACTCTCATTAAAATATTTACAATTTCTAAATAATGCATTTTTTCATATGGATTGTAAAAAAAACAATAAGGATTTTTTTTTTCAGAATTTAACTTTTATCCAATTACTTTGTGCAATATGTCATGTGGTTCTTATTGTAGAGTACCCTCCACCTCCCTAAAAGTTCCTACTTTTAACCTACCTTCTCAACATATAATGATTTTTTTTTAATTTAGTGTCTCCTTACTTTTATAATTGACGTCTCTCCCCAATTCGAGCGTACTTTATGTACAATCCTTTATGTACATTCTTTATGGACGATCCTCAATAAAAAAATACTTTATCTATGTGTTTAGTCACATGATTTGTTTTAACATTTTTCATTTTTAGTTGAAACATTTTAAAAATGGATTTAAACATGTGAGTTACAAATAAAAAGGAAAAAAATTTTAACGTTTTTTTTTTATATATTCTTGATATTATTTTTGTTTAGACTATCTTTTATATCATTTCTCTTATCATCAACATTTGTCATTTACTTTTTTTTATAGATTTTTATAAAAACAGTTTCAAACTCAAACAATTCTGAGAGGTTTCTATATAAGTATTTTTCAATTGATAAAAGTACAGAACTGGTTACATGTAACCAGTTTTGATTACAGTAACCAGTTTTGTACTTTTTGAAAAGTTAAATGATAAAATGATTTTATGCGCCATGCAAATAAAAAAAGAAAAAGTTTACAATATAAAACAGCATTTGGAAAAAATTACATCTATCAGAAAATTAAATTGTTGAATCTGAAATGAGCCTTATGGGGCAAAAAAAATCTTTAAAATCATTTTATCATGTTCACATGATTTCAATACTAAAAAAACTAAACTGATTACTTTAGATTCTTTTGTTTTCACTAGTATTTGAGTTAGTTAGTGCTAAAACTTTTAAAATTGGAATTATTAAAATGGTAGCGAATAACGGAGTTTTGTTCAAAACATTTTTGGATGAATGATTTCAGTTAGTTACAGGCCAATTAGGTAAAACTCTTGGATTCAGTACTGGGCACAATTCTGTACACAATTTGAATAATGAATTTGCTGAAAAAAAGAAAGCTGAAATAATGGAAGTATTGTTACAGAAATTTATTTATGTGAAAATAGATGCAGCCACTCGACACCAAAATAACTATTTTTAAATAAATATTCAATATTAATATGCAAAAAAAAAATTAAAAATTTTGGTACTAATAGATTGAAAACTTTAACACAAGGACAGCACAACCCTGTTGCCATCAAAAAAATGGTGGAGGATACTCTATATAGATTTGTTATCAGCAATGATCAAATAGTATGTGTAATTGTAGATAGTGCAGCCAATATGATTAGACCAATCACAATTTTAAACAAATATTCAGGTGATGAAAATTTTTGAGATTAAGTTTTGCATGATTAAGAACAAGTGGAATTTTTACAACAATATACAGATGAAGAAGAAAGAAAGGAGCTCGAAAAGAAAATCTAGCATTTATCAACCCAGAATGGTGTCAACCATTGTCTACTGACATTAGGCTGATGCGCTGTGTTACTCACACTTTGCAGCTAGCAATTCGTATGATTTAAAAAAAGCATACAATGCCCAACTTTTGGCAAAAGTCCGTTTTGTTGTAAAGAAACTAAGAAACTCACACAATATTTTAAACAAAGAAGAAATACAAGGTTATTTCAATTTTGGATAATGAGACACGCTGGGTTCTACATTCCAAATAGTTGAAAAATTGTTACTTTCGCGTCCACTGTCTTAGCAATTTGCTGCAGTTGATCAGATATTCTTTTTACGCCCTAGAATATGAGATAACAGAGTGTCTGCAAGATCAGGAAAATCAGGGAAAACAGGGAAAAGTTAGGGAATTCAGATATTTGCAAAAAAATCAGGGGATTATCAGGGAAATTAGGTTAAATTTAAAAAAAATCAGGGAGAAATCAGGGAAAATGGCTCTTTATCAAAATTACATAACTTAAATAAGTTGTATATTGAATACGTAATATAAAAGTTTATTTGGAAGATAGTTTTATGAACTTCTCTTGATACATTTAATGGGGGTTGTGTTATTGTTTATATTTTTCAGTTGAAGAGCATTTTTCTAAACGAATCAATGTCAATTTTTGTGAAGTTGAGTTTGGGTAACTTTAAATTAAATCAGGGAAAACAGGTAGAAAATCAGGGAAATATTAGGGAAAAGTCAGGGAAATCTACCTTAAAACATTGTCAGACACCCTGGATAAATCTAGCCATTTTTGCGATTTTTCAAAAAAGCCACATGATGTTACAGTTAATCGACATTACTCCAGGAGGGTTCCTAAAGAAATGGTTGAAATTAAAATCTGACTTTGAGAAGAGTCAAGGATTATTTATTTCAAAATCTATGCAGAAAAGAGATGCCAAGAATATAATGGAAAGTCAAGAAATAAGAAATACTGCTATGCTATCTACAGAACTTCTTTCAGTTTTAAGTGAATCTAATTCTGATGGAGAAGAGAATGAGTTTGAAAAGGAGCTTGATAAAAAATAAAAATAGAGAAGTGTGACCCAAATTAATTTTGGTCAAACTTCTTTTTTTAATTTTTTTGATAAAAATACTTTTTATACAAATATTTTGGATGACTATAGGATAATGGAAGATATGGGGTATTCCAAAGTAAATTCAGCTTTTGAGGGAATTAAAAAATACCGAAAAGGAATACAAGAAGCGTGCGAAGTAGTCACTTGTATACCTATCTCACAAGCAAGTGCAGAGAGGCTATTTTCTGCTCTTAAGTTTGTATTGAGCAATCTGCGTTCTTCACTCAAACTTGATGTTTTAGACTTTATTTTTATGGATGAATCAAGATTTTTATTAACAAAATGATAATAGTACTTCAATTACTGTCATAAAACATTTTGATATGTTTTTTTTGCGGAGTCACTCCGGAGCTGGAGCCAAAAGTTCTAATGGAGCTGGAACCTGGAGCTGGAGCCAATTTTTAGACCTCGGCTCCAAAGCTCTGGTTATATATCTGTTGGTAGGTAATGAACTACCCCAATGTTTAGGTTATTTTTATTTTTTTATTTTATTAGTATATTTACGATTTGATGCTTTATTGATTTAATTTTTCAGTAAAATTAATAACTTATTTAAAATAAAAATCTTTATTGAACTTTTTAAAAATCTCTAAAACTTTTTAAATTGTTACTCCTTTGAAAAAATAATAAAATTCAAAAGTTAAAACCAAGAGAAAAACAAACTAAAAGTTTTAATTTAAAAGTCATTCTTAATTCCTGCATTCTTTTTATTTCCCAGGATTTAGTAAGATAATAAAATTTTATTAATTAGCTGACAAATTATTGAAAATGATGACATTTATTTCTTTTCAATTTCTCAATCACACTCTCCCTCTCTTTCTCTCCCCCCCCCCCCTCCTTAAAAAAAATACAATAAAAAATAAAACAAACAAATTTTCATCTCAATATGTCATCATAGTTACTGTGATCACTATGAGATAACAGTTGGAAGTCATGGTTTTATTTTTATTTTTTAAAGTTATTATTCAAACACATTTAGTTGATAATAAGTATTTGTTCACGGTGATAAATTAAAACAACAAATAAATATTTTTTAACTAAATTGAAAAATTTTAATAGTAATTTAAAAAAATACCAATAATATTATAAAGTAAAAATTACTTTATAATATTAATTTCATTTATTTTTTGTTTTTTATTTTGTAATTGCCTTTTGCTATGTTATATTATCTACTGTCATTTTAGCATCTTAAAACCTAGCTAGAGCTAAATATAATTTAGGTAGGGCTCAATATAATTAGTAGTAATTAAAAGAAAAGGAAGGTTGCATATGAGGGCACCCTCAGTCAGAGATTGTATTATGTTGATTGTATTTGCTTTAAAAGATATAAATATACTTATATATTTTCTTTAGAATTGCATATGCGTCATCGATCAGACAATCCAGAAGAATACAATAGCAATGTTTCAAATATTGCTGAATCTGTATTAAAAGTTATTCGTGGTGTAGGGGAGGATCCAAATCGTGAAGGACTATTAAAAACACCAGAGAGATTTGCAAAAGCAATGCTGTTTTTTACCAAAGGATACACTGAAAACCTTCAGGGTTTGTCAAATTTTATTATTATAAAATAAAAGATTATTGTAGAAATAATTATTTCTTCAATAATCTTTTACTTTATGATTATATATATACATATATATATATATATATATATATATATATATATATATATATATATATATATATATATATATATATATATATATATATATATGTATATATATGTATGTATATATATATATATATATATATATATATATATATATATATATATATATATATATATATATATATATATATATATATATGTATGTATGTATGTATATATATATATATATATATATATATATATATATATTTATATATATATATATATATATATATATATATACATATATATATATATATATATGCATACATTTCCTGGGGATTTTTTTCTCAAGGGGATTTTTCCAGAGGGATTTTTTCCTAGAACTTTTGCATCAAAAAATTATGAGAAATAAATTCAAAGATATAAAGTATAGAAAAACAAAGTGGAAAACAAATTATAGTTAAAGTATAAATGTTCTTAGTTAGATACAACAATTATTATATATTACTATTAAAATGGTTATTATGCGGTCGTGGTGTAGTGGTAGAGCACTCGCTTCATAAACGAGTGGTTCCGAGTTCGATTCCCACCACGTCCCTGGTAGTACTGCGCTTAACTTGTTTCTCCGTGTAGCGGCCTTGTTTGTCAAGGTTCGTGTTTCAGAGTTATAGAGTTGAGAGAGGGTTGTTACCACAAATAAGTAGCCTCCTTGTCTGTAGTGGCCTTCTCGGCCTTTAGGAGGTGAATTAAAAAATATATATATATTTTTATTAAAATAATAATAAAAAAAGAACTTCAATGGTTTATAAAAAAATAGATTTTTACCACGATAAAAATGAAAGTAATCTATATTCCTATACAAAGTAATAATATTCCTCAAGCATTTTCAAAACATAAATGATTTTATGGAATTTTAGTATATGCATTTTCAAAATTACATCCTGATTTTTTGACAAACCTTTCAAAACTCTGATTTTTTTCAATTGGTCAACCATGATTGGCAAAAATTTATTTCAGTAGGTCAAAATAGCAATTTTAGTCATTTCAGGCGGTCGTTAGCCAGCCCTTATTTCCACACTGTATATATAACCATGTGCCATAAAATTTGAGACTAGCTTTAATTAGCAATAACTAAATAAATAATTATTTATTTATAAGTTATATAAAATAATTAGTATCAAATTTTTTTCCTCTTTTAAGCTGAAAGTGGAAGAAGGCCTACTTAATACACTAAACAACTGCATCAAATTAAGGAGAATATTTAACCATCAACGTGGTGTGTCACTTTCAAAGGCTTGGTTGTAGCAAAAGTACCATTAGGTAAATCTCAAAACGCTTTAAAAATTTATTCTTTGTTATAAAAAAAAAAAGACCAGGCGGAATTCCTGAACAGGCTTTGTGGTCGCTAAAAAAGTAGTCAATTTTATTCAAAATATTGTGACAACAAATTTATTATTGATGATGATTCTTATTTTACTTTGTTGAATAGCACGCTGACTGGTAATAATATATGCTATTCAAATGATCAAAATATGACACCAGACATTGTTAAGTATTATGATGTATCAAAATTTGAAAAAAAATTACTTGTGTGGAAGGCAATCTTTCCGCGAGTGGTCACATTTTATCACAATTTAAAATGTTCCTTCAGGTTAAGCGATAAACTAAGAGTTAAAAAGAGTGTTTACAAAAGTGCTTGCAACCTTTTATTAATAAACTTTATTAAGACACCAAGTACATCTTTTGGCTTAATTTGACAACATCTCACTATGGTAATTTGGTCACAAATCGACTGAAAGCCCAGATGATACCATTTTTCAAATAGAAAGAAAATCCAGAAAACTTGCCAGATGCTCCTGCTCTAGAAGATTTTTGGGCAATGGTTAAGCGTGATGTGTAACATGGATGGATAACCTACAAATGATATATTAAGCCTCGAGCATTGGACTTGTTATTGTATCAGTAAACTTGACCAGACTTTGCCAAATTCGAAGATATGAAGTTTTGTGATAAAAAAATTTATTTTTTTATTCTGTATATTTTATTCTATATACATACCAAAAATCTTTTTTTTAATTATGGTACAGGTGTGTGTGTGTGTATATATATATATATATATATATATATATATATATATATATATATATATATATATATATATATATATATATATATATATATATATATATATGTATATGTATATATATATATATACGTATATATATATATATATATATATATATATATATATATATATATATATATATATATATATATATATATATATATATATATATATATATATATATGTATATATATATATATATATATATATATATATATATATATATATATATATATATATATATATATATATATATATAATAACATGTTATTGAGGTCAAAAGAGAGGTTTTTACATATCTGCAATGTCATTGATATATAAAATAAATAGAAGAGGTCTTCCCATTATTTATGAGATCTGATCGACAGGCTCTAATAAATTGATAATACATGATTTATTTGGAATAAATCCATGCTGATTTTGAGACAAAAGATTATTAGCAGATTATTAGCATATTCTCAGTTAAACAATCTTTTACAATACACTGTAGGAGTTTGCAATAGGCACATTCAGAAATAAACAATATTTGTTGAGTACGTGTGGGTGAATACTGTCTATGCCTTCTGGTTTATGTATGTTAAGTTTTAAGAGTAGTGATTATATGTAGTTCTCATTAAGTTTATTTAAGACTGTTTTCTCATCAATCCCAGAAAATGTATGTTTCTTGAATGCTGGCAACGATTGACTTAAACCTAAAGAAATGAAAACAGTTGAAAAGAAATTGTTAAGAATCTATATTGCTCTGATCAGTTGTACTGTTGCCATTTTATTCATGTTTATATATCAATTGATAAGTTTTGGATTTGTCTTCGCTTTTTCTGATAAAGATTTTTCATATTAAGTAATAGAATAAACAAAAGTTTTACTTTTACTTTTTACTTTTTTGCAGCAGTCATTGTATTTTTTAGTGCTAGTTGTGCTCTTTGCTTTTTTAATAAAGAGATTACTTCATTTGAGATTCAAGGTTTGTGCAAAATAGAAAAATGCGATTTAGTTTCAAAAATTGAAGATTACATCCCTCAATAAAGATAGAATGTAATGTTTCATAACATTATTCAATTTTTAAATTTATTTGAAGCATTTTTAGTTTTTAGTTAGATACCGTTTTTAAAATCTTATCTAGATGAAGAAAACAGATTTCTAGTAGGGTTTGAAGATTCTACAGCCTAATTCTAGGTTAGAATTAAATAAGCTCATCCTTTTTTGGTGCAGCCAAGTTGAGATTATCTTTCAAGAGAAAATATGTGTTAAAAAATTTCAGTTTTTTTTTTTTTAAATTCTAGCTCACTCCCAATAAGGCTTCAAGTAACCACCATTAAGTTGGGAGTTACTAGAAAACAAAGAATAGAGTAAAAGAGCAAGGAAATGGTTGACAGAAGACTTGAAAAGTTGTAGGTTGTATGAGTCAGGTTAATATGAGTTAGTAGAGATTTCCAAAGGGTTGAAGTGCAGGGAAAAAGCTAGACAAGTAAAAGTTTTTATAGCATGCAAGGATAGATACAGTAAAAAGATGAGACTTTGCTGAATAGCGAGTCAAGCAAAAAAGAGTTTTGATTGATGGAACTAGAGATGATAGCTTCCTTCAGCAGCAATCATGATAGTCTTTGTAGAAAAGAGAAAGAGATGCAACTTTACATTGATGGGAGAGAGGCTGAAGCTTACCAGATAAAGCAGGTCTCAGTCAAAAATTTTCCAAGATATACCATATAAAGTTTACTTATGGAGAAGAATAGCATTCCTAACTTTATTGAAAGCTTTAGATATGTCAAGAGCAATAGCCCTTGCCTTGCTGCCTCTATCTAATGCACAATAGAATCTTTCAGTCACAGCAATTAGCAAGTCAGCTGTAGAGCAAGAAGATCGAAAACCGTATTGATTATCTGATAGTAAATTATTTGACTATGTAAGAAAATTGTTGATTAAAGCCTAAATAAACCCTACAAGGTTGCTGGGCATGGGGCAGGTAGTAGTAGGTTACATAGTAATAGCAACAAGGTGCATCATAGCAGGGTAATCATGATAATCCAGACCTGACCTTTAGTAGTTAATAGAAGTTAATTCCTATTAACAGTACTTTAAAATATTGATGGGAATAATTTGGAAATGCATTAGGAAAAACATTACATCTAACAGAATACTAAAGATTAAGGTGAGTATAGGTTTTATAGTTAGAGTTGCTAGTTGGTTACTGAACTCACACTGCATTTGAGATTTAAGCAGAATACAAACATACATAAAAAGTAACTTATGGATGAGCAAACACGGCGCCAGAAGTTCAGTCTAAACACAAACATACATATAGTAACTTAGGGGTGAGCAAACACCACGTCAGAGGTTCAGACAGAATACAAATGTATATAAAGTAACTAACAGGTGAATTTAAATCGCTTCAGCGATTCAGACAGAGCACAAACATTTTATTAAAAAATGACAAAATTGATAAAAAAAATGAATTGAGTCAAATAAAGAAAAGCCAAATAATGTTTTTATTTGAAAATGTTGGACTGAAATAGAAGAAAATTGCAGAAAAATTGCTGAATTTTTTTTTAAAAAAAAATTTTTTTCAGAAAAATTCAGTTTTTCTGCAAACATTCAACATACTAAGACTTGACCATAAGATACTAAATATAGCTTAAAAGAAACTCCAGTAAGAAGTTGTGATAGAATTAGCTGATAATGGTATACTTTTCAGCTGTCAGACTGTGAACAACCACCTTTTAAAAATTAAATTGAAGGTGTATCAATCAAGAGAAAAATCCAGGTTGACTAATCGAACTTAGGCACAGTGATATGAAAGGCAGATAATAGGGAGCATGAAACCTGGGTAGAAGAAGATTAAAGCAATATAAAAATGTATATAGACTTTTATTACAGACTTATATTAGCAATTTCTGAATATTTTAATGGTATTATTTTTACTGAAATGTACAATTATGCCCAATATGATTTTAAATATAAAAGTATCACAAGTGCTAAATATTTAACTTTTGTTTAATGAGTAACTTCTCTTTCAGGTGGTCTTTTCTGATGAGTCCACAATTTCAGTTGATTAGATGACAGAATTGATTAGATGACATAATCCAGACGATTGGAATAAGTCGGGAGAAGAGTTTAAACCTGACTGCTTGTAGACTGAAATAAAATAGCATTTTTTGAAAACAAATGGGTCTAAACACTATATTTTTCTTCAGATTTCTTCTTAACTACGCTGAGTTCTAGCATATGCTTAGAAACTAAATCCTATAGGGATTTTCTTTTTCCGAAAATTTCTGGAATTCCGGATATTTTTCTCAGCTTTTAGTTTTTCCGGATATCCAAAACATTTTCTATGCATACAAGTTTAGGTGTATAATTTTGTAATACATTTGTTTTTTAAATTTTTTCACTCATCGCTCATATAAAATTTAAATAGTTGATTTATACCAATCATGGACTTCCTATTAATTGACTAAAAGTCAATTTAGTCTAGTAAAAATCTTAGTCTTCATATCTTTTCATTCGATTTCACTTTTCAATCTTTATTTGTTAATTTAATAGTAAAGTATGTACAATTATAACTATTAACTAGTTTTTTGTTTACTCACTTAAATTTTTAACTAATAGAATGTTTGCTTTATTTATATCTAATTAAACTTTCGATTATCTATATTTATCAGGGCCCTGGCTCAACATTTAGTTGTGAAGTTCTAAAATCTAAATGTCATCTATACAATCACATTGTAAATACAATTGTAATGACTTTTTGATATATAGCAAGTATTTAAGGTGGTCCCTTAATAATTGGGGTCTGGACTGACTGTCTCATTGTTGCAGTCGCATTTCTCTCATCGATTTGCTCCATTGTTATTTAAATGATATGATTATTAAAAAATAAAAAGTAAATGTAAATTACTTTATTGTTTTTATTACAATATATTTCAATAAAATAAATTATTCCAATTCTTCAACTAAATGTTATTTCTGATCAAATTGACCAAGCCCTCTCTCTTTATCCATCGGCCAATATCGTCGTTGTTGGTGACTTTAATGCCCATCACACCGATTGGCTTGGCTCTAGTGTCAGTGACTCTGCTGGCGTTAAGGCCCTCAACTTTTGCCTTTCTCAATCTCTAACTCAAATAGTCAACTTTCCAACTCGTTTTCCAGACAACCCTAATCATTTACCTTCTCTACTCGACTTATGTCTTGTTTTGGATCCTAGTCAGTGCTCAATTTCTCCACATTCACCCTTAGGTACTTCTGATCACGGTTTAATCTCTCTAAAACTATTATCAAATTCTTCTACTTCATCAGAATCCCCCTATCATCGTACCACATACAACTACCTTAAAGCTGACTGGGACTCTTTCCGTGATTTTCTTCGTGATGGCCCTTGGGTAGAAATCTTTCGTCTTCCTGCTGACAAATGTGCTTCTTACATAACTTCGTGGATTCAGGCTGGCATGGAATCTTTTATTCCCTCTCGACGATTCCAGGTCAAGCCTCACTCTTCTCCTTGGTTTTCCTCACATTGCGCTGCAGCAATTTCTAATCGAAACCGTTACTTCCATATCTATCAGCAAAACAATTCTCCAGAAAACAGACATCTGTTCACTATCGCCAGAAACCATTGTAAAAAGGTTTTGTCTGACGCCAAAGCTCGCTATTCCCAGGTCATTAAATCTAGTATCTCATCACAAAAATTAGGCTCTCGAGACTTCTGGAGAATCTTTAACAGTATCAATATCATCTCTTGATTCCACTAGTTGCGTTTTACCTGACATAGCCGTCAAACAGGTTGATCCCTTGCTTGACATTCGCATCACTTCAGCTTCTGTATCTAAAGTAATTTCCTGCTTAGACTCTTCAACAGCTTGTGGTCCTGACAATATTCCTGTTGTAGTCTTGCAGAGGTGTTCTCCGGAGCTTTCATCCATACTTTCTAAACTATTTAACAAGTGCTTATCAGAGTCTTGTTTTCCATCATGCTGGAAAGCAGCATCTGTTATCCCTATTTTCAATAATTCCGGAGAGCGATCTGATTCATCTAACTACCGTCCCATTAGTCTTCTTCCTGTCATAAGCAAGGTTTTTGAATCTTTAATCAACAAACACTTAATCTCTCATCTTGAATCAAATAACTTACTTTCTGATCATCAATATGGATTTCGGTCTTCTCGTTCTACAGCTGATGTGCTAACAGTAATAACCGATAGGTTTTACCGTGCATTAGATAGAGGTGGAGAGGTTAAGGCTATCGCACTTGACATTTCTAAAGCTTTTGATAAAGTTTGGCATGCTGGTCTTCTCCATAAGCTTTCTTCTTATGGTGTAGCTGGTAACGTCTTTAAGATTATTGAGTCCTTTCTTTCCAATCGTAGTATAAAAGTTGTCCTCGATGG
This sequence comes from Hydra vulgaris, assembly GCF_022113875.1. NCBI lineage: Eukaryota > Metazoa > Cnidaria > Hydrozoa > Anthoathecata > Hydridae > Hydra > Hydra vulgaris. The sequence continues at coordinate 6,478,606 of NC_061163.1, read as the reverse complement.
ACAACACTCTTCTTCACATCCTGTAACTTCAGGGGTTCCTCAAGGTTCAATCCTTGGCCCTATACTCTTTTTAATTTACATTAACGATCTTCCAGATATTCTCACATCTAAGGTGGCATTATTCGCTGACGACACTACCATTTACTCTTGTCATGATAAGAAGCCTAAACTCTCTGATTGCTTGGAGGGGGTATCTGAGCTTGAAAAGGATCTCACTTCTGCTACAGCATGGGGCTCACAGTGGCTGGTGAACTTTAACTCAGATAAAACTCAATTTTATTCGGCCAATCGTTATCGTAATAATTTAGATCTTCCTATATTTATGAATGGTAATGTACTAGATGAGTCATCTACCATTCATCTTCTAGGATTAACTCTTACTTCTGATCTTTCTTTTAAACCGTATATCAAATCCATTGCAAAATTAGCACCTGCTAAGGTTGCATCTCTTTATCGAGCTCGACACTTTCTTACTCCAGATTCTATTCTCTATCTCTATAAATCTCAAATCCGTCCCTGTATGGAATACTGTTGCCACATCTGGGGCGGATCTTCTAATGATGCTCTTTCTCTTTTAGACAAGGTGCAAAAACGAATTGTAAACATAGTTGGACCTGCTCTGGCAGCCAATCTCCAACCTTTGTCACATCGTCGTAATGTTGCTTCTCTTTCTCTTTTCTACAAATACTATAATGGGCACTGCTCTAAAGAGCTAGCGTCCCTTGTGCCATCTACTAAAATTCATTCTCGTGTTACTCGCCATTCAATTAAGTCTCATCCTTTTTCTGTGACTGTTCCTAAGTGCTTCAAAAACTCTTATTCTTCTAGTTTTTTTCCTCGAACATCAGTTCTTTGGAATTCGCTTCCTTCATCTTGCTTTCCTGATTCATATAATTTGCAATCTTTTAAGTCATCAGTCAATCGTTATCTTGCTCTACAGATTTAGTCTTTTCTCTTCCAGTAACTTCCAACTCTTATAGTGGTTGCTTGCATCCTTGTTGGAAGTGAAGATGTTAAAAAAAAAAAAAAAAAAAAAATTGACTTTTAGTTGACTTCGAAAGTATATTAATCAATTTTAGTCGACTTAAGAAAATACATTAGTTAATTTAGTCGACTGTTGAGTTATTTAGTAGCCCTAACAACACTAGTCTCAATAAAGTCTTCAGGTAGCAGGGTTGTGGTTATTGCAGTGTAATTAGACCATGTGGTATTGTCAAGGTTTAGGTGTCCTGTGATTAGAAGACCTGAATGGTGTTTATTTTTGACTAATTTAGATTTAAAATTTATAGAGGCTTTAATTTTGTTATTTGAAAGGTGATTACTGAGGTGGATGGTATTTACAAGTACAATGAAAAGTAATTACTGAGGTGGACGTTATATACAGCCATCTAAAAAAAATTTTAATTCCAAGATTAACCAAACTCCAGACTTGCTCAGAGTCAGTTTTGTTAAGTTCAAGATAAGTTACTTTGTGACTTAATAGTTGTGTCGGATATATAAATGTCCACCATGAGGATTATTGTAATATAATTAGAAATAGAGTTACAGAACCATGGACCAATAGAACCATGTTTCTGTTATGAAAACAAGACTTGGTAGTGTCTTTGAAGTTTAAATAAGGCTTTGTAGCTTTGCAAGTTTTAACAAGGTCACATTTGCATAAAAACAACTAAAATTATTAAGATGTTTTGTTATGTTAATTTTATTATTAGTAATTATTTTTATATTGTTATTGATTCTGTTGTGGACTGATTTAAATTTTAATTTTGTTTTAACATGTTCTAAACATGTTAAAACTAAATTAAAATTTAAATCATGTGTTTCTTTCAAGAGTCAAGTCCCAAACTCTATCAATGCATGTGACTCTACCACTACAGGTGGCCAAATAAAAAGGCTAATAATTTTGCTGACTTACATGTTTTCACTGTTAAACCTGTTAAATTCTATAGTTAGTAATTTTGATTGCCTCCTGTTGAGCAGAAGTTTCATTTGAGTTGATATTGATGTCATTTCAAGCGATGTTAAGTCTTTGTTTATGGACAATTTGAGAATTGTATTTCTTTCTTCTACATTGTTAAAACGTAATGGACATGCTTGAGCTGAGGTGCTTTTGTCACCTCTGAAACATTAGCAACATGTTTATATTCAACATTAAGTACGTTTTACCAGCGCTTTATCATGTTCAAAACGGTTTGCAGCTACTGGTAAAGGTGATGTCTTGATACCAAAAATAATAAGATTTTTTTGTTTTCTTTCTCTTAGAATAGAGTGTTTGATCTAGTTACTTTGCCTCTTCCAGAAACAACTGAGGCCCAGCTGAAGTTTATTAGATTGCTGTTGCTAGTATTAGGTTCTAAAGTTAATGGTGAAGTAAGCAAAGCCTTCCTCTAGTACTGTTTATTTTTGCTCCCTGAACATATAAAATATTTACTTAAAATTTAGTAGAATTTTAAAACTATTTTAATTTAGCAGAAGTTTAAAACTAAAAATGTTTTATTTTACTTGTTATAGCTCTATTACATTGTCTGTGTATTTTTTTGAGCAATTAATTTCCAAACCTATTACACAGGTCAACAAAAAATTTATTACATTAATTTTGAAACTTGCTCTGTCTTAATTTTAATACGCTAAATTCATATCTGATATCAGATTTTTATGGAAAGCTACATGTTTTTTGCAATAAATTATTTTTTAATTTTTTTAAAATTTAGGTTATTGACAAAAGTTTTTAAAGTGTTTCTGTAAAACAGATTTGAATTCATTTATAAATGCTAGGGTTTGGTTTAAATGATTTAAATTTTTTTACAAGTTTAAAACAAAAATAAAAAACAGCTAAATATATATAATTTTTATGCTTTATGATGATGATGATGATGATGATGATGATGATGATGATGATGATGATGATGATGATGATGATGATGATGATGATGATGATGATGATGATGATGACGATGATGATGATGATGATGTAACCTTTGGTTGTCTTAAGATTTTATGGAATTGTTCTCCTTTTTCTTCACTCACCTCTCCAAGATTTTCAGGAAACTTGTCCAGATGAATACTTACATAATTAAGTTTCATACTCATTTTATATCCAAGATCACAAAAGATCAGAAACAAAAGAATCAATATTGTTTTGCAAGACTTCTCCTCTAATGCAACACCTTTAAAAATGCCTCAGTGTTTTAGTCAGTTAAAACAAAATAACTTAGTGTGTGATCTAGGACTTTCTAAGTAAACAGCAAAACTATTAGCCTCTTGATTAAATAAAAAACTTAAATATGTTCATTCAAACATAAAAATAACCTCAATTTTTCCAAGTAGCACCTGGTTGGCTATGACAGGCAATTATTGACAGCCAGAATTTTGAATGAATAAAGTTTTAAATTAAAAACTAAGAATAGAAAGAACTTGACAATTATAACAAAAATGAACATTAGGTTTAACTTATATAGAAGTAGAAATAGAAATAGTATTCAGTCACAAAATCATTGCAATAGAATTACTGACTAACTTATAATCATAGACTTTAGTTTGCATTAGTGGTAAATTTACAATGAAAATTTTAATTTAAATTATTGAAAGTTAAATTTTTGACATTTCAAACTAGTAACTAGTTTATAGTTTTTTCTCAAGTTTCTTGTATATATAGTTATATATTTTTTTTCGACGCTTTGTTATGTTGCTTTTGTTCTAGATGTTGTGAACGGAGCAGTGTTTAATGAGGATCACGATGAACTTGTTATAGTAAAAGATATTGATTTTTTTTCTATGTGCGAGCATCATTTAGTTACATTTTATGGCAAAGTATTTTATTTCATACTTTTTTTTTGTTTTTTGTTTTGTTTTTTTTATTTATTTATTTATTAGAAATTACTTAAAATCATGTTTTTTACTTTTTATGTTTACAATGATGGATCATTATTGTAAGCATCTATAAGTCATTTTGATTATATGAGATTATTGCTGATAGACACAATTAAAATGAAATTACACAATTAAATGGCGCAATTAAGACGCAATAAGGGGAGATTTTTTAATTTTGATTCATTCTGTGTCTTAATAGTTTCTGCATTTTCTCAGATGTGCGTTTTTAGTACCCCAGAAAAAGTAAAATTTCCTCAGATGTGCATTTTAAGCACCACAAAAAATTTAAAGTTTTCTCAGTTGCAAGCACCCCAGAAGTTTTAAAAATATATAATTACTGTAAAAAAAAAAATCTTATTTGACAAATATTAGAAGTTGAAAGTCAAAAATTAGCATTATTTAGTTCGAATTAGTTATTTTCAAAAAACTTTTTTGCATGACTTTTATTAAATTATTATTTTTTGAAAATTTTAGGTCCATGTTGGGTATTTACCAAATAAGAAAGTAATTGGAATTAGTAAAATTGCAAGGTAAAACTTTCATTTTATTTGGTTTGACAGTGGGCCAGAAATTGACATTAAATAGACAAAAAATAACTCCTTTATTTTTAAAGATTTGATAATAAAATTAAATTTTTTGTCTCCTGTCATCCTATTTTTCTTTTTTTTTATTTTTAAATAAAAGTTTTTTGTTTTATTTTTTTTTATTTTTTTTTGCAGATGCAGGTACCCTGAACACCCTAATATAAAAAGGTGTGTGTTGGGTTCAGACATAACTTTTCATTATTTTTAAAAGTTATTTTTTTCAGATTCAAAGCAGTGATCAACTAAAAAGCTTGTTACCTAATATATCTTTTTTTCAAACAAAAAACAAAAAAATTAAAAATATAAAAAATTAAAAAAAAAAAAGTTACAATAAAAGTTTGATACAATCTTCATTTAGCTTAAGTTTTTTTTTCATACACTCCAAACTCATTCTTAAAGATATAATGGTAAATCTGAGATAAATGAGTCTAAACTTTGCAACAAGCTTCACATAACAACTTTATTATTGATTTTCCTTGAAAATTTTCTACACTGTTTTATCTCATGAGTATGAATTAGCATTTTATGGACACTTTAAGCCATTGGGTACCATAGATAAAGAAAAACATAGAGACAAAAGTGAAAAACAAATACATTAATATTCTAGAAAATTAATAAATATTAAAGTACTTAAATATCATGGTTAACAAGTGTGTTATATATGGTTGTAAAACTGGATACAACAGTTCTTTGAAAGCTATAAAAATTGCTTCTTTTTATTTTCTGCTAAAAAATCAACATTTTTTAAATGAGTGGGTTCATTTTGTAAATTGTAGTGATTGAGTGCCTTCATCAAATTCTGTTTTATGTGAAAAGCATTTTAATGAAAAGTAAATTATTTTAGGTATAAAATGCAAGTTGTATTGTTAAAAATTGCGTTCTAAAATTTAAATTCTGAACTAAAAAGTTTTCTTTTGACAAATATTATAAGTTGGAAGAAAAAAGAAATTTTTGTTAGTTAAAATTAGTTATTTGCAAAAATAGTTTTTTTTGCATAACTTTAGGTTTGTGTTGGGGTTTTAAATAAACCTTAAGTCAATGTTGGGTATTTACCACATAGGAATTGGAATTAGTAAAATTGTGCTAGATAAAATTTTTTTTTTTGATTGCACAGTGGGCTAGATTTTGACATGAAATGGACAAAAAATCATAACTCCTTCATTTTTTAATAAAACACTTAGTGAGATTACATGAAGATATATTCCTGATAGTTCAAATAATAATTGTTTTATGATAGTGTTCACATTTTTTAAAATATCATAAATGATTTATTACTCTAAAAAAATTGTCTTGTTATCATATACATACCCTATAAAGGATGATTGTCCAGCTGGTTGTATTACATTGGAAGAAACTTAAAAAAGAGTTTTAAAAAAAGGAATTTAAAAAAAAAAAAAATTATAAAAAAGGTAATTTTAAAAAACTCCAAAAATTTCATATCAAAGTCTTAAATGTTTTAAAAGTTATTTTTTGGAACAAAATAACATATCTGGTTTTCTTAACATTTTTCAAAAATGTTAAGATATTATTTTAGCCAGACTTTAACTAAGGATAATAAAAATTACTGAACAGCATTAAATATTAGATCATTTTAAAACTCGAATGAGATATTTGAATCAACTCTGAAACAGAAGAAATTTTAACAACAATTGAAATCATGGTTACATATAAAAGAAGTTGATAAAAAGAAGCAAATGTAATGATTGCTAGTCTATGCATTGGTTACAAATCTATGCTTGCTACAGATTCAAGTAATAACAATCGTATTTTTCATATTTTAAAAACTCCTCAAATAACACATACTTGCAAAGAGTTACTTACAGACAAGTTACAGTAACTTCTCCATCAATTATTGTGCATTCTTACTTTGTGTATAAAAACAATTATATATTTTTCAGTAGCCAGGTTACAGATTCATTGAGTATTTTGAACCTTTGGTATGATTTGTAAATCTTTAAACCAAATGAATAATTAGTATAATGTATTCTATAATAAAGTTTGCATTAATTTGTGTTACCTCATTTCAATTCGGATACAGTTATTTATTTAAAAATTACTCCATGACGAATTGTTTGATAATCAGCTTAACTAAGACTGCAGTCCATGATCAACGTTTTTTTATCCATTTTACATTGTCATTTAATTAACTGCATCTTTTTTTTCTATGATTTTAGCATTTGTTTCATAGTCTTGAGTGGATAAAAAAATTTAAAAATTGAATTAAATAAGAAAATTTCATCGCCCTTAGTGTTTTGAAAAAAGTATTCTAGTTTTTTATAGCATTTATATTATGTTATTTTATTTATATATTTATTATATTATTTTATTTACATACTTAGATTTGTTATTAAAAACACCTTTAAAAAAAATTTATTTGTTAATTTAAAAAAAAATTAATTAAATGTTATTATTGAGACTATAAAATTTTATGTAATTCAAAACAAACGATGTAAATTAATGAAATTAAACATTTGAAACGGTGTAAAACGATGAAATTAGTATTTATAGATTTTCCTTTCTTTTTTTTTTTATTTGAACAAGCTTGAGAACCAGAAACTAGGACTCTTAAAACAAAATTTAAAATATTAAAATGAAATTTTTTTATTGTGAGATATATACTTTTGAAATTTTGCAAACAAACTAATACTTATTTTTTGCATTTATGCTGGTCTCATTTATGATCTATTTATTTATATTTATCATTTGATTTATGCCCACTCTGGACTGCTATAATTTTTAATTGGATCATTTTATTAGTTCAAATTATTGCAAATTGTTTGATTGAATGGCTTATTGCTTTATTTTTGATTGGATCACCTCATTGCATATTTATTAATTTGAATATTTTTTATAATAATAATTTATTTTAGAATTGTAGAAATATTTAGTCGAAGACTTCAAGGTAGTTTTAATAATTGTTAATTTAGTTTTTCGTGTTAAAAAGGAATTTTTTGTTTTTAAAAGATAAGTATCTCAAGATAGTTATTAAAAAGTTTGTTTTAGTTCAAGAGAGACTAACCAAGCAAATTGCACTAGCTTTATTTGAGGCTGTGAGTCCTTCTGGTGTTGGTGTTGTTATTGAAGCTTGGTGAGTTGTTGTTGTTTTTTAAATCATTTAAATAATTTTTTTAATTATCTAATAAACTATAATAGTCTCAAAATGTTTTAAAGCAAACTTAAATATACACACTTTAACTGAATCACATTTTAAATAATAACAGAAAGAGATTCAAAAAAGATATTGTTTTTCTATGAAAAGGTTTTGGCAATAACAATTGCCGCAACCTTTTTATTAAGTCTCTTCAAACTTTTTCTTAAAAATATATTTATTTAAAACTAACTCATAAAATACATTTATAAAATGTGTTTGCATAATAAACCAAAGTTATAAATTATTATTTCGAAAAATATATATATATATATATATATATATATATATATATATATATATATATATATATATATATGAGGGTACAGCTCTAAAACTCAGTTTTAGAGCTGTAACCTCATTAGGAGATAATAGAATGAGTTGCCTAATCATAAAAACAGAGACACAAGCAAAACACATGCATTGAGTCAAGAAGATCCAGCATTCAACATCCTAAACTGGAAACAATTTAATAAAAATACATCTGCGCCAGCCTAATAGATGAAAAAGGGGTATGAGGCTGGTCAACAGATAGAATCTGTTTACCCATTAAGTCTTTGCCTAGGAGGCATTCTGTAAGACAGTAGCCGGATGCTTTTAACATCTGCCCAAGATGAGTAATTTTATTAGGGGGTGTTTTATGTCAGGAGTTGGCATCTCCTAGCCTTTGCCTAAAAAGGTGTATATAACAAGACAACAGGACATGAAGCAGATTGTACTGGGTTACATGTTACCAGTAGTAGGATAACCTGACCTGACTGGAGGGTAAATGTAACAATAGGCTACAAATTTACAACAACCTCTACCCACCAGGTGTATCCAGGGATGTAGAGGGGGTGCTAAACCACCATCTTATCCACCAAAAATTGCATTTTTTTTCTATAGAAGAGCGCCTTTTTTGAGCAACCAATAATTTTTAGATACAAAAAGCTATTTTAATTTTCTTTCAGACTACCGCCAAAAAATGAGAACCGTATTTTTATGTTATGGTGCATATGGAGCCGGTGGTTTAACACACCCTATTTTCAAAAATATTTCATTCATATAAAACTTTGTATATTTATGTAAAAAAGTATATATACTACTATATATTTAATTTACTAATTTACAAAATATAATAGTGGTGCACAGTCAACTCAAAGGAATAGGAAGTGTTTTATAAACACGACATGAATGTAAGCCAACATAAACCAACAAAAAATTTACATTAATCACAATAGTAATCAGCTTGACAAACTATTATATATAATGGCAGTTATATTATATATGGAACGACATTACAAAAGATAGCAAACATAAAAAAACAACCACTGTTAACAGAGTTTAAAATTTTAAATTTTCTAATTTAAATTTTTAAACTCTGATAACAGTGTTATCAGAGTTTAAAATTTTAATTATAATTGTTTATATTATATGCCATTTTAATGACATATAATATAATATAAAAAAGTTTATATTATATTATAACCTATTATTCAGATTGATTTTATATGTATAAGTCACTAATGCTAACAGAGTTTAAAAAGTTACAAATTTAGAAAAGTGTAAACAACTTAAAATATATAAGATATATAAAATATATAAACTTTTTCACAAAATAGTAATTTGATTGAAAAATTATTATATAATCTCACTGATGGCAGATACAGCTAAACATTAAAAAGAAAAAGAGAGTATACAAAAAAATAGAGTACAAAAAATTACAATTATTGAAGTGTAACAAACCAAAAATATATAAGATATATAAAATATATAGTTTTATATATCTTATATATTTTTGGAACTCAAAGTCATAAAAAAAGATATTTAAGATATTGTTTTTATATTTCATGAGTAAGGAAGAGTCCTCACTCATAAAATCGCCCACATGTTTCATAGATCTATCAAAACAATGATATATAGCAAGTAGCTAGTCTAACATGTACTTTGACTGTTTCTTCATAAGGTTTTAATAAAAACTAAAGAATATTTAATTAGCAAGTAATTGGATTAGCTCTCCTTTAAAATTTAATAGCTTTTAAGTTGTTACAAAAATGTAAATATAATTAGTATTGTTATAATTATCCAATATGTTATCAAAGGTTTGACCATTAAACATAGGAACGAGGAAGACGATTTTTTTGCCGACCTTAAACAATTAGGACCCTAATTATGAGGACTGAATATGTATGCATAAACATATGTTTATATTGATAATATAATATATATAAGACATATGATATAATAATGACAATATATATGATATTTACATGTGTTTATATATATATATATATATATATATATATATATATATATATATATATAAAATGTATATAAATATATATGTATATATAATAGTAATAGTGTAACAGTGATATGTAGCTATATATATTTTAAACCGGGAAACACATATATGGTTATACATGCGTTATGACAGCCTACACTACTCTTTATTTTATTTTTAATAGTTTACAATTTGTTAAAAATAAAAGTTACGTATAAAAAATTAGAGTTTAATAAATTTCACAAAATTTTTAATAAAAATTTATCGAGTCTTGCTTTAAAAGAGTTCAAAGACTGTGCATTCACAGTGTAAATTGGTGATGCATTTCATTCATTTGCAATACAATTACTAAAGAACGTTTGTCAAGATAAAGAATGCTTGACATTTTCTTTTTTAATTCTTAGATTATGACCTCTTATTGCTGATGCTGGTCCATTTGCTCCTAATGATGGTGCAAATTGTTGTGGTTTAAGCCATGTATATGATTTATATTGTTCAATAATTTATACTTTTGTATCAGATAGCAGCAAAAACGCTTAGTCGCCAACGTAGTCAATTTCATTTTGGATAGTCGTTCTTCATAACACAGATGTTTGAGGTTTTGTTCCAGTTTGGTTGCGCGATGTTAGATCTTTTCTAGTGTTTTAATGTCACCTTTCAAAGTAGGATTCCATACAGGGGTTATAAACTCAAAATAAGGACTATGTTTGATGACTTTGATCACATTCTGCACTTTTGCTGCGTAAACTTTGCCATTTGATGCCTAATCAGATCAACAGGGCAGTGGTATGCTTTCTGACGAATCCTTGTTTGCAGCTGAAATGTTTAGTGCTATATTATTTGTGACTGATTGTAGCTCTTGATTGATTGTAGATCTCTGTTCCACAAATATTGAATAATCACCCACAGTTATTTGTTCTGGATGTATGCCAGCAGCAGCAACACACCTCATTACATTGTTAATATTTGCAGCAATACATTGAGCCTCTGCAAATATACCAGCAACATATTCTTCAGAAACAGCTCGGTTAGAATGATTTCTCAGCCACTTAGCCACACACACAGGTTACTTCTGTATCATAATGCGAATTCAAGCTTTTAAAAAGTGAAATTTAGAGTGGCTGTAACTTGTGTGTACAGTGTGATGGAAGAAAATGATCCAATCGGTTTTCGAAAACTTGTTTATTGATCCATCCTGACTTATTGTTACCAATGGAACCTGAGAAGCTTTAATGTTGACTCTTGGAAAAAAAAAAATTTATTTTCCCAAAAGTCAACATTAAAGAAATTATATTTTTGCATTGCGCAAGGCAAAAATATAACTATCATTTACTGCATGTCAGCTACTGGTCACTATGTGCCGCCCTTATTTATTTTCCCAAGAGTCAAAAAAAAAGTGTCAAAAGTGGAAAAGATTGCTCTGCACTTTTAATTAAAAGTTGTTGCCTTAACAAAGGTAACTAACACTATGTTTGCCCTTTTTGCCACAATTTTACGCCTTTCTGGCAAATGGTTTTCCTTTGTTTCATCAACATTTTATTAATTTTCTTGTCAAATTTTCTTTATAGTTTTGGCAAATAAAAACCTATATATATCAATAGACTAGAGCAGCGATCAATTTTTATTTTATTAAATCCAATTTCTCATTGAATTGAAATGCCCTCTGGTAGATGTATGGACATTTCATGAAACCTTTAAACCGCTTTTCTACTGCACATTTTATTGAATGGCTATATATGTGTTGTAATTTATTTTGTTCTCAAAACTAATAAACTAAATTTTTAATATCCAAAGGAGTTAAACCATGCAAATTTGTTTCCATTTCAAAGATAAAATGACAAAGTTCATCTTCTTGATCATTAGTCAAAACAGTGCTGTAACCCAACTTCTTTTTAACTCCAGCTCCATTACTAACTTTACTTTAAATGACGTGTCCATATTAGGCTAATCGTACTGCTACTCCATTATCAAGAATACATAATAATGCATTGATTTATTAATTTAACATTAATTTAATATTAATTATCACTCTTCTTATAAGTCCTTTAAAAACAGCTCTTACCAGAAAAAAAAAGTTTGGTACTTTCAAGAGATATAACTTGATAAAACTTGCAAAAAGCCAACTATGTCAAAAAAACTTTTTCAACTAAAAATTATTTCTTGTGCAAATAAAATTGTTAGAATATTTTAGCGCTAAGTAACCAATAAATCTAATACATAGATAGCTGCCGGTTAAATAAAACTAATTTAAAAAAAAAAAGATATAACTGGGGTTCACATTAGGACTGGGTCTACATTAGGGCAGTTTTACTGTTTACAGTTTTACTAATTTTTACATACAGTAAATAAGTAATAAAGCTAACAATTTAATAAAATTTAACAAAAAGATTGAGGAGACTTTAGTGAGTAAAGTGATTTACAAATTTATCGTAAGTGATTTACACATGTTTTATCGTAAATTAAGTTCTTTAATTTTAGACAACTTTCAAGGCTAATATTTATTTAGATATATCTTAAGTTACTCTTAGTGATATCTATGTTGCTAAATATCTGCTTTCAATAATATGTTGATCCGAAAACTTTCAAGAATTCAAATGGTGCCAAAACAATCAAGTTGGGTGTTATTCTCATGAAGACTATTCCATGTTTCAAATATAATTTAATTTCTTTTTGAGAACTTAAAATTTCTTTCCATGCAAGCTTTCCTGTATTTCTTACCGAGTTTTTAATTTGGTTTTCAAAGTATATTTGATTTCAAATCTATTAAATGAAGTTTAAATTGAGTTATAATGACCTTTTGGAACGGTTTAATTAATTTCTTTACTATTTACAATACTAGTTTGTATAACATGCATTTTGATTTTGAAATCTAGAAAAGAAATGTTTAGCAAAATTCAAGTTTTTTTTAAAAAGTTAACCAGGTCACGTTTTAACATAGTTTGATTAGTTTCCATTTCTAATCTAAAAATACTATTTTCACTCTAATTTTATTTTATGTTTAAGAATTACATTTAAAAGCTAACAGTTTTTAAATAGAATGATGACATTTTTGCGTGCAAATTTTATTCACGCACTTTTATGGAACTGTGTTTAAGCAATGTTATATAAATAACTACGTACTTTGTTTTAATATAATTCTAAGAAACTTCAAATCATTATTTTGTCGCATCAAAAAAATAATTTCGAAAAAAATATTTTTATTACAATTAATTGATTTTTTTTATTTGATTCAATTAAATTAAAATATATGTCACACAATTTGGATAAAAGAGCCGTGTGCAGCTCACGACCGCTGGCCTAACTTATTTTGTGAAAAGACCTTGATTTTTTTTTTACTTTTAAAAGCTATAAACTCAAATACATTTGTTGGAAAAGAAAATTACTTCCCTTGCTTTATTTGGTTGGTTTAACTATGAGATTTCTATGAAATTTAATTTTAAAATAGTTTAAATTTTTTATTAATTTGAAATAATTAACTATTTGAAATTTTTTTTTTTAGTCACATGTGTATGGTAATGAGAGGTGTTCAAAAAGTTGGAGCTTCTACTGTGACTAGTTGTATGCTAGGAGCATTTCGAGATGACCCAAAATCTCGTAATGAGTTTCTCACATTAATTCGAAACAAGTAAAGTTTTGAATCATTTTTCAATGCGAATCTGTTTTTTCACCTAGAATTTGAGAAGTTTTTAATAACCATAGACTTTCTACCAACGACATTTTTAGAATTTAGTGTTCTGATCGTAATTTTTCTAGCATTTTCAAATTGTAGTTATAGGATTTTTTTTTTTCAAGTTGGGTGTGCATAAATTTATATATTTTACCAAGACTATTAGTTGCTAATTGTTTTCTGGCTAAGGGGTCGTCCATAAAGGACGTCATTCAGAATTTAATTACTAACCAGAAGTAGAAGTTTATTGGTTCTCTTCCGCGGAGATTTTCATTGAACATAAGGCGCTATATTAGTCTTAAAATCTCTGCGCACAAGAGCCAACATTCTCCTACTTTTTGTCATTAGTTAAACTTAAAGTGACATCTTTTATGGATGATCCCTAAGTAGCCAGGAAGCGAGGTAGGATGTCATTCTGCCACATTTTGACAAAGTAGAAACAATCCCACCATCTTTGTCTCCAATCAGGTTAGGTATTTTGAAATTAAAGAAAAGAATCCCGTTATTATTATTTCTCTACACACACACACACACAAACACACATCTATATAAATACAAGATCTATATATATTTATATATATGTATATTATATTATATATTTATATATGTATATTTTTTGTATTAACTATTTATGTATGTTTGTATAGATCGTTTTAAAACTTTTTTTGATGTTTAATGTTTTATATATTTATTTCTGTTATACTTTTTTAAAACTTTTATATTATATAAGTTATATATAAAGTAAAAAAGTTGTATATAAAGTAAAAAAAAAACATATCAAAGACATAAAAATTGATAAATAGAGTGGATCAAAAAAATATACAGATATCTTCACTGTATATTTTTTTAATCTACTTTATTTTATTTATCAATTTTTACATCTTTTCACATTTCTTATAAATATTGTGGTAGTGAATGTTTTTAAATTTTTAGATTTTTTGCATGTTATTAGCAAAAAAGATGTTTCGAAAACAAAGAAAAATTTTAAAGCAATAGTGAATTAATCAAAAAAATTGCATAAAGATCATGATGAAGGTACTCGTTGACGGTTGCTGACTGCAAACTATAGATTTAATTTTGCCAAATCCAGTGTCCGATTTGCCGACTAATAAATTTTGTAGGGGAGTTAGACACCTCCTTCTTACCTCGGGATGTCTTTAGTAAAGATTTTTTGTTACTATAACAGTCTAACAAATATAATTTAACAAAATCTGAGAAAAATTTAGTTACTATAACTTATTCTTGGAAAAAACAATTTAAACTAAATTAGTAAAAATTAAGTTTTGTGGTTTATACCATAACTTATAATATAATTACAATAAGTTACGATATAAAGATGTTTCCATCAAGGACTGGGCTGGGAAGTTAATTTGAAGATAATTCATTTTTAATTTAAACAGTGACAAATTCAGGAAGTAGCGCACTCGTTTAACAACTGATGATTCATTAATGTGATGAGAAAAACCCTTAAGACCACCTACTGGTCCATTTTGCACCAGTGCAAAAGCCAGTATTGGTGACTCAGAATATTACAGTAACTCCAATATTGGGGTTATTGTAATATTGGATAAAATCTGATACTGTAAACCAAGCAGCAGTCCTTGGCTTTCATGCCAAAAAAATAGGACAAGTTTTGTGGTTTAATTTTGAACAGCTTTAAAAGCATTTGTATTTTTCGTTCCTCATGTTGTACTCAAAATAAGGTCTCGCGAGGGGGGATTAAAGGACGTCAAACTTTTCAAGCAATGTTTGAATGTGTGTTTTAGAATACAGAAAAAAATCATACGAATTTACAGCTTTTGCTATTTTACTCAACGCACTTAATGCAAATGTTTTCATATTTTTAATCTAAATTGTTCTCTGTGGTAACAAACATACAATTTTTCCAGTCTGCAACATTATTTTTGTTAAGTTTTTAACAAAATCAACAACAAAATTCAATATATTTACCAGAAATAAAGATGTTTTATAATAACCATGTCATAACGTAAAAAAAATATGTTGTTTAAGCATAAGACATGTTATAAAAAAATAAATAAAACAGTTATATATAAAGTAAAAAAAAGTTGTATATAAAGTAAAAAAACACATCAAAAACATAAAAATTGATAAATAGAATGGATTAAAAAAATATACAGATATCTTCACTGTTATATTATATATTTTATATTATAATTAGGGGTGTACCAGAATCAAAATTTTGAGTTCCTGCCTTAATCGGATTTGGCGGAATCTTTAATAAAATTCCGGCCAGAACAAGAATTATATTTATGAAATTTTTTACCTACACGATTGAATGTGGAAGCCTGCACCTCAGCATCGTGGCTATATAATACATGTTTATAACCTATAAACATATATATATATATATATATATATATATATATATATATATATATATATATATATAACGTGAGTTATGCATATTTCGGACGTTTTTATCTTTGAATGAAAACTAAGACGTTTAAACTTAAGAAATTAAAAAATATTTTACATAATCTTGTAGATCTCAACAAGCTGCATAAAAACTTACCATTTAAAAAAAAAAGGTGTTATATTTTATTTAAGAATGTAATTATAAAAACAGTACTAAAAAATTCGAAATATCATGCAGTGCATGTTAATTCGGATTCCATTAAAAACGTATGGAAAAAATCAAAGTTGCGAAAATAAAACGTTTTTTTTTTTAGTAAAAAAAATAATCACATTCACGCGCCTACATTTAATGATCGGATTCTTTTTTTAATACAAAACCATTTAATTTAATTTCGGATTTTTATTCAACAGATAACTGCTTAGATTTGCATTCAAAAAAAAAATAAATTCAAATTGAAATTAAATCTCATTAATAAAAATAAACAAGTACCACAAAACCATATACCACATCTACTTTTACAACTCATCCATTGAAAATTGAAAGGGTCTTCCTGATGAATTTTACCACATTTACAAGCTGTGGGTTGAATAATTTGTGTGGTTTGCCATGAAGGAATAGTATTTTAATTATCGTCAATAGCTTCATTTGTATTTGCGACTACAGTGGACTCAACAATTTCATTTGTTTCATTAATTAATTTATTTTTTGCCTTATGCTTATTTGTCTTTGTTACTTGCTTGCATTTTTCAGAAGTAAGTTTTCGTTTTTCAGCTTCTTGTTTAAGTTTTTCAGCTGCTTGTTTACGTTTTTCAGCGTCTTCTTTACGCTTGTCAGCAATTTCTTTTTATTTTGTTGCTCTTTTGCTTGCTTGTTGAGCTATTTCATCTATTTTCTTTTTATCTTCATCTTTTTTAGCTATTAATTGAGCAACACAATTATCTGAAGTTAGGCAATTACCTTTAACTTGTTTACCTTTTGTTTTTTTCTGGACTGAGCTTTTTTCTCTTTGCAATATTTTAACTAACATATTTTCCATATTTGTTGAAGTGGTTGCTATATTAGATTTTACTACATTATTTATTTCTCGCAATAAATTATTACGCTTCACTAGTGAATTTGATGTTTTTGGTGTTGAAGTTAATGCTGATGTTGATGTATTATTTGTATTATTTTCATTTACTGATTTAAATACTTCATTAATATGACAATCAGCTGTTTTGTTGCGATTTAATGGAAACAAACCACATTGTGCAAATTGTGCAAAATAACTCCACTCTTGTGTCTAGGAGTGATAGCTACCCACCGTTGTGGAGGAACTCTCCACACTTTCCGCGAGTGAGTATATTTATGAGTTAATACAGTTTTTTATTATTTTTTAGATATAGATAAATAAGAGCTCATTATTTAAATTCTTGGTCAAGATTATCTCTATTTCTCTTTTAAACCAGTCAGTAAATATTTTTTGAGAAATAATAACTTTTTAAATGAGCCTTTCTGTCAAACAAACTTTAATCCATTTTGTGTTATCTATCGAGCGCCACACCTTTGGAATAAAATTATTTTGGCGAATTTTAATTTTGAAGTACCTATTACTTTTTGCCTTTTTAAAAAAAAAAAACTGAAAAACCTCATTCTTTTATTAGATAATATATTGAGTTATTATTAGTAGTAAAAGTTAAAAATATCTTTTGGTATTTTTTTTTTTTTTTGTTTATAGAAGTTTTATGTTTATAGAAGTTTATTCCTACTTATTTTATTTATTGTTCTTATACTTTTTACTTTTTAATTTATATGTTGGTTTACTCTGGATTAAAATCTGAAGAAAAGATCCTCTGATCTTTCTTCAGTCACAGATTGTTTGCCTTGCAATTTTGTAAAAGTTTATAAATTTTTTTTTTTATGTTATCATTTTTATTTGTTAAATGCTTTTTTAAGGTTCTGACGACAAGATCCTTGCGATCTTCTTTCAGATACCTTGTTTATGTTTATTATGTTTTATGCCATTGTAAGTTTATATTATTATTTTTATTATGGGCTGTACAACGATTAACAAATGTAAACCAAAAAAAATAAATAAAAATAAAAAAATTATTAAATTTAAAAAAGTAGTCTGTAAAAAATTTGTAATAATACCAAAAATTGCTGATGTTGTTATGTTCATATACATGCATATTATTTTTAAGTATGACAACTTTTATAAAAAAAAATTTTTAAAATTTGGCTTGGGCCCCTAATAACTATGGGTCTAAAAATCTAGCAAGAGTTTAACAAAAAGTGCCATGTTAATGCTACTTACAATCTCATAACCTACATTCATAGACTAACTTTTTTGTTTTGCAGGATCTGCAACGAGCAATTACTGGCACAAAATCATTCACTCTGGCACAAGAGTATCAACAGCATGTTATTTCTCCACAACAATGGTCACAGATGTCAACTGAAGACAAACATAAAGCAGTGAAAAAGTTATTCTATGCGAGGATACCAAGCACAATGTCAACATCAAGTGACGGAAAACTCAAAGTTCCTATGCCCAAGAGCAGTAAGAGACCAGGTCAAAGGAAAAGGCAAACAGCTGAACGATCAATGACAATGCCGAAACAGCAAAGAAAAACATGCTTTGGCAAATAAACAGAAATGAACTGGATAGTCTTCTTTAAATATAACTTTACAACTTGTAAATAACAAGAAATTAACGGATGACTAGCGTACCCAAGAGGGCCCGGTTTCTAATGAATGTTCCGAAAAATATTTTTTATACAACTGATTTTTTAATACGCAGAATCCTTAATTTAGGTTTCGGCCAATTATTTGAATAGATTAAGTTTATTACCGTTAATTCGTACATTATTTTAGGTTATTTTGGGTTATTTTGGGTTATTTCGAGTTATTTTGGGTTAATTATTCGTCAATCACATTGAATATAGTCTTATCGGTCAATTATTAGAATAGATTAAGTTTATTACAATTAATTCGTTCGTTATTTCGGGTTATTTTGGGTTAATTATTTGTCAATCATATCGCATATTGTCTTATCGTTCAATTATTTGAATAGATTAAGTTTATTACAGTTAATTCGTTCGTTGTTTTAGGTTATTTCGGGTTATTTTGGGTTAATTATTCGTCAATCATATCGATATTGTCTTAACGGTCAATTATTTGAATAGATTAAGTTTATACAGTTAATTCGAATGTTATTTCGGATTATTTCGGGTTATTTTGGGTTATTTGACAATGTTTGTTCTATTGTTATTTTATTGCTAGCGCCTCTGTTATCCCATAATGCTTTACGAGTGAAATTTAAAAAATTAATAGCCAAAAGGCGAATTGAATGTTTGTAATTACAGAGAACAAGTAAGATAAAAATAATATAACTTGCATTAAGTGCATTGAGTATAAACTTGTTTTGCTGTGTTATTTTTTAGAAATATATTCAACATAAATTTTTTTTGGAAACTAGAATTATGAAACTTTAATTCTGCATAGATGATGTAAACTTTTATTTATTTTGAAGTTAATTGTTGTTTAAAACCTGTTGTTTGGACATCAAGTAGATATCAAAAGAATGCTGGTGCATTTTTAAAGAAAATCTCTCACCTTTAAAAACCCTTTCTCTTACTATCATTTAAATATTATTAGAAAAATAGCCAGAGGCATTTATAATAAATACCAATTAGGTAAACATTTGCTTGTTATTTGAACATCATGTATATATCAAAAGAATGTTGGCTCATTTGTCTAATATATTTTCTCATCTTAAAAAACCTTTTTATTTTTTACTACCTGCTAATTTTTATTGAAAAAAAAGGCATGCTTGAACACCTTACTAATTTACCCTGATTTGGTAAACATTATCTTATTGCTTGGACAACAAAAAAATCTTTACCAAGTTAGAGGGTGCACCCAAAGGACTTCTAGCATATCAACCTAAAGTATCCAAATTATATTTGATAGGACCCTGTTAGAATATATTGAAAAATGCAAATAAAAATTTTTAATTTCAATAAACTATTAACATTTTCTTCAAAATCTATATTTTTTAACATATTAAAGGGTTTTGTAGACACCATTCTAGCTCCTTTTGTACACCGTTAGCATAAACGTATTTCCCATCGGAGGACCTTTCTTTTTCTACTAAGTTGTATGTTTTTTGATAAAAATTGACAAAGTTGTTATTTTTTTTTAATTTTGTTTCAAGGCCTAACGGTTCACACCTCCTTCCTTACTAATAGCGTGAAATATGCCCAAACCTTACTTCAAACCCTTGATCTCTTGCTTATAAAGCAAGTGCTCTAAAAAAAGTTATGACAATTTAAGTTAAGAAAAACTTAAAATTTGATCAAAGTTTTTTCAAGAAATCGTTATATCAAATATTTAAGAAATCCATATATAAAATGCCATAAATTTTTATAGAATCGTTTAATTTTGATAATTTCACTTTTACAATTCTGAATTGAAGAAATTTCTAATGATATATAACAATCTAGTATTTGATCAATTTAAAAGTTTCATGTCGCGTACATATTAAACGTCAAGTTGTGTGAGGTTTTAAAAAAATTGTCAAGTAAGTACTTTAGTGCAGTCAATAGGCGCAAACTTTATGCTATTTAGGGTAAAAGCATGACGCTTGGTGGATATGTTGATAAAGTTAAAACATTCGTTTTAAGACTCAGACCCGCTTTCAAAATGACCATAGATGGTCTCTATGGAAACTAGTACCTCTTCATAGCGACAACATTTTATTTTTTCAAAATTTAATAATTTATACACCAATCGAAAACTCAATAAAAATAAAGCCAAAAATATAAAAATACTATCTGGAAAAAATTTGCTGATAACAAGTTAGAGGGCTTTAAAAGGCTATAAATCCAGGTGGTAAAATAGATATAAAGTATTGATATATACATACAAAATTCAGAATTCGGCGTGACAGTTGTTTAAAAAACTTGTTTAATACCGTCAAAGTAATTGATCATTCGGCGTTGCTCCCGTTATATCCCGATTAAACATGGAATGGATGTGCTGTTGATTTTGTGTCATTATATTCCTCAGTTATTGTATTTCAGATTTGAGCTGATTGTATTAGCTTTTGTGCGATCAACAAGGGCTGAAAAATTTGATTTGTATAGGCAGTGCATTCGAAAACTGCTACCGTGATTATTTGCACTGGACCATACGCATTACTCGCACTGGTTATCCGTACATTATGCAGATATAATTCAGCTGAAAGAAACTAATCCAGAAATTACAAGAGTATTTCACAACGGCATGTATGTTGTAAACAAAAAAAAGAAAAATTTTTCTTCAATTGGGTTAGACCATGATCATAAACAAAATAACAAATGCGTCAAAGATAAAGTAGTTTGTTTTTTTTTTATTACAATAACAATAAAATGTCCAGTTAAAAAGGTGATCTGAAAAAATGAAATTTTTTAAAATGAAGTTGTTTTGGCAATACTTGTTTCTTATTTATTAGTGAAACACCCATGCATTAGACAAAAAAATTTCAAAGTTTATTAAGGGAAAATCGAGTTGACAGAAATTTCCCAAGAACTACTCCGTTGGATGATTTGTGGACCTGAGTTAGCTTAATGCGTATATGAATTTGAATCAAATTTACAATTCGCAAAAAATGATGATGATGATTTTGTGGAAACAAGTTTTAAACATCATGAACAAAATAAAAGTCATCAAAATCAATTTGTGTCGCAAGTTACAAATTTAGTTGATGTAATTTCAAACATGGGTAATCCTTTTAAAAAAGAAAGCTTAGATCACAAATATCTATGCTCAAAAAGAACTGCCAATTGTTTTTGCAACTGTACATTTCCTATCAGATCCAAGATGGCAACCTTAAGGATTTTTTTCCACACTTTTCCACCGTCAATTGTTGTGACCTATGAGGACTTATGTTGTGACCTATTAGGACTTATTTACAAAACAAAGTATCAACAAATCCAATCTTGAGCCTTTCAAAAATGAAGAAGCAGGCACTCGTATATTACTTCACACATTTTATGCTGCTATAATAGTGGACTCAAAAAGAACTCAGAACTGTAGATACTGATGTTGTTGTCATTGGTAAAACTAACTTTATATTATCTTAAAGTCAGAAAATATTTCATGTCATGAAAATAATTCTTATTAAAAAATCACATGATAATAGTTTTCTAATTTTAGGTTTAGGATATTTTCATAAGCTACATTTAGAAGAATTATGGGTATGGTTGAAACTGGTGAAAACCAAAGCTTCATTTCACTCCACGATCTTGTAAAATATCTTGGTCCAAAAAGAAATGTTTACCTCTATTTCACGCAATAACAAGTTGAAATCAAGTTCATTTTTTGCTGGAAAAAGGAAAAAACTTTCCTGGAAAACTTGGTGAAAATTTGAAGAACTCACTAACGCCTTGCAATCAATTTCCAATCGTCCCTCAAAGGAAGATATCATTAGTATTTTCCACTTAATTAAAAAATTTGTTGTGTTACTATATGACCCTACAAGTTCTTACAGTAATGTAAATGAATGCAGAAAAGATTTATTTACAATAATAATTTTTTTTTTTTAATTTTATATTATTATCTAACACTGTGTCATAAATTGACCCTCAGGTTAAACTTTATTCAACTTAAAAAAAATATATGCCATCAAATAGATATTTATTAGAGTATTAAAAATTAAACATTTTAAAAATCCAAGGGAGCATTTTTAGACTGGGGGGTCCAAATTCCTATTGAAAATATTAATAGTAAGAGGACAGAGGGGCCTTGACACTCCATTTGCCAAATTTTTTATATAAAATATAAATCTAGCATAAAATATAGAAATATATAAAAAAATTTTGTTTACATCCATCTCCCTTCCATCTTCTTTAAATAATAATGATAATATATGATGACTTTATTCACCAAAATACACTTGATTTTTTCAATAACTTTATGCTAAATTTATATATCTTTTATTTTTATTTTTTTCAAACATTGATTTTAGTGAACCTAAATCCGGCCTCTCGGTGATTTGTAGGCAGAAGACAAATTTTATAGAATATTATATAAAGCTAAATACCTTTACAGATCTTTATTTAATTGAGTTACTGCATAGTATTTATAAAGTTAATTAATAATGTCTTTATGTTACTATCTTCGTATTGATGAGAAGTCTGAAACTGCCTTATGCAAGTTCTCTCCGTGGTCTTTGTGACTTACCTTTCTTTTGTATCTTGCCCAAGTTGGTTTAAACTTAGAGTGAATAGCTTCTCCAGTTTGCTCTGCAAATCTAACTAGACCACATTGATTTTTTTCACAAAAAGGAACAATATGCGCTAACATGATCCGGACCTTCCATATTATAGGTAAGGTGTAATTATACCCTTTTGAAAACTCTATTAGGTAATTATATGAGTCTTTCAATCTAGCAATAGAATGTGTGACTTTGGGGCTAAGGAAATCACAGAAATAGTCATCCACGACACACTTTAAATCTTTGAAACATGTTATAATAGGTATTAGTTGTCGACAATCATTTAGGAATGCACCTTCTAGATCTTGAAGATAATTCAATATCTTGTTACAGTTCACTCCATCAAACCCTCCTCAATGATAGCCATGTCTGAGAATGTATTTTCCAGACAGCCACTGATAAAAGTTTGACCAGAGAGTAAAAACTAGGTCGCTGAGAACATTAATAAAACCCATAAATTTAAAGGCTTATTCTTCTTGATGAAGATCCAGAAGTTAAAGTTTATCACTTTAACTTCTGGATCTTCATCAAGAAGAATAAGCCTTTTTCGTATAACATTTTCATACAGCTGTGCTGTTTCTTTTTTTTCTCCTGCTTGATATTCAGAAAGATGAAGATCAAGGCTTCCAAACGTTCTTAGAGTTCCTGCATTTATAGTCTTCTCACTTTCACAATATGAACATGCATGGATGCCACCATGGCCAGATAAACCCATAATCATGTTAACCAACTTTAAATCCCATGCAACATGAAAACTCAGGCTGTCTAGCTGGATAATATCGAAAAAAAAATTTATATTCTAATATGTTTCTGGAACATCAATAGCAATAGCAATAAACTGTATACGTTGCACACCAGACCCAATATATTCGTCATATCCCCGAAGTTTACTTCTTTTTTTTATATTATTACTGTTAACTTTAAGTTCATCTGCATCAAAGATGTTAACACATATTTTCAATGAACCTCCTCCATCCACCTCCATCAATTGAAACTCGTACAATGGTATTATAAAGATTTAACCCTCTCTCACTTGTTTATAACAAAATCTGAAGAATCTTTTACAAAAACCAGGTTCCTATCAACCTTTTTATCCCCAACTTCAAATTGCATGGGCTGAACACTGTAATAATTTTTCACATTTAATTCAAGATCTGACAGTAACTTCGTCACTTCAAACTGGACAACTCTCTTTCCTGTTGCCTTGTTAAGAGTAGAAATCAGCTTTCTAGTTCCTCTGTTTGAAAGATCAAGATTTAGTTGAAGTTGCTTGAATGTTTCAAAAGAGATTTGCTGAATTTGATTTCTGTCTCCTTTGTTCTTAGGACGACCAACTCTTATTATTTGCGGTTTTCCGCAGGTGGCTAAATACAATAGATCACCTGAATTTACTTTTTCTTTGTTCATTTTTTCCTTGATTATTGAAGAAGCTACCTGCTCTGTACTGTGCATACCTTGTTCTTATGCCAATGATGTAAGGTTTTTTACAGCAGTTGATTTGCAGCATTTGTGCTCTAAGCCACGACCTAAATAAATATTGTATAATACTACATGATATTGATATAATACTATACCAATATCATGTAGTATTTTAAAATCTTCTGTTGGTATTACCTATTATTGACAGATCAGATCTTTAATGTGTTTTTTAGAGAAGTAGAAGAGCTCTCATCTCAATAATGTCAGACTTGCGCTTCTTAGAAATCCAATCAATCTAAATAATAATTATTCAGAATTGACATTAGAGCTTTTTATGACAGAATTGACATTTTTATAATTTAGCAGATATTTTAAAATTCTATTTTAACAGATGCAATTAACTTAAACCTAACCTTTTCTATCTTCTGTGTCCATCAGTTAGTGGTTTCTTTCTTTTTGCAAGCATGTACAAATTAGTTTTGCAATTTCCACATATAGAAAAAGGATAGACTGTAATTTCTTTCATGTATTCAGAGTATACATACGTCTGCACCAGTTTTTCAATAGTATCTTGGACTGCAATAAGACTCTTTTTAGTTTTTGTTTTCCAGCAAACACAACAATAACTATTTATATTCGTTTTTTATTTGCTAAAATTATAACAATGCCATGAGTATTATAATACAATTTTTTTAAGATTTAGAAAATTTATTTAACCTATCTTTAAATTATTGGCGCATTTCGCGCCAACAACTAAACAAAAAGTTTAAAT
The DNA here is from genome assembly GCF_022113875.1 of Hydra vulgaris. Classification (NCBI taxonomy): domain Eukaryota; kingdom Metazoa; phylum Cnidaria; class Hydrozoa; order Anthoathecata; family Hydridae; genus Hydra; species Hydra vulgaris. Next base: position 6,453,266 of record NC_061163.1, on the reverse strand, counting down.
ATATTTCTATACTTTATGCTAGATTTATATTTTATATAAAAAATTTGACAAGTGGAGGGTCAAGGCCCCTCTGCCCTCTTATTATGAATATTTTCAATAGGATTTTGAACCCCTCCCCCCAGTCTTAAAATGCACTCTTGGATTTTTAAAATTTTTAATTTTTAATAATCTAATAAATATCTCTTTGATGGCATATTTTTTTTTTAAGTTGGATAAAGTTCAAGCTGAGGGTCGATTTATGATACTGTGCTAAAGAAACTAAATTTATAAATTTCATAAATTGTCTTGTTAAATTTAACAAGCATAGTGTTTTCCCATAACTATCGAAAATTGGTTAAACAAGCAATCAATATAAAACAGCCATTGCAGCATAATCTTTTTTTAATTAAATTTTTAATACATCTAGACACTAGCGTAGGAAGGTCTATAAAGTTTTGGAGAAATTAAGGCATCATGGGTATATTTAAATTTATAAAAAATGGTATAAAAAATTATGCATTTGACATTTCTTAAAATTGCATAAAAAGTGTAAAAGATGTAAGTTTCATAATTACTATTGACAATTTTTCTTATCATAAGGACTGAAAAGGCATGTTTTTCTTCATGTTCCATGAAATTTAATTCACTAGCTAAAACATTAGTTATCAAAGCTGTTAATACTCTCGTTGTCATATCTTTATTGTTGGCACCACCAATGACACCAAGATAATTTACCTAAATAAATAAATTCACTTTGAACAACATTTAGAAATTTTATAAATATAAAATATATATATTTTTTTAATTTGTAAAACCATGTTTAATTAAATTTTTATTAAACAACGCCCCTTTATCTGGATTTCGGCCCCACCCGGATTTCGCTTTCCAAAAAAAAAAAAAACAACAGAAAAACCGAAATTAGGTACCTAAAGTCCAACATTAATTAGACTAATTGCTTATAATTATTTTTCGTTTAAATTTGGCAAGTTCATAGAAAATGCATAAAGCAAAATATTTTAATAATAAAAAAAACGGACTCTACATTTCTTCAACTACAAATCCATGTGACAACATTAACAAAATTTTCATGCAAAACTCTCAACAAATTAATCCATAAAAAAGTGTGGTAACAATACACAATAGTTTTATAAAAATCAAGCCTAACTTTTCTTCTTTTCAAAAGATGTCAAGGTTTATATATGTTTCTAAAAAGAACCACTTCAAAAACCCGTTTGCCTAGGGCTACTTGAAAAAAGTGGTATACTTGGTATAGCACTAATTAAACTAATTGCTTGTTATTTTTTTCATTGAAATTTGGCATGCGCATAGAAAATGCATGAAACAAACTATTTAAATAATAAAAAAAATGGACTCTACATTTCTTCGACCACATATTCATATGAGAACATCAACCTAGTATTCAGGAGCAAAATATCCCATAAAAAAGTTAGGTACTATACCAAAAAGTGTATAGTGCCCTACCGGCAAACCAAACCAAAAGCACGTGTATATTACGGGCAGTTTTACTAGAGTTTAACGCGTGCTTTTTGAGGTTTTAAAGTCAAATTTAAATATCCCATGTTTTTATCAGTGGTTTTATATTCCTTACGGAAAGTTATTACGATATAATACTACGTTTCCATAACGGTGAAACCATTAATACTTTATCTGGTATTTATGGTAAATAGTAATAGTTAATTTCACGGAATAAAACCCATTTTTGATACGTGTTATTCTTTTTGTTTTAGAAGGTTTTAAAAACGCAACAGAAACCAAGCGTAACTATTTTCTGAGTTGTGCAGGCTGGGTGTAAACCTATGTGTATATATGTTTCTAAAAAGAAACTCCGAAAAACTACGTCTGCCTCACGTCTGTAAAGTAAATTGTATAAAAAACATTTCAAGAAACTTACGTTTGTGTTGACTATTTTAACTAAAATAAATCCTTCGTCCACTTCTTCGCGTGATACAAACTGTTTCATTTCTCGTAAAACCACTTCTTCACGTGATACAAATTGTTTCAATGATATTAAACCACTTCTTCTCGTGATGCAAACTGTTTCAATATGATAATACTTTTATCACTAACTTTCATAACAAACAGTTTGTTTTCAAAAGTACGCGATATTTAAGCAAATTATCATAGCGTCGTTAAAAAAGAAAAAGACCTATAAAATTATAAATAACAGTTTTGTAAATCAAGTAAAAGATTTTTAACAAATGCAAGCAAAATTATTGAGCGTGGTTCACTTCCATATCTGGTACTTACAATGCTTAAACATAATAAAAAAATGTAATAAAAACAACGCAAAAAAAAACAACAACGTAAAAACGTAAACCTAATAAAAAAAATAGTTCGTTTCCATTTTTTATACTTATAACTTTAAACGTAAAAAAAAAAATTTTTTTAAAAAAGTAAAAAACCGCAAGAAAAAAAAAAAAAACTACAAAAAAGTATATGTAAACGTAAAAAAAACAATAAATTAAGTATTTTGATGAAAAGTTTGTCAATAATTTTTCTTTTTACAGTTTTGACTAAAAATGCAGACCATAAGTAGCTAACTATTTACTCTAGCCATAACCCAGCAAACAAAAAGATATCTAAAATGCATCTAATATGCATCTATAAACTGATCTAAAAGATGTCTAAATTCAGGTCTAGAACGGGACATAAATAGACGTCTATCTTATAGACGTCTTTTAGATGCATTTTATTCGACACAAATAATTGCCTTAGATGCATAAAAGATGTGAAATATACATCTTACAGATGCATATTAGATGTATAAAATACGTCTCTTAAATAGATGTCTAAGGCGCGTTTAAAAAAGATAGATAATAGATAATTTTTTAGTTAATAATAGCTCTTTTATGCATCTAATATACATCTAATATACATCTTTAAATGTATATTTCACATCTTTTATGCGTCTAAGGCATTTATTTGTGTCGAATAAAATGCATCTAAAAGACATCTATAAGATAGAAATCTATTTATGTCCCGTTCACGACGTGAATTTAGACGTCTTTTAGACCAGTTTTTAGATGCATATTAGATGCATTTTAGATATCTCTTTCTTTGCTGGGACTTGTTTGATACAAAGGCGTTACAGCGGTTAAATTAGTCATAAAAAAGGATTAAATTAAATAAGTAAAGAAACATTTTAACTAACATTAATTAATTTTTATTTCACAAAAATATACATAAGAAACTATATTTCTGCATTGCCGTCAACATTTTCTTCGACATCGCCGATATCTAAAATATATACATTAATGACATTTAAATGACTTTAAAAGACATGTAGAATTCTGAATCTATTTTTATGAAATATTTTATTTATATATATATATATATATATATATATATATATATATATATATATATATATATATATATATATATATATATATATATATATATATATATACACAGTCACGGACAAAATTGATAAAATCGAAACTCGAACAATAAAAACAAAATTATTTAATTCAGGATCTACGCAACTGCAATAACTTTATGTTTTTTTAAAAATTTGATTCCAAAGAAAAAAATATATATTTTTAACTCTTTATAATTCATTGCAAAAGTAACTCTATTAAACAAAACTAGCTATCTTACAACTTTTTTGTCCAAAATAAATGCGACATAAGTAAGAAACATCTTTTTTTATTATGAGTTTTTATTATGAAATATAATGTTTTGTCAGTAATATATATTAAAAATACAAGAATATCATGTCTGATTTTCATTTTAGTACTTTGTTGCACCACCTTTTGCTTTCACGACTGCTTCTAAACGTCTTGGCATGCTTTTTACAAGCTTTGACGTGACGTCAGTACCAATTGAATTCCAAGTTTCACTAAGAACCTCAAAAAATTCTTTTTTATTTGTTCGTTTTGAAGGAGGTATTTTAGATTTTAAAATTGCCCATAAATTTTCAATGGGGTAAAGGTCCGGGCTTTGTGGTGGCCATTTAAGGATGTTAACTTTACTTTTTTTGAGGAAATGTTGTGCCACTTTGCTGGTGTGTTTGGGGTCATTGTCTTGTTGAAAAAAGAACTTGCGATCTAAATTCAATTTTTTAGCGGATTGACATAAATGTTTGGAAAGCAAATCAACATACAATTGTCCTGTCATTATACCTTCAACATTCACCAGTCTTCCCACACCATTTGAAGCAAAGCATCCCCAAACCATAATTGAGCCACCTCCATGCTTGACAGTTTTTCTAAGATTTCTATCTAAGAGTGCATCACAAGGTCTGCGCCAAACTCTTTGTCGTTTTTTAAAGCCAAATATTTGAAATTTACTCTCATCAGATCATAACACTGAGTTCCAAAATGCCTCATCCTTGTTAATATGCAGTTTTGCAAATGCTAAGCGTTTTTTTTTGTTTATACCACTAATGAGGGGTTTACTTTTTTGAAGACGGTTTATTAAACCACTTGAATTAAGTCTTCTCTGTACAGTTCGACTGGAAACATTTAATTTAAGATTCTCAACAATCTGTCTTGAGGTTATTGTTGAATTTTGTTTCGCTATTCGCGCAATTAGCATATCAGTTCTTGTTGAAGTCTTAAGGGGGCGACCAAATCTTTTCTGATTTTCAACAGAATCAGTTGTTTCAAATTTTATACACATCTTTCTAACACCACTTATCGATATTTGATATTTTTCTGCACATTGCTTGTAGGTTAGGCCCTTTTTTCGATCACAAATGACCCGAGATCGGATGTCCAATGAATAATTTTGATGATGAACCATTATTATTGTTAGTTTTACTTTTTCTAAAAATAAATTCCAAAAAAATAAAGTTTAAAATGCTTATTTTTAATAAATTTAACAAAATCTCTTTAATAATAATCATTTTTAATAAATAGCTATTGACAAAACATTATATTTCATAATAAAAACTCAAATGTTTCTTACTTTCGTCACATTTATTTTTGAAAAAAAAATTGTGAGATAGCTAATTTTGTTTAATAGATTAACTTTTGCAAGGAATTATAAAAAGTTATAAATGTATTTATTTTTCTTAGGAATCAAATTTAAAAAAAAACATAAAATTATTGCAGTTATGTAGATCTTGACGTAAATAATTTTGTTTGTATTGTTAGAGTATCAATTTTATCAACAATGTTACTTAATTTTGTCCGTGACTGTGTATATATATATATATATATATATATATATATATATATATATATATATATATATATATATATATATATATATATATATATATATATATATATATATATATATATATATATATATATACACACATACAGTATCGGACAAAACCAGTGCAACCAAATGATGCTAATTTAGTTTCTTTGTATAAAAGTGCTGTATTTTTTCAATTTAGAGAAATAACTATGCAACTGTTTAGAGACAACATTCTTCAAATTTTATTTATCACAAAGTTCATTATTTGTACACGAAAATTAATAAATTAATCAAAAGTATTAAAAAAAGTTGATTTCCTTCTGGACAAAACAAGTGCAACTTCACAAAATGTTGACCAAGCTGTATTCATATCAATATTTTGTGGTGAATCCTTTGTTGTCGATCACAGCCTTGTATCTTTAAGGCATAGATTCGATCAGGTGATCAATGAAACTTTGTGGAATTGCTGCCTAGGCCTTTTGGATTTGTTCAAACAGTTGATCCTTATTACGAACACATTCATGATTAACTCTGCGGTTGACAATCTCCCACAGGTTTTCAATAGGGTTGAGATCCAGAGATTGAGGCGGCCAATCCATCACCAATAGATGGCTGTCTTGAAACCACTGCTTGACTACTTTTGCAGTGTGTTTGGGATCGTTGTCTTGCTGAAAAACCCATTTTATTGGTATATTCCATTCAGCATGAGGTAACATAACATCATTCAGGATATTTTTATACATGAAACGGTCCATTATTCCATAGATTCGATGTATTGGACCTAGACCATTAGCAGAAAAACACCCCCAGACCATTACATTACCTCCACCATGCTTCACAGTATATATATGTATGCTGCAAAATGGCACTTGTCAACGAAATTCTGCCTGTGTGCTGAATTTCCAGACTCCTATTCTGTTTACTGTGGTAGTATAGTTCGTTTCATTTTTAAGACATAAAATTAGGAGCACTTTTTAGCATTGTTCGATGTTGGTTGCAAATGTTTTGTCCAATACTGTATATACACATATATACATGTATATATATATACATGTATATATATATATATATATATATATATATATATATATATATATATATATATATATATATATATATATATATATAAAATATATATATATATATATATATATATATATATATATATATATATATATATATATATATATATATATATATATATATATATATATATATATATATATATATAAACAAGAAGATTTGTATCTCAACCAGATACAATAATAAACAACAATTTTTTTATGAAAAAACTAAAGGAACTTGTATTATGGATACAAAAATTCTAGCATGACACAAAAAAGTCGAAGAATATCTTTTTAATACAGATATCAGTTTTGTAAATACTATTAAAACTATACCTCGTAAAACACTCCATATATTTACTAGATTTTCTAAGCTTATCTTTTCCCCATAAACTTTTCGATTTAATTTGGACTGTAACTGATTCGAAAATAACCTGATAAATATTTTAACAATAAACTGAAATATATAAAGATTTTTATTTTAATATATGTAATAAATTAAAATATTATTTAATAAATGAATGCTTAAAATTATGAAAGGTAAAAGCATTAAATTTGAAAACAAAATGCTAAACAAGGTTTAGCATTACACTTACTTTAGCACACAAACAAACTTAAACACCTACAGCGAAGCTCCCGACTTTATCAAATTGTCATGTTAAAAGTAAATCTATAACAAATAACGGTCAAAAAGAATTGCTTTTGGTCCCTTTTAATCATATTTCTAATAATTAATAAAAACATAATCATTTACCTTTTCATGATCAAAAAAACATGTTCTCTTGGCTTTCCACCACCAATCTTTTTTAAACTATCAAGCTGAAATAAGTGTAATAAAAACTAGTGTAACTTAAATTTCTTTACAACATATTGAGTCTAACACAAGCTAGTTATTTTAGTTCATTTACAAATACTTTTTATTTAGATTCTAAACTTATAAACCAAATTTAAACAAACTTATTAAAAATTAAGATAATTAGATTATACCAAATTAGTATACTCAGTTTTATCTTTTAGTTTATTATCCAGTGTAACCACTTCGTCCACCAATTCTAGCAACTTCACCCCAGTAGCCTGAAACTTAATTTCTATAACTTCTTTTAAAAGAACTTTTATTTCTGCAAGCTCCTTGAGAATAACATTTTGCATCTCTACAAACAAGAATAAAAAGATTGATTAACATATTTAGCTCATAAAACCAAATAGCAAAACAATGAAATAAGAACTTTAAAATTCAAATTATGCTTGAGTAACTTAAACTAAAATTTCTAAAATACATGTAAGTTTTTTTATTACTCCATTGCAGAAGTTGCCATAATATTTTGGAAAACCTACTTTTTAAATCAGCTAAAACTTTATCCTGTAAAGGGCTATGATATTAAAGAATTTTGCTAAACTACTAAAGATAAAATGCTACACACATGATTTATCGGATCACAATATTATAAATAATCCATTTCTATTCTTTTATACCTATCTTTTACAATTATTTTAATACAAAAACAAATTAATAAAAAAGACCTCCACATTAACATTCAGTGGTGTAAAAACCAAAATTACTCACATTAAAACTTAAAACTCTTTGACAATGTGAACTTTGCTTGGTGTTCATCAATAAAATGTGAAGAAAAATTATCTTCTTCAATCTTTGAATCTGATAACAACTCTATTCAAAAGAAATAATTATAATTAGAACTATAAATAATCCCTCAACCATACCTGTTACTTAATTTAATCTTTCAACCAATTTTGTACTCTTTCAATTTCTGAATTCAAACAACTTCAGCATGCTTTCAATCAATTTTCAATTTTCATATCAAGTTGATTAAAGGATTATTTAATACAATAGAATGTTGTCAATGATATAAATATATGTAACCAATTTAACAACATTACAGATAATAGGACACCCAAATAGTTAAAATAAAAGGAAAATCTTAGTAATACATAAAAAAAGACTAATAGCTAGATAGATATTATTCAGATCAAATTAAACAAGAATCTATTTCAGTTTATAAATCGTTAAGAAAAAATTATGATATTTATGTTATACTTTTAGCATTGGGCTTATTCATAATAGGTGGCGGAGGTTCTGGCAATGAAGAACGGCATGATTTGTTATTCTTATTTTTAATGCTTTCTTTAACATATATCTCATCTGATGTAGAAAGTTGTATTCTTCACAACATGAAAATGAATCTAATTATAAAACATTTTGCTACAAAAAAGTAATTAAGTTACCTTTAAAAAAAAAAACAAAACAAGTTAGATACTGACTATCTGTTATCTTACACTTTATCAATGGAAATTTGTGCCATTCTTTTGTTGACAAAAGGTTGTTTTTCAGTGCATGATTATAGTTTTTTTTTTGGACAATAAATTTGTTGGTATTCTTTGTCAATCCACTTGTTTAGTGCATAATTACTTGGTTAGAAAAACATGCAGAAAAACTTTCCTTTAAAGTTGGGTTATGCTTATACTCATTAGGCTTTTGGTCATAAGAGTATTCATTGTACAAAATCGATGACTTATGATGGTCAAAATATTCTTTTTATTTTAGATTCGCAAGATAAGAAATCATTTCTTTTAGAAGTTTCAACATTCGATTTTTTTTCTATATGTACTGATGAAAATTTTAGTATTTTTTAATGTTCTTTTTGGACACGTTTACTGCGTCTCTTTTCGTATCCCCTTTTTGTAAAAGACATAAATGAATCTTGGTTTCTTGATAAAAACGATAAGTGCACAACCAATAAAACAATCTTTTATGTTATTGAAAAACACTCATATTATGAGTGTTTTTCAATAACACAAAAGATTGTTTTATTGGTTGTGCACTTATCGTTTTTATCGAGAAACCAAGATTCATATATGAGTCATATATATATATATATATATATATATATATATATATATATATATATATATATATATATATATATATATATATATATATATATATATATAATACATATATATATATATATATATATATATATATATATATATATATATATATATATATATATAAACAAAAGTTAGTCGTTGTTCTCAATTATAATTATATCTTAAACAATGTTAGTTTCTAAATGAAATAACAATAAGTTTAAACAACAACAATATAAAACAATATAAAAACAAGAAATGAATAATGTCACTATTTCTACATCCCCTTCCATGTTTTTAAGTGTCAATGAATATAAACATAATTTCTGGGTTCATTTCTTAAAGTCATTTAATGTCAAAGATTTCCCGGTTTCTGGTTGGTAGAATTTTTTGGGGATACGTAGCCTGGATGAACGTTTCAATGGTTGATCTCCTACGATTTCAGTATTTAATAAAGGTGGCATCGCTAGATGCGGCGAGCTTGTTGATAAAGATGCTGGCATCAACGGTAAGGGTACTGAAGTTGTTGGTAGAGGTAGTGGTGGTACTGCTGGTGCTAATGTAGAAGACGGTAGCAATACTGTAGATGGTGCTAGTTCCGGTTGGGATGGTATGACTTTGTTGCTACTTTCTGGGACATACTCTGTAAATGGTGTTGGCAAATCGGCAGAGTTATAGTGACTAGAGCTTGTTCTTGGTGGTGTAGTCAATGCAACTTTGGTTTCGTATGACTTTAGTGGGTTGAGGAATTTGCGCAAATATTTTCTATTTCTTAATGTTAGTCGACCTGTTCCTTCAACCTTAATGATGTATTGGTCATTTTCCTTACATTCAACAACTTTTCCACTACGATCCCATTTTTTAGGGTGGTTCCCTACTTGATTTTGTATGAAGACGCTGTCTCCTTCATGTAGTGGTGTGAGAAAACGTGTGTGTTCTTGAAGTGATTCAAGGGTCTTTGCATATCTTGTTCGTAATGCTTCTTCTTTTGCAGACCATGCATGTCTCCACGTTTTCAAGAATTGGTCGTTATTAAACATAGGTATTCTGGATTTTATCCTGGGCATGGCGTCGTGAATGGGATGGCCAAATAATACTTGAGCGGGGGATAACTGACAAGTAGGGTCTGGTGTGTTTCTTATTGTAAGCATTGCCCTTACAAAAGCGTTATTATTGAGATCACCATTTGGTCCCACATTATTTTCGAGGAGGCGTTTTGTTGACTTAACTGCAAGCTCAGCTCTTCCATTAGATTGTGGGTGGTGGGCTGATGAAATGCGATGAGTTATGCCCCATTGTTGTAGAAATTCTTTTGTTTCTCCAGAGATGAATTGAGGGCCACCGTCGGTTGAAATTTCTTCTGGGACTCCAAATGTTGTAAATAGTTTACGTAAGCATGTGATAAGACCTTTTGCACTCATTTCTGATGTTCCTGATTTTATTCTGTAGGCTTCGGTCCATCCAGAAAGTCTATCTCCAATGACCAGATAATCCCAGCCACGGAATTCAAAATAGTCAGCAAATATGCATTCAAATGGTGTCACAGGGATGTGAGGTCGGATGGGTGGTAGTCGTGCATTAGAAGGTGCATTTCGATTACAGCTGCAACAGTTATCGCGCTTACTTTGTATGCTGTGAGTGATACCTGGCCAGAAAACAGTGGCTTGAGCTCTGGCTGTCATTCCCGATACTCCTTGGTGGGCTGAGTGTAGTACGTCCAATATCTCTTTCCGTAGAGTAGGTGGGATTACAATTCTGTCATTGTATATTATAACCCCGTCGGACACCATCAAGTCATTGCGGTATTTCCAGAACGGTAAAAGATTTGGTATGAAGTTGTTCTTATTTTTTGGGAACCCGTTTTCTATTGCTAACATTAATGCTTTAAAATCGGTATCCTTTTCTGTCTCTGCTTTGACACTATCCCATGTTACTGCAATCATTTTATCTATGTCGTTTCGTATCGAGGCTATTATTAGTGATTCTGTGTTGTCAAAATCAGTATTTTGATTGCAAGTGGCTGAATTATCAGATTCCTTTGTGTTCTCTGCAGGGTAACGAGAAGTAGCATCTGCTGCCAGGTTTGTTTTTCCTGGTTGATGTTGGATGGTAAATTTCCATGGCAAAGTTCTCTGTTTTAGTCGGAAAAGTCGTGTGTTAGCAATTTCATCTAAGGTCCTATCTCCTAATAATTTGACAAGTGGTTTATGATCAGTTACTACCATAAGGTTATCACAACCTTGTGTGAAATATTTAGTCTGCTCCAGGCTCCATGCCGCTGCTAGCATTTCGCCCTCAACTGGTGCATATCGTACTGGTGCATATCGACGGAAAAAAACACATACTGAAACTTTTTAGTCCCTGTGTAATAAGAAACTAACATAAACAAAAGTTAGTCGTTGTTCTCAATTATAATTATATCTTAAACAATGTTAGTTTCTAAATGAAATAACAATAAGTTTAAACAACAACAATATAAAACAATATAAAAACAAGAAATGAATAATGTCACTATTTCTACAATATATTTATATATAAATATATATATATATATATATATATATATATTTTTTTTTTTTTAATTAAATTATCTTTTATTCTAGAAATAAAAATATCAACCTGAAAATATTAATTTTGTAATATTTCTGCAAAATAAATTTCAAATCACAAGGATTTTAGCAAACATGCTAAGCATCAAATCATCGAAATATTTTGTGAACTATAATAGCATGTTGTTTTATTATTTAAAATTTATCAAAAGAAATAATCATTAATGTTTTCCATAGGTTAAAATCTTCATGCTTTTTTCGTAGTAAGTTTAAGCATGGTTTTTAAATGGCGGTCATTTATAATTGTCGCTCCGTAAAATTAGTTGATATTTTTTTCTTGTTTTATAACAAATCTACACCTTTTCAAGATGTAAATGAGAACATGAAAGTTGTAATTAAGAAGTCGTAATATGTAATTAAGAAACACAACATGTAATTGAGAAAACGTTATATGTAATTGAGAAACACAACATGTAAATAAGAAGTCGTAACATGTAATTAAGAAACACAACATGTAATTGAGAAAACGTAAAATATAATTGAGAAATCATAATATGTAATTGAGAAATCGTAACTTGTAATTGAGAACACATAAATTAAAATAGCAAGTTCAAAGTCTAAAATAGCAAATTCACAGTCACAGCGCGTGGTCATCCTTCCCCGGACAAATCCCGCCATGGCCCTCGGATTACATACCGCATATTTATTGTTTTTAGTGTTAATTACGTTAAATTCATTTGCCCAAAAATTATAAATTTTTCCCTTAAATGTTTTTAGTGTTTATTATGTTAAATTCATTTGCCCAAAAATTATAAATTTTTCCCTAAATTTTTCCCTAAAAAATTAAATTTACGCTACAAATCTTGCGTCATTTTTAAGTGCGTCATTTTATACGCTCCATTTTTTTAGGCGCCATTTTTTTTAAGCGCCATTTCACACTTACTTCTTTAAAGCGATATCTAAATTAAAATTTTCGTGTTCTCAATAGACCTTTTCATAAATATCTGCGACGGAGAAAGGAGATTCTTCAAAGCGAGGCAGTGTTTGTAACAATCAAAACAAACTTTGCGTTTACATATAATTTAGTAGGGTTTAAACTTTAAATTATTATATATATATATAATATATATTATATATATATATATATATATATATATATATATATATATATATAATATATATATATATATATATATATATATATATATATATATATATATATATATATATATATATATATATATATATATATATATATATATATATATATATATATATATATATATATATATATATATATATATATATATATATATATATATATATATATATATATATATATATATATATATATATATATATATTAGAAACTGATTAAAAACTATTTTAAAATTTAAAAAAAAATTACATAACTGCCTACTTAGAAAAGGAAAGTATCCAGAAATAGAGGGCTAACCTAAGTGTACCTTTTAAGGCTAAAACTTACTGTGTGTATATATATATATGTATATATATATATATACATATATATATATATATATATATATATATATATATATATATATATATATAAATATATATATATATAAATATATATATATATATAAATATATATATATATATATATATATATATATATATATATATATATATATATATATATATATATATATATATATATATATATATATATATATATATATATATATATATGCCTAAGTTTAGCTCTCCATTTCTGGATTCTTTTCTTTTTCTTAATTGGCAGTTATGTAATTTTTTTTAATAGATTTTTTGTTTTTTTGTTTTAATTTTTACTAAATAAAAATTAATTTGAATATTTAAAACTTTCAACATCAGGAGTTATTTCTTGATTAACAAATTATTATTTTTTTTAATTAAATTTTTTATTTATTGCATTTTTTTGTATTTTTGTCTTTTTCTCTTTGTTTTTTAAATTCTTCACAAAATAGCTCCAAAGATACAGGTAGAATGCAACACCTTTATGTTTCTTCTCTTTACTTTACATATCAGCACTATTTTACTTGCTAAAATAATTTGCTAAAATTTATACAATGATCTGACAAATCATTTTTTTTTATACATATATTTAGTATATATACTATTTTCACCATGTACCAACTATAATATTTGGCCTTTATAATATTTGAATTTTATAAAAATCTATATTATTCTCTCCACAAGGATTCTTTAGTTTGCAATTTGTTGACTTAAAACTGTTTTGTTCAATAGTAAGTTTTTCTCTACCCTTAACCAAATAATGGTAAAACAATATTAACACTAAGTGGTCTATAGTATTCTGCTATTGTAAAGCCACAGTCAGTTTTACCTTGATTAACGTAATAAACATAAATCCTCCCCCGGGTGTATTTCCTACTAAAACTTTAACTATTGTATGATTTTTATTATCTAATTACATAATTTTGTGCATAAATAATTAAGATAGTTTATTAACTTTGTACTCTACACAATCAATGATACATTTTACAGTAGGGAGCTTTTCCTGCATTTATTAGGAAATTTTCTTCCTAACTCTCTCCATACAAGGCCATATGCAGATGTCTTATTGTTTGTGCATCAAGCGGCTTTAATACTCTTGGTCGTCCGGTAGATAAAGTGTTTTTGTTTATTAGTTGTTATAAAAAATTGTTTTTTCCATTTTTTTCCAGGATCTAAAAATGCTTAAACAGCTTGGTTATTGATGGAAATCCAGTATAAACTATACTGGATAAATGAATCTACTAATTTACCTTCATCAACATTTACTTTAAAGTCTACTTCCTCTAGTGGCGCTGACAATAATGTCGATAAAGAGATATCTACTTCATTTTGTGGCGATGAAAATTGTGCTGATGCAGACTAATCGTCATCGACATTTTTAAACAAACATTGTCTGAAACTTTGTGGTTTTCTGGATGTATCTGACACTGAAAATTTATTTCATGAGTGCAATATTGTCCTAAAAACTTTTATAAGTTTTATTTGTGTACCAAATGGGGTTTTATGGACCATTTCTTGTAAGAAATGCTTTTGACATAATCAAGTAGATTTGTTGTTTTTAAATTATCTTTCTTTTCTTGTCTTTTTATTAAGTTACACCAAATATTTCTTTCTACAGTTAAAAATGTGAAAAATATAATATTTGTTGGAACTCTAATTCCATTTACATTATCTATCATAGCTATTTGAAAAACATTTATAAAAAGCACATTGCAACCCAGACAATATCGCCATTTTTAAACATCGTCGATTTGTTTTGATTGTTACAAACACTGCCTCGTTTTCACGGAATGCTTTATGAAAAGGTCTATTACATCTTTCTATTTCTTAATTACAACTTACATTTTCTCAATTACATGTTACGATTCTTAATTACAATTTTCGTTTTCTAAATTACATCTTATGTTTCTTAATTACAACTTACGTTTTCTCAATTACATCTTACGTTTCTTAATTACAACTTTTGTTTTCTCAATTACATCTTACGATTTTTAATTACAATTTTTGTTTTCTCAATTACATCTTGAAAAGGTGTATATAAGACATCTTATAAGATGTCTTATAAGACATCTTATAAGATTTTTTTTTATCTAAACTTAGATGTCTCTAAGCTTATAGACATCTAAGTTTAGATGAAAAAAAAAATTATCTATGCACGATCTATTTTATGCATCTAAAATGCATCTAAAACAGAGCAAAAATAGTATATCTAGAATCAGACGTCTTTTTGATCTCTAATATACGTCTAAAATATACGTATCGGCAATAGATACAAATTAGACCAATTTTAGACGGTCTAAAAGACGTCTATTGTTTGCTGGGAACTCCTAATATATAGTAAGTTTCTAATAGAAACACTATTAATTTCTAAAGATTTCGGGGCTTAAAGCGCCAGTCTTTTTAAAAAAGTTTCTTGTTAAAAAAAGCGATTTAACTGAGTTAAATTGAGAAAATTTTCGAAAATTACAAAAAATGTTTTAATAGTTAAACTTGTAAAAATTAACTTTAAAAACATTTATATTAGCAAATTAACTCGCTTAAGTTTAATTATTGAAACAGTTTTCGTAAAGTAATTTATCCCCTTAATGTTTTGTGCATGGTTTCTGCTTTTTTATAAAGCAATATCTTTTTTACAAATCAATGATTTTTCAATAAAAACCATTAAAAAAGATGACAAAACTTAATCTGAAGATTACTGACGCGCTATGTAGATGTGTACTCCTTACATTCAATCAGTTATTGAAAAAAAAAAAAAAAAAACTATTCTGGACATCAATAAATAGTTTTTTTTTCTTTGAGTATTAAAAAAAAGTTACCTTTGACAAAACCATATTTATTAGATTTTAATTGTAATTAGTTTTGATTATATAGAAAGTACAAAATAAGTAATATTTATATTTATATTATAGTAAAATAACTTTTTTTCAGTTTATTTACTGTTATTATATAAACAGTTTTACTAATTCATTAATTCGGTTATTTTATTTTAATTTGGCCGAATTCAGTAACAAGTTTACAAACAAGAAATAAGAAAAATCATACAACTGTTAGAGGGTTTTAGGAATGCTGATGAAATAAGAAAATGTGTTCAACGGTACATTAAATATGTGAAATTTTAACTGTATTTTAACCTTATATACCCGTGTTCCGCATATAATAAGCGTCATGTTTTTAAAAAGCTGGCATTTCTAAAATATTGGTTAAAAATTTATTTCGACCAATTTTGATAAAAAAATATTTTTTTGTGAAAAAATAAAATAATATTAGTTTACATAAACTGGCATTAGGTTTTCAGCCTGCGCTTTTTTTTGCAATGTAGTATTAATATAATGTAGCATTATTTCGAGATGGGGTAAATAGGGTTAATGAGATTATAAATATTACGAACGTCAACATCATTTAAAATAATTTGTTAGTATCAAAATAAACGCATTTCTTAAATTGTTAAAAATTTCTTTAAAAGATTTAAAATGCAATGTCAATACAATATTATTTTAAGTTAAATTAAATGAAAAAGTCAATTATTATATATATACCAACCTGATTTTAAATGTGTGTGAACAGTGTTAATCTTTTCGATGCAACGAAAAAAACAATAAAATATGCCATTCCGTTGTTTTTCTTTTTTTCTTTTTTTAAGTAAAAACATAGAATCAAGTTGTAGCACTGCTTGTCAATCAAGATAAGTTAGTTTTTGTGAATTTCAGATAGTTTTTTGGATTAGATTTATTAAAATATGGAATCTACTATATATCGAAATTATATCAAACAAATGCTGTGTTTTTTTTTTCTTATCTATTCTCTCATCTTTATTATTATTTTTTTACTACAATGCCAAATTTTATGAAGAAACCTTGGCAAAGCATACTAAAACTCCTCAAAAAAAAAAAAGGGAAGGCAGGGGGGGTTGGAAAACAGAAATTTTTCCAAAAATTAAATAGAAGTCTAAATTTCACAACGAGACCCTAGAATCTATTTTTTTTTTTATATTTTACTGCATAAAAACTATCATTTTTTATCAGAGAATAAAAAAATTATTTTTTTATGAAGATACACCAAGCTAACTGAGAATAATATTTGACTACTTAATTAAAAGGCTGTTACTTGTTACCCTACTTGTTACCCTACTTGTTACCCTACTTGTTGCCCTACTTGTTGCCCTACTTGTTACCCTACTTGTTACCCTACTTTTTACCCTACTTGTTACCCTACTTGTTACACTACTTGTTACCCTACTTGTTACCCTACTTGTTACACTTGTCTGCTAATTTTTTTCCTTCTACCTCTTATTATGATTCCAGCAAAAAATATAAAGATGTATATATGTAATAAGCAAAAACTAGTCTTCAAAAATACATTTTTTTAAAATGAAAGAGCTTTACATTCACAGCCAACTTCTTGGAAGATAAAAGCAAAACAATCTGTGGGATGTTTTGCATTATTTTGCATTATTGTTGTCGTTGTTTTGCATGGAATATTTAAAAAAAGACAAGACTAACTAAATTAAAAATCAGTAAACTTTTATTTAAATTATAATTTTAAATTTAACATAAAGACGCGTAATTTTATAGCTTGTATTTATTTATCTTATAAAGATATTTAATAAAAAATGTATACTTTTTTTAATTTGCTCTTAATAAATATGTATTTTTAATTTAATTTTTCTTTGATTACAATTTCTAAGTACCAAATACACTATATAACTTGTTATTGGTTTGTGAAAAATATGAAATTTGTGTAAAGCACTATCAAATGCATTTTGATTGAAAAACTTCTCCTAGTTAAATATAAGTTTGTTAGGTAACATTTTTCTATTTTTTATTGAAAAAATACTCTTCTTGCACTAATTAAGTACAAGCTTGTTAGGTAAAATTTTTTTATTTTTGAAAAGCAATGAGCTTCATTTTCTTGATGTAGAATCAAAGCATAAAGCTTTATCTATTGTCTTTTTGACCCAAATGTGTTGTCTGTGACACAGTGGCGGATTAAGACATCTTGCGGCGCAGGACTATTTTTGTTTTTAGAGCCATTTTTATAGTCCAGAACCTAAAAATTATATAAAAAAAAAAAGATCCTTTAAAATATTTTGGGGCCTCTAAATTTGCGGGGCCTGGAGCCTATAGCCCTATAACCCCCTTGATCCGGCGCTGCTGTGACAAAAAAAAAAAAAAAATTATCGAAATTATCAACTGTTGTGATATTTTTTACCAGAAAATATTAAACGATCTGTGCTTTTAACAAAACGATCAGTACTTTTTTATTCAAATACCAGAGATCGTACAAATAGATAGATCATGCAGAGATCGTACAAATAGATAGATCATGCAGAGATCGTACAAATAGATAGAACATGCAGAGATCGTACAAATAGATAGAACATGCAGAGATTGTACAAATAGATAGAGCATGCAGAGATTGTACAAATAGATAGAACATGCAGACATCGTACAAATAGATAGAATATGCAGAGATCGTACAAATAGATAGAACATGCAGAGATCGTACATTGACTGAGTTAAATAGGTAGTGCATGTTGTAAGAGTATATACATCGACTGGCTTAAATAAGTAGAACATGCAGGGAGTGTACATTCATCAACAGAAGGTTTTGGTTTGGACAGGAAATATACCAATTATTAATTTTTTTTTTTGTTTTTAAACTTTTTCCGGACTATTACTTTTTATTAAAAAAAAATATTGATTGTTATCAATCAATATTTAGCAGCTGTTGTAGTTTGTGCATACCCAGTTGCCAGATACCTTAATGTTATTGCAAATCTTTCTTATGCAAGAATAGGTTCAATTTTTTTTATAAAGTTTTTGATTAAATAAGAGCTATAACATTTAACAAATGAAAACTTTTTTTAAGTTTAAAAATTTTTTTTATCAGTCTTTTATCATAATTGGAAAAAGTAAGCTCCTCTTTTAACTTAATCTCGTGGTAATTTTTTCTGACCTAAAAACGCTATTCTCTAATAATTTTTTCTTTCTTTCTTTTTGCCATACATAAATAGTCACCTACAACTTTCTGAGATTAAGTATAAATTCCTTGCTCAGCGCAACCGATTTTAAACGCAAATTGTAATTTTAACGAGGAAGCAAAAAACGCATTTTTCGATTGAAAACGTAATCGCGGTCATTTGTTTTGTAAACTTAA
>NC_061163.1:6368942-6423942 GCF_022113875.1 Hydra vulgaris | reverse complement strand
TACTATTCAAAGGAGTGGTTCAACGATAATAGTATTATGACAATACCGTGGCCTCCATATTCACCTGATTTGAACCCGATTGAAAACATTTGGGCTTGGATTGATCGTGAATTAGCAAAGGTTCAAATTTCCACACTTGGTCAGCTGAAGGAATTCCTTAAGGAGACCTGGTATGGGGTCCCAGAAGCGATGTGCAAAAATCTTGTTGAGTCTATGCCTAGAAGAGTTCTTAGTTGTATTAAAGCAAAAGGCGGATACACAAAATATTGATTGGTTCATAAATTACGCCTTCTAATGTATCGTGCGTCTAAATTTATGAATATTTTTTTTTGCCTAATTTTTTTAATACCATGTAGTTGTACCTAATTATTACTTAGTATTTCATTTTTTTTGTAAACTTTTTTTAAATTTTGTATTCTGTATGTATTTATCTGATAAATAAATCTTTTTTTGTCATTGTTTTATCGTTAAAATACCTAAAATTTTCTATTCTCAAATATGAGTGCGTCTAAATTTATGAAAACCACTGTATATATATATTAGGGTGATATATATATATATATATATATATATATATATATATATATATATATATATATATATATATATATATATATATATATATATATATATATATATATATATATATTAGGGTGATATATATATATATATATATATATATATATATATATATATATATATATATATATATATATATATATATATATATATATATATATATATATATATATATATATATATATATATATATATATATATTAGGGTGATATATTAGGCAAATCTGTTTTTAGGGGTCGAATAAACTACAAATTTAATTATCATTTTCTATGTTGTTATACAAGACATTTCTAAAAAAAGTTTTGAAAATATTTCCTAACTTAATTGGATCACCAGAATTAATGAAATTTTTTTGTGTGGCTTTACTAATAGGAAGATTGAAATTTCAGAAATTTTTAAAAATTTCAGCTCAAAAAATTCTCATCGAAAACTTCTTGAGATAACACATTTTGAAAAATGACCTGGTCTCTTTTAAAGAAACTATGTTTTACAATGTTTTTAATTGTATATTTATTTAAATACTCTTAATTATTCATTAAAAAACTTAATAAATTTTGCATTTAACAAGTTTATTAAATAAGGAATCCCATTATTGTACTTAATGAACATAAAAAAAAAGGTAAACTGTTTAAAATGTGAAAGACATTTTTAAAATGTTTTACAAACACATTTTCTGATACATAAAAAAAGTCAGTAAAAATGTTTCTTAAAAAATTGTTTTTTTACAATTATTAAGTATTTCTTTGGACCGGTTACATTTATAAAATAAAAAAAATTGTTGTAAAAATGTTGTAAAGTCGTGGGTAAAAGTAAAGCATAAGTGGTGATGAAGTTTGTCTGACAGGATAATTTAGTTATTATTATTATTGTTTTTTTTTTAACATTTTTGCTTCCAAAAAAGCTGCAAGCAACCACTATTAGAGTCGGAAGTTACTGGAAGAGAAAAGATGAAGATTGTAGAGCAAGATAACTATTGACAGACACTTTGCAATTTATATTTCAAATTATATAAATCAGGAAAGCAAGATGAAAAAAAAGATTGCAAATTATATAAATCAGGAAAGCAATAATGATTGCAATAACAATTGGCTTAAAAAAATTTAGTTTTATCTAAATTAAAGTTCACCAGCCACTGTGAGCCCCATGCTGTAGCAGAAGTAATATTCTTCTCAAGCTCAAGTAGCGCCTTCAAGCAATCAGAGAGTGTTGGCTTATCATGACAAGAATAAATGGGTGTATCATCAGCAAACAATGCTACCTTGGATGTGAGAATATCTGGAAAATCGTTAATGTAAATTAAAAAGAGTATAGGACCAAAGATTGAACCTTGAGGAACCCCTGAAGTTACAGGATATGAAGAAGAGTGCCGTCCATCGAGGACAACTTTTATACTACAATTGGACAGGAAGGATTCAATATTCTTAAAGATGTTACCAGATACACCATAAAAAGAAAGCTTATAGAGAAGATCAGCATGCCAAACTTTATCAAAAATCTCTCCACCTTGATCTAATGCACAATAAAACCTATTGGTTATTACTGTTAACAAATCAGCTGTAGAACGAAAAGATCAAAATCCATATTGATGATCAGAAAATAAGTTATTAAATTCAAGATGGGAGATTAAGTGTTGTTAATTAAAGATTCAAAATCCTTGCTTATGATAGGAAGAATACTAATGGGGCAGTAGTTAAATGAATCAGATTGCTCTCCAGAGTTTTTGATAACAGATAACAGAGTTTTGGGATAACAGATGCCGCTTTCCAGCATGCCGGAAAACAAGACTCACATAAGCACTTGTTAACTAGTTTTAAAACTATTGAATACAGCTCCAGAAAACACTTCTACAAGACTACAACATGTATGTTGTCTGGACCACAAGTTGTAGAAGAGTCAAAGCAGGAAATCACTTTAGATACAGAAGCTGGAGTGGTACAAGTATCAAGCAAAGGATCAACCTGTTTGAAGGCTATATCAGGTAGAATGCAACTGGTGGTTATTAGTGCTGATCCTCATCAAAACGCCAGTAATAATAAACGTAACTCCAAGGAGATGTTTATTACTTAATCATTACACAAATTATGTTTACACATTAGCATTATTTATTTTTTTTCCATTGATGCACATAAGAATTAATATTTTTTACCATTTCCATTACATTATTGCCTTACATTGTTGTATGCATACTTACTATTTTATAGTCAATTTTTTGTTTTATAAGTTTTTTTTTGGTAATATATTTGTTGTATATCTTAGTTTATTTTAAGTGTTTATAAAAAATTTTTATTTTTTATTGTCTGTCATATATTTATATTTGTATTATCTTATATTTTATTATTGTCTGTCTTATATATTTTTAATTATTCTTCTATTAATCTTTATTTTTTTCTTGACAACTGTCAAAATAAGCTTTGTTCGAAAAAATAATTCTCCTTTATTCTAATGTACTACTCTTTATTTTAATGGTTCAGGCTGGGAATCAAAAGAGAGACTGAAGGGTCTTGTGAAGGTTGAGTGAATTTAGTTTTTTCGACTTTGAAAGTTCAGAGTTGAGGTACTTTCGGTTGTGGTTGATCAGCTGGCTCATCTTTACAACATTTATTTTGTAACTACCATTGGTACCTTCAATTGATTCAAGATTTTTTGTGAATTGTTGAAAGATTAGGTTCACCATTTTGAATTTTTATAATTTGTTAGAGATAAACTTAACAAATATATTTTAACTAAGTTTCTAACCGTATCCTTCTTTTATATTCTTTAAAATTAATAAAAATTTAACAATTACATATTGGTTTTACTGTTTTTCATTATCGGTATATTTATTATATTAAAATGCTTTATTATCAAAATTTTCTAATAAAAATAACTCTTGATTTTCATCAATACAATTGGTATTTGATGAAAATTGTTTTAAATTTAAGTTTTTGTGACACGAATGCCAAAAAGTTTTTTTTGAGCGATATGAAACCAGTTTCTTGTGATGATGTGGAAACATTTTCTCTAAAAAAATTTAATAATCTTTTATTTGCCATTTAAATTAAATTTTTATGTCAATATATATGTAATAAATTATAAACATTATTTAAATCAATGGTTACCTTATACTTCTGCAACTAATGTATAAAATACCACCCATAAGCCATGGTTTTCTTACAGCAGAAACAACAGATTTGGGCTGACATGTTTTATCATTACATAGCACTGCTATACTTGATATTCACTGCTTCTATCACTGCTTCGATCTTCGATGCAGCGATCGATCTACTTCGATCACTGCTTCTAGATATAAATCACGAGCTGCTATTAACAGCTCATAATTTATTTCTAGAGGATTAGAAATAGTTTTGGTGGGTTTTTCATAATTTGTATTAAAATTTAGTAATTTGTACCATTGATAAAAAATATCTTAAAATGTATTTTAAGACATTTTGTAGACAAAGTTCTGTAATTAATTATAATTTGTAGACAAAATTCTGTAATTAATTATGTGTGTTTATCCTAATAAAAATATTTCAGTATTAGAACGTGTTAATCAGGGGTGCGGAGTCGTAAAAAAAAGATAACGACTCCGACTCCAGTTGTTGAAATTTTTTGAGTACAACTCCGACTCCAACTCTGACTCCAACTCTTTGAATTCTTTAAAAAGTATTGCGAGATAAGTTGAAATTTTTTTTTTGACAAATATATGCAACGTTCTTTGAAGTTTAGTATGAACATAAGGTTAATTGAATGTTTTGTACATACACGTGCAATACCAAGAAATATTACTATCGGAATTGGAGTCGCGATATTTTTTAGCGACTCCGACTACGCTAAAATTGACGCAACTCCGACTCCACAGCCCTGGTGTTAATAATGCCATTTTAAATTAAAAAAGTTTCATAAAATTTATTATTGTGTTATGTGGGTATAATGCCGCATAGGTCCGGCTATGCAAACTTTAAAAAAAAAAACTTTAATCCTAAAAATGTAATAAACATTAAATATTCAAACCCCTAGGTAGATCAGGGAATTTTGGAAAAGTTAAAATAGAATGGGAAAATAGTGGTGAAGTTGTAGTTTTTTTGACCCCTAAAAACAGATCTGCCTATTATATATACAGTGTGGGAAATAACGGTTGGTCAACAGTCATTGACCCCCTGAAATGACTAAAAATGCTATTTTGACCTCCCAAAATGAATTCTTGCCAGTCATGGTTGACTGGTTTTAAATTAAAATCAGAGATTTAAAAGCAAGGTTTGACAAATAATCAGTTATTTGGAAAATGCATATACTAAAAATTTATAAAATTATTTAAATTTTAAAAAAGCGTTTAAAATAGTTTTCTTGTTTATGGTACGCTACTTTAATTGCTAGCGGGTCTTCAAGCAAAAAGTTTGAAAGCGATTGGAAGGTAAAGCAAATTTTTTCTTTAATCCTTTTATTTTTCAGTACTGCCTGGTTTTTATTTTTGTTTTAAAAACGTTTCAATAAATTTATTTTTTTATCATTATAATTCAATAATTAAAAATTAATAGTTTATTAATAATTTTATATTATTACTTCTGGTACTTATAATATATTTGAGTATATATATATTTCATTTATCGTTTTTAAAACTTTTATATATTAATTATTGCATATTAATAGAATTCAGTATTTTTATTGCTTTAACAAACCTGAACTCATTAATTCGCTTTGTTGACAAATGTATTGCATGTAACAAATACATAACGATGTAAACTATAATCATTAAGATTTTTGATTCATTTATTTAAATTAATTTTATTTTACCGATGGTGAAAATCCGTTTTTCTTAAAAGATTGAAGTTCTTATTTTATTATTTTATTAAAAATGTTATTTATTATTTTATTAATAATATATAATAAATTACGTGTTTAACTATGAACAGTTTTTCTTTCATCTGTACTTAGTCAATTTGTTTTAATTTTCTCTCAATCTTTTTATTTATTTTCTTATAAGTTTTGCAGCATATTGCAAATAAATGAATGAATGGTTTATAGAAAATTAAAAATTACTAATTGAGCGCTTGAGCTTTTTTATTATAACAGGTTTATTAAAAAAGTATATATTTATTAAAAATTTGGTTTTATGTATATGAAATAATTTTATAGTGTAAACAAATTGTTTAATGTTTTAAAATTTAATTTTAAAATTTAATTTTTTAAATTTGTTTCATTGAACAATTAATTTGTCTTCCAAGTATTAAACAAATAAATATACTAAGAAGACAAATGTTTAAAACAATTTAAAGTATTAAATATTCAGTTTACATAGATCTGTAAACAAGAGTTCGTAACTAATTAACAGCGGTTTTTGAAACGATTTTAATGAGCAAGAGATATAAAATGTGCGAAAGTTTTGCTTCTTTAACTTCAGAGATTTATTTCATTATTATTCGAAATTGTTATATATGTAATTAAGAACATAATCTCAACTGTACTTTTTCGCTCAACTTTTCCTGCCATTTGGGAAGTTATTGCAATGAATGAATTATTTTAAAAAAAATTAAAAATTATCAATTGCATGTTTGCGCTTTTAAAAAAAGCATTGATTTTATTTAAAATTGTTATTATTAAAATAATTTACCCTTCAAGCATTGAATTTATAAAGTTTCAAGAAGAACTGTTACTAAGATTTAAACAAAACAAAACAAAATTAACTGTTATTATCAATAATTACTAACCATTAAATTAACTGTTATTATTAAAAATTATACCTTGATTTGGAATAATTGTTGTTAGGGTCGTTCTAAAAACTTTTTTTGAAAATGACTGCGGGCACACCCTGAATATGTTGTATATAATAAAAAAATGCTGGATGTAAAAAATTTTTGAATAAAAAATATTTTAAGGGGTTCCTACAGACCTTCCACCTTCGAAATTTCAAAAATAATAATCATCTTTTAAAAAAACATCAATAAAAAAAATTATAATCAAAAAATCTTGTTATATTTCCCATTTTTTTTCATTTTTAGTTAAAAAACATAATTTTCTGTTCCATAAATTTAAAATAAAAATTTAATTATAAAATGATTAATATTTTTGAAATTTTTATATAATTTTGCTTTGTTTGAGACCCAACATGACATACTTTTGAAAAACTTTTTTTGTAATGATATTAGGGATCTATTTAATGTTCAAGGGTTGGTATAAATATATATATATATATATATATATATATATATATATATATATATATATATATATATATACATATATATATATATACACACATATATATATATATATATATATATATATACATATATATACATATATATACATATATATATATATATATATATATATATATATATATATATATATATATATATATATATATATATATATATATATATGCATATATATATATATATATATATATATATATATATATATATATATATATATATATATATATATATATATATATATATATATATATATATATATATTAGAATTGGGGTAAAAATAAACAAAAGTATGAATTTCATCACAATACTCCTTATTTATTTGCGAATCCATGTATAAAACCATGTATGTAAAAAACCAAAATTTTTTACAGGAAGTGCTCCATTTTTATTCTTTAACTTCAGACAGGTACCTAATATTATAGAAAAAAATTTGTTCAAAAGTATGTCATGTTGGATCTCAAAAGAAATGAAAGTGAAAGTATGTCATGCTGGGTGCATTTCTTTTAAAGAATTTTTTTAAGGATGTTTAAGGGTAAAAATGGGTTTAATGATGTTTAAGGGTAAACATAAAATCAACATGGTAACAATTTTAAGATAAAAAAAAAATTACGATTTTGTTATAGTAGAAACAATTCCAAAAAGTAATCGTGGCTTTTTTATTAACTCTTCTATTTGATTGTAAATAGTTGAAAACTTTGGTCGTTTCACACGATCTTTATCCCAACATATCAACATGAGATCATGGATGGCTTTTGGGCAATGCTAAAACATATCTTATATGAATAAAATGTATTATAAAGAATTAAAAAATGCATACATGTAAAAGTACAAACTGTTATATTTATTTAAAAATAATTTTATGTAGTTTAAGATATGTTGTGCTTAAATTGACTTTTTTTTAAGTTGCAATTTTGTTAAATTAAATCTTAGAGTAGGGTTTTTATGTGGAACAATTTTTATGTGAAATATTATTAAATTTTTGCAAATTTTTAAAATTCTTATTTAACTGGTAGCATTATTGTTTATTTAGCGTGGCTCTCTAATGGTATGATATCAAAGCAATATCTAATATAAACACTTTCCATTAAACACTTAGAGGAAAATTTGTGTATTTTTTAATGTATTCTCGAGTCCTTAATGCAAGGAGGATGGGAATAAAGGAGAAGGTGGGGTGGGGTTTTATACTTTAGTAAGAAATAATTTAAAAGCTCATTGACAAATCAAGATTTACTTGGTCGGCTATATTTAAAGCCTGTTTATACTGAAAGTTTTTGTTTTTATCAATGACAATTATTTTCTAATTTTTAAGACCAATTTTCACTGATTTTTTTTTTTTTTCGATAAGTAAAAATTAATAAAGGGGGGGGGGGGTCTTAATAAGCTTGGGGTGGGTGGGAAAATTTTTCAAAAATTAATAATTGCTGCCCCCTTCCCCCTTTTTTTTTTTTATGAGGGACTCCAGAGTACTCTAAAGAAGTTTTATCTTTAAATCTTTACAAAAAGTTACATCTTTAAATATATCTTTGATCAAAACTGTAAAAATGAGAATCATAATTATAGACAAATGTTGTAAAAAAAAACAAAAACCGAGAGCAAATGCTAGTTATGCTATTATGCAATAATTGAATAACGGTTGCTTAAGAAACAAAAGAAAGTAAAAAAAGAAAAACATGTCATTATTTTCAATATAAATACTTCAAAAAATGATAATAAACACAAAGAAAATGGAAAAATCAGTTGGTCAATCAATTAATATTTTTGTAATCTAAACAGCAAATTTAATATGTTATATAAAATAAAGCTAAAAATATGATATTAAAAAATTCTTCAAATTTTTGAAAAAAGTTATCAATAGAATATGAAAAGGTATAAATTCTTACTCAACACAAAATAAATCTAGCAAATTGTTGACTTATTTTGTAAATCAAAAATCAAAAAAAATGCAATGAAAAAATCTATGAAAATGCAATGAATATTTAATTTTTATGATGAATATTTATTAAAATTATCATTAAAGTATTAGAAATTATCAACAGAAAAAGTTATTTAGAGAAAACTGAAAAAAAAAAAAAAAAAAAAAAAATTAAAAGTACCCATAATTTTTTTGGATAGAATGAACAGGATTAGCATAATAATAATAAGGGTCATGTCATTACTTTTTGCTATAAATTTACCCTTTAAAATTGAATTGTAAATTAATTAAACAAAAAAAAAAGGTATGTAATGGAAATTGAGTTCATATGAATGAATTCTTTGCTACAAAACCTGTTTTAATAAAGACTAGTGTTACAATAAATGATTATAATATTATGAAATGGTGTGAATATATTGTAGAATACAGAATTGAGAAATGGCTAATTGTTATAATGTTTATTATAATAGTTGATGCAATTTATTACTACTAGTCATAAGCTATTTTTATATATAACTACACCTCATTTTCTTTACAAATAGGAATGTTAGTAAATATAACAGTCTAACCAATGAAGTTGCTAAAATTATTCATTTTACTTTTAAATACAAATTTGAAGAGTTTGAAAAAAATAGCTCTACAAAAAAGAAAACTTTATTTTTGTTGTGGTTAACCTAAAATTCAAAATTTACAAATCAGTGTGAAAATTAAATATATTGCATAATTAACATCTATTTTACATTAAACAAAATTTTACATAAGATAATGAACTAAGTTTAAAAAATAAGTCTTGATATTTAAACATACCATCGGTGGAGGTAATCTATAACCAGAAGTTATACGATCCATTACCTATAAAAATATTTATTTTTTGAAAGATTAAATTGGTAATACAAAGTATTATCTCCACAGTAATAAACTTTTTTAAATAAAGTTGCTTCTTTTAAAAGATTTTTTATGAGTTAATGTCATAGCTCATCATTCCACATGGAATGAAGAATTATCACACCAGCACGGGGTTGTAGCTCTTTTGACAAAGAGTGATAGCTTCTGGCCTTCGGTGATAATGAGTGTGATTAGCTTTCTATTCACCTGATTTGAAAGCAAACAAAAACATAATGAGACCATACTAGACGACTAAACAGAACATACTAATACACTACACCATCACACCTGCAGATCTGCCTTTAGATTTCGATAGTCTCTAAAATCAGTAAATCAAATATTTGTTCTTTTTTGCTTATTTGTTTATTTGCTTTTGAGTTACCCAAGGATGAGGATTACAAGGGTGAGTGATTATCCATTTAGACTTTACCAGATAATTAGACATAACTAACATGTGCACCACACTATCGCATCTGTAGATATTTTCAGTTTCAAACACCATTTTTGTAGCACACCTCACCACCTATTATATTTTTCAATTTTTATTTTTTTATTTTTGTCTTAGTAAATTTAAATATTTTATTTGCACAAAACCTCTCAGTTCTTGTAGCTTAGTAGATAGTGTGCCACCTACGGTGTCTGCGGTTCCAGATTCAATGCGGGTCTGCATCTTTTGTTACATTTATTTTATGTGTATATACAAGCATTTTATCGTATTATCTTATTATCCTCAAAAATATTTTATGCCTATTATTATCATTTTTAATTATTATGTATTAGACCACCATCCTCTCTGATATAACACAGATAACTTTATTATACACATCATAAAGGGTTACAACGAAGCTTGTTATCTCTAAATTCTTAAATAGCGAGCTAACTTTCTACTCACCTAACTGGTGTACATATACCTACAGAGAATCACTGTACTATTTAACCACCCTTAGCTTAGCACCTACAACGCTAAATCGTTTTCTTTATAATTTTCTAGAACAGCTCAGAAACAAAGGAAATTCACATCAATAACAATGAAAGATTTATTTAATACTCTAAACATCTAAAGATTGTTTTACAATAAGATAAGGGTGGAAAAAGCAAGAGCCACCACTGAAATGATTAATCAAATGATCACAAACAAATTGGACCATGACCTCATTGAAGCGGAGAGGCAAGTATTGATGTCTGCAGTTGATGTCTGAAAAAATGACTACTTTGTTGAGTATTGCAAAATGTTTGAAAAGTTTAATTTAGTCAATAATGCATTATTTATTGTCAGTATGTATTGAGCATAAGTTTAATTGGTTAATTTAATCAATAAATTTAATTAGTTATGAAAATAAATAAAGTAAAATAAAACATTTTTGCAATAAAAAAATTTATGATTTCATGATTTTTTTTACTTTAACTTTAACTCAATTGTATATAAATAAATTTATACTATATAAATATAATAAATATTCTCTTATGTTAGATATTACATACTACTCAAAAAATTGGACAAACCTCAAAATTACTCCAATCCCAATATGGTCGTTCCCCATAAGACATGATCTCCCACAATAATATTCCAAATGACCAAACATCAGATGCTGTTGTGAACTTTTTAAACTGAATAGCTTCTGGTGCAGTCCATCTAATTGGAATTTTGCCTCCCTTTATAAATTAGTGAAAAATTCTTTAGTTGTTAAACAGTTGGGTTTGTTTAAAATTTAAAGGTTATTTCCTTTATTTTTAAACCAATCTCAGTTAAGCAAAATTTATCACTAATAAGGTTAATTATTGGTTAATTTACTTGTCAGAAATAAGAAATAGGGCAAAGTAAACAGTAATTAACTTGATAACTATTGAAAAATAAATATATTCTATAGTATATAGGAAGGCCACCAAGTTGATATAAAAGTAGAAATACAAGTATTCAGTAGATCAAATTTATTTTTTTTTGCTTACAAATTTTATAAAAACAAACCGCCTAAATAAGAGTGTCTTGTTTATATGTTTACGTTTAAAATTTATTTCACAAAAGATTTTTTTAGTTAAATTATTCGAGATTTTTATTTAAAGTCAATATTATAGTATGGTAATACTTCAAAGCAACATTTTACAATGTTTATACTTTTTAACAAAATTCTTTAATGATCCATGAACCAATAAAACAATTTAATGAAACCCAGTTGGTTTTTTTTTCTTTATACTTATTTTTGAAAAACTTGGTTTGTGCTTTAGAACATTAGGGTATAGTATAGTATTAAAAAATAGTAATAATAAAAGCACTATTCTATATATTTGGTCTTTTTTTTTCTTTTCTTATAAATGTTTTTCAATAGAAATATTTTGTAAAATATTGGTAACACAGATGTTTTATCATACCCTTGTATCGTAAATGTCATTTGTAAGTACTCTGCTCATGCCAAAGTCAGATATTTTGCATGTGTTATGTTTATCAACTAAAATATTTCTTGCAGCAAGGTCCTAAAAATAATATTAATTATATTAGTTATTATAATAATATAAGCAATACACTATTGTTTATTATACATACTGTTTATAATAAACAATAGTGTATAATACAATGGTATAGGTGTTAAATATTTTCACAATAAAACAAAAGGTTTACAATTAGACAAGATGGTATCATAATTATGCTTGTTATATAAAAAGGTAAATTTTGTTTAATCTTTTTTTTCAGTTATGGTTTTTTCGTTCAGAATTCAATATTGAAAAGCAATTGTTATAAAAATTGACATCAGTTTATATGATTGTAGTTATGATAGATATGTTTATGGATGTGTAAGTTTTTGTTGAATTATTCTCAAAAGTAACATTTATCTATTTTGACTTATAAATAAAATCTTTGCTTTTTGTTTAAAAAAAAAAAATGTACTAATCAATCTGAATCTGAAAATCCAGTTAATAACAAATATTCTAAGCAGAAAAAAAATTTAACGCTATTGTTGAAAAAGGTTTTGCTGCAAACCTGATTCCCATTAATTTACTATTTACCTCTTTCAAAACCTCTAATATGTTTTTCCTAAATAATCCATTTTCTTTTGATTTCAAACAATTTTGTTTTTACAAATTTGTGTGTAAGATGCAATTACTGTTGATAAACTTTCTTACCAACTTAAAACACAAATAACTGGATACTACAAGAGAGAAAAAAACTCACACATTTACAAACATTTATGCTAAAAATAATTGTTTTGTAAATAAGAAAGTATTGCTTCTCAGTGTTCCTTCTCTAAGGTGAGTCTTCAGCTCATTTAATGATCCTGACATGTTTATAAAATTTTATTAATACTTCATATTGGTAAAACATGTTAACACTTGGATGGTTTTCTTAGATATTTCCGTAGATAATAGCTTTTTTGTGTTTTTAGATTGCATCCATTCTAAAAATTAAATTTAATTTAAATGGTTTATGCTTCACAGCTAATGCATTGATCATTCAGTGTACTTGTATATCCAGTGTACTCTATCAATTTTTAATTTAAATAATTTTTGACTTTTTGAAACTACCATAATGTAACATCCAGAATTATTTATAATCCAGCATCAAGTTGCAATCCATTACATGATTAGAGTCATCCAACTAATCTGATTCTAGAGTTACTCGTACTAATGTGATTGTTTTTGTTTTTTTAATTCTATACTTTGATTGGAGTTATATATATAGTTGACAGAATCATTGATGGTTGCCATTAAATACAGGTGACATAATGGTTGAAATAGCTTTTTGCATTGTGTTTTATTCATAACTACTGTTTAGCTATCAAAAAAAGAATTTCTGCTCAAACCAAAACTCTTCGTAAATATATGTACTTGGATGAACCTATGGTTGAATCAATGTAAACGTTGTATCAATGTATCAATGTAAACATACTCTGTTGTTCTTATTGCTATATCAGTTAATTATGTTACTGTCACAGTTGATTACTTTGCAAAAAAATGGAGGAAAAAAAATAAAAGTAAAAACTCAATCAAAAAATATTAAAGATTAGTCATTTATTAATTGACAGTTTTGCCTGAGCATGACTCATGTGCATGTTTAGTTTTTACACTGACGAGTCTCAGTGCTTGGGTGAATTATATTTTGGCTCCCTAGAAATGTTCTATCTGTAATTTTTCTATTTCATTTCACTCTATTTAAATTTTCTTAGTAAATTTATATATTCTAATATAGCTTTATGACAATATTAATAAAATAGTTGAACCCTATGTATATATCCAAGTTCAGATAGATATTTCATTCCAGATGCAATGCCACGTGACATTCCTAATAGCTGAGCAGCTGAAAATTCTAATTCATGCTTCTAAAACAAAAACAAAAAAATTTAATGATAAAAAGTTTGCTAATTAAAAAAATAAATAAAATTTACAACTATTATTGGTTGTTGTAAGTATTTTACATAATTTAATTTTACATAATAAAAGTGCATGTTAGAGTAAAAAGTTTATACGTAAACGAAATGAAAATATATTAGAATTTTTAAAAATAAAACAATTAGCAAAATTAAATTCTATCAATTTCCTTAGTTTTACACAAGAAAATACAGTCAAAAGTATGTTTTTTGTTCTTGTTCTTGTTATGTTATTTATTTCATTTGTTATGTTTTTTTGTTACGCTTTCTTTTTCTTTAAATTGAGAAAACAAAAATTAAGTTTGATACTTTTATGGCATGGTGGTGGTGGTGGTGGTGGTGGTGGTGAATGATGGTAATGGTTGTGATAATGGTGGAGGTGATGATGATGATGGTGGTGGTGGTGGTGGTGGTGGTGGTGGTGGTGATGGTGATGGTGGTGATGGTGGTGGTGGTGGTGGTGGTGATGATGATGATGATGATGATAATGATGATGATGATGATGATGATGATGATGATGATGATGATGATGATGATGATGATGATGATGATGATGATGATGATGATGATGATGATGATGATGATGATGATGATGATGATGATGATGATGATGATGATGATGATGATGATGATGATGATGGTACCTCTGATTACTATATTCCGATTACAAGTAACAATTGCAAGTACTGCTGATTACTTCATTTTACTTTGTTTGGATTGGTTGTTATTTTTTTTTTATTTACTGTTTGGATTTCTTATTTATCCTGATCAGTCTCCCAGACCAGTCTAGTATACAGTAGGTAAAGTGACTTGTTGGTCTCTTAATCCTTTATAGTCATTTTTTGATATTATATTGTTGGCAAAACCCTTTCTTTTATATTTTTGGCCTAATGTTCTGTCTCCACTATAATAATCATAAAATCAAAACATATTAAAGATGTTACTGACTTTATAATAATAGTGTTGATGAACAATTTAGTGTAATTTTAGTGTAATATGATGTAATTAAAACAATGATAGTGTCAGATAATGTTATTGTAAATATGATAAATGATGTCAGATATCTATCATCATTTTAATTTCATTTATTTTTAATGTAAATATTTGATTATGATGTTTTTTATAATTATGCTAATTTAGTTAATTAAAATATATTATGTCATAGTTAACAAATTTTATATTATAGTTGTACATTTTACAATATATTGTAATATTATAATATATAAATAATATAATATATTAATATATTATATTAATTATATTTGTTTACATTTTTTATGTGAATTTAAAAAAATATTATCTTTTTTTTTTTTTTTAAATACTTTTTTTGTAGTTGAAGGAAATAATTACTGAGTATAGAAACTTAAACTTGACTTATCAGTTATACAAAATAAAAGAATTCTATCATTTTTTTAAATGTACTTCTTGTAAACAAGCATCTAGTGAAATATATTACTTGTAAATAAGCATCTAGTGACCCATTTGGCATGAACTCTAACACAATCATATTTGAGCTATCTAAAATAAATTTATAAACATTACAACCAACGTTCCTAAAAATCTTTAAAAAAAGTTTGTGATTAAGAACAATAATAACAACAACAACAACAACAACAAAAAACAATTTAGTATATAGCTATGTGAAATTTTGTTACTATTACTATTTTTATGTGTTTAGTTTAGAGTTACTAAAAAATTGAGGGGAACATTACCAAATGTTACTAGAAGATTTATAAAAGACTAGTAAGATTATTAATAAAAAGTAGTTTTTTATTCAGGCCACGACAAATCGACGTACAACCCTTTGTTGAAAAAATACTGAAAAATTAATATCATGTTTCTTTGCTTTTACTTATACAAACATTGATGTTCACTTGAATTTTTTTCAAAATGAACTCATTACTTTAGCAATTTTTTTTCTAAATAATTCAGGGTGGCCAGTGGTCCTTGAAAACTTTGAAAACCTGGAAATGTCCTGGAAAAGTCCTGAAAAAGGACTCCTTTTAGCAATAGATCATAGAACTATTTTTTGAATTAGTTCAATATTTTGTTATCATGTTTTTATCTTTTACATAAATATTAATATTACATAGATTTCTACTGAATTTATTATGTATTTTCTGAATGCAAAAATTTTTTTGTTAACTGTTACTGTCGGTATTATTAAAATCTTCTAACTATTTAGAGATTATTATATATAACTAATTTTAATACAATATAATTTTTATAACTAATTTAATTTAATACAATATAATTTTTATAACTAGTTTAGAGAATAACTAATATAAAGCTTAAAATAAAGAACTGTAATTTTCAAGCAGAATGGCTATCCAACAAAAAATATTCTTCTTGGGTAAAATCTTGTACTTCAAGTTCTGAGAAAGCAAAATGTAGTTGGTGCAGAACGGATATTAATATTTCTAACATGGGAGTACCTGCCTTGGATTATCATGCAACTGATAAGAAGCATAAATTTAATGCAAAGAAACATAATGCAGCAGATATATTTTTTACTGGTAGCTTATTAGTATTTTATATTAATTTAAGTTTTTTTATTTTTATTTAAATATGTTTTCCTGAATTTTGAAAATCTTGTAGGAAATTGATTGGTTGTGGATGTATCAATGGGTGGTCCTAATATTAATTGGGCGGTTCTGAAAGTATTAGATAAATACAGACAGAAAAAAGAATATTGTTGTATAGTTAATATGGAGAATTATAGTTGTTTGCTGTTCATTGTTCACATTGTTCATTGTGACTTACAGACAGCAATAAATTACCAAAAGTGGGAATTAGAAAAAATATTTTGTGCAATTTATAATCTTATAAAATTTACCTGCTAAAATAGATAAATACATGATTAAAATAGATACATTGTATTCAGAAAATTTTTTTTTTTGAATTGTATTCAGAAAAAAAGATAAATTACTTTTGGAAAACCAAAACTAATTTATCTTTTCTTTATATAGTCAAGAAATACAGTTTCTCTCGATGCAAATAATTTTACAATAGAAATTTTCGCTGGGATATGGATACCAGCATCATTAACTTGTAAAATATACATATATATATATATATATATATATATATATATATATATATATATATATATATATATATATATATATATATATATATATATATATATATATATATATATATGTATATGTGTGTGTATATATATATATATATATATATATATATATATATATATATATATATATATATATATATATATATATATATATATATATATATATATATATATATATATATATATATGTATATATTAGGGCCCTGCGAAGCTTTGAAATTTCAAATCGAATCGAATTAAATAAGTTTATTCGAAATTCGATTCGAAAATCTGCATATTTTCGAACCAAGGTTTCTTAATATACTTTCAAAATTAGTATCTAACGCTATAAATGATTTTTAAATATAGGTAGAATCCTTTGATCTCTAACGCACAGAAATTTTCATTGATATAAAGCGGTATATTACTTTGAAAGAATCAGCGCAAGAGAACCATTAATCTCCTACTTCTATTAACAAGGAAAACATAGGTTTACACTTCATGAATGACCCCTCAACAGAATAAAAGCTCAACTTTCAATTATAAGTTATAAAATTGTTTTAATTATTTTAATTAAAGGAATCAAAAATTACTTAGATTTGTCACACGTTTATTACTTAAATAAAAAAGCATTATTTTCAAAATTGACTTTTGATTTCAAATACTCTTTTCATTTCACTAACTCTTTCAAATTACTATATTTCAATTTATACAATGGTAGCAGTTATTAAGTTGTACTTTGAATTAAAAGATCAATTTTGTTTATGTAAAATGTACAAAACCACTTAACGTGTACAAAACACTGGCACAACATCACATCTCTGGGGTCACTTGGAAAGAAAACACAAAACACTTCATATTCAAGCTGAAGCAGAGTGAACAAAAAACCGTAAATTGTCAAAACCAGATGCAGTTGTTCGAAAAAATTGAAACAAAGCGCTATGTCAGATTTTCTTAACTAGCCTATCTCGATTGAATACAAGAAAATATGTGACCAAGCTGTAATGGAATTTATCATTGCAGATGGACCTTCTTTTGAGACTTTGGCTGGTAAGGACTTTAAAAAATTGTGTTCGACTCTTACTAATACAAATTATAAACCTCCCCATCCATCTACTCTTTCACGTAAGATAAATGACTTAAAAACAGTGTCGAAAAGTAAATTTAAAACAGTAATACTTGCGGAAATGTCAGGTTGTAAATGTTCCATTACTTTTGATCATTGGAAAGCTACAAATAATAGCAACTATTTAGTTTTAACGTTACATTATATAACTCTAACAGAATGGAAGCTAAAATCGTGTTGTTTATCTGTGGTAAATCTTGAAGATATTGATGCAGATCATACTTCTCAAAAAACAAGAGGTTATTATTAATCAACTGCAATGTTCAAATATTGAAATAGACATCGTTCTATGTGCGACCACAGACATGACACTGCTAGTCTTTTAGGAATTACATGGCAGCCATGTGCTGCACATGTTCTTCAACTATGCATTAAGAGTGCTTTAAATGTTTAATAACAAGTTAAAATCCTTATTAGTTTGGTACACAAAATTGCAGGTTTTTTCAACAGTTCTTCTGTAAGTCAAAAATGTTTAAAGAAATGTCTTCCATGAATATTCCAAAAATGTTCCAATGAATTCCAAAAATGACTTCCAAAATCATGTCTACCACTTGATATTGTTACTAGGTTTAACAGTACATTTAAACTTCTGAATTGGTCATGTAAAAATTGTACTGCAATAACAATGGCTCTTACAGAATGCACTTCAAGTGGTAGATGGGTAAAAACTCCTTGTCAAGCTTTATCAGTGATGATGCAATATATTCAAAAAAAGTGTAATCCATTTTTAAAACATTTTTAAAACCAATTTCGGACACAACAACACTACTTAGTTCTGATACTATCAGAAGCTATAGCTGTCAGTTGTAGCTATCAGTTTAGTTAAACCTTACATTTATACTTTAAAAGTTCAATTAGATTCATTAAATTGTAGCTTTATGAGCAATTTTAAAAAGGAGTTATTTTCACAACTACATGCATGCTTTAATTTAGAAAATGTTACGCTCCTTACCTCAACATATTTAGACCCTAGATTTAAAGCTGTAATTCACACTAAAAACGAGCTTTCAATTGTGAAAAACTATCTAATTAAAATTTTGTTGATTTTAAACCATGCAAAACTACTCGTTGTGTAAATTCTATCAATTACGAAGTAATTGAAAACTTATCTAAAAATTTCCTTGACGATGTATTTAAACAAGTTAAGGAAAAAGATTCTGAAAAACATAAACTTTTACAACTAAACTCTGCAAAAAGACATATTGAAAATTGCGTTGTTTAATATTTTCCCTGTTTTTTCGCATGCGACTTGATCTGTATTATATGTACAAGCAATAAGTTGTTCTTCTGAATTAGTCAACTCAACTGGCGGAAATGTAATAAGCTGTTTATGTCATTCTCTATCTAATAATAATGCTGAAACCTTGATTTGGGTGCGAAAAAATAAAGATATTTTATTTTATTTTAGGGGAATACAATGCAATTGTCTTTGTTTTTGAGTGTCTTTAAATAACTTCAAGCTATTCCAAGAAAGTTGACAGGCCTTGTATGAAAGTAAAAGAATAAATGGAATGTGAAGTCCTTAATGAAGTTTTTTTTTGAAATATATACTATAAAAAAAATGCTTAAGTTTAGATTTCCTCAAAATGTTGATTCGATTTCTAATTCGAATTGCAAATCAAGACCTGCTTTGATTCGATATGCGATTAAAAAAAAAATGCTGATTTGCAGAGCCCTAATATATATATATATATATATATATATATATATATATATATATATATATATATATATGTATATATATATATATATATATATATATATATATATATATATATATATATATACACACACATACACATATATATACACACACATAAATTAATAATAATTCAGCTTTAATAATTTTTTTTTATTATATTACAGTTTATGTACAACTCGCTGAGTAGAAGCTAAATCTGTGGCTTCTAGAGGAATTGATGTATGGCCAATTAGATTAAAATTATAAAATATTGAGAATCAGTGTGCAAAAGCAGACTTTCCAAAAACAAGAGCTATGAAACTCTTTTAGATTATTATCTTGACAAGTTTGTACATTTGCAAATGCTGTTTTTTAAAGATCTTGCTGAAAAATTGAAAGGATTCCTAGTTCTTTTTTAAACAGACAGACCTATGGTGGCATTTTTATCGAACAGTTTAGAATATTGTTTCAAAATTTGATAAAAATGATTCTCAAATCAAACATTTTAAAAGAAACTGCAACAGCATTTAGTTTAACAAAATTTGAAGTAGAGAAATCAAATAGCCAACTAGAAGTAAACCAAATTGACATTGGAACACCACTGAAACAGATGCTAAGCTCTCTTTATTGTAAACCAGATGAGATATTAGAATTTAAGAAAGAATCATAATGTTATTGCAAAAATTACAAGAAAGATGCCTATTGAAGTATTCTTTAGTGAAGAATTCTTTATCTTTGACTCCAAATAAAATGGTTAAAAACAAGGTATTCAATCTGAAATTCAAGAGTCTTGCTGAGAGATTAAATTAAAATGGCTTTCAACTGACGGTGCGATGATGCACAGCAACAGTATGATAAATTTGTTGGTGCAGAATGTGTTGAATTTAGAGAAAAAGTTTGAGTTCTTTAATGAATTAACTGATTCAGTTGATAAATTTCTTGGTGTCTATCTGCACAAAACTCAAATGTTTTCAGCATTGTGGAAAGTCTGTGCTATCATTTTTGTTTTATTTCATGGCTAATCTGCAATAGAACGAGGATTCAATGTTAACAAGCAGTTGTTAGTAAAAAATGTACAAAAGAATAATTTTTGTTTCCCAAAGAATAGTTGACATTGTTATTCATCAGTGTGAACATCCGTGATTTTTTAAAAAGCTGTTAGTTAACATACAATAGGTTCAATGTTGAAAGAAAATAAGGATCAGTTAAAGTTAGACGAAGTAAGCAAGAAATGTAAATTGATTGATAAAGAAATTGTAATTATAAAGCAGCAGAAAGAAAATTTTACAAAGTGCATCACAGTTCTTAAAACTGATGCTGTCAAGTAAATTGAAGAACTCTTGGAAACAACACAGCCCACTTAAACCACTGAGCTATTGGAGATATATAATATTCAACACTTTAAAAGTGGGTTTTCTAAATAAGCACAACTTTATTGCATAGCAGCTTGTAACTTTATTGCATAGCAACTTGCAACTTTATTGCATATGTAAATAATAAAATAATAAAAAAACTTGTTATATGCAACTGTAAAAAATTCCACTTATATAGTGTTATGTACAAACATCTACTGTGATATATATCTGAAACTTTATTTGTCATGAATTTAATTTTTTCTTTGTGTTTTTACACTTTGCAGTTTAAGATTTTTTTGTAACTGATTGTATAATCTTTGAGATGTTAAAAAGTGAAACAAATTGTTTCTTTTACTATTGACCAGCAATCAAGATATGTAATATGATTTTTAGATAGTAAAGAAATAAAACAACGAACACCAGCATGTAAACTTTTAATTAAAACAATTAAAAAGTGCTTGAGATCTGAACAGCTAACATTGGTATACAGTTAATATAAAAGAAATTTGATTAGATGTTCGAGTATCATTAATGACAAAAGTTGTTTAACTGTTAAACTGCGAGTGCTGCTACATCATACAGCATGCCGATGTAGCAGCACTTCACTGCGAGTCAGGTTATTTATCAGTTGATGTATGTACTGAAGCCCCCGGTAATAGGCTATTTCAATATGACATCACACCGCTTACCTAAATCAGCAGTATAAGATATATATATTTATATATACAACATATTTTGTTTTTTTCTGGTCAAGAAAAGATCAATATATCCTTGAAAAACTGCAAATTATTCTTAAAAAGTCCTGGGAATCTCCTGGAATTTTAAATTAGCTTTTGGCTGGCCTTCCTGTAATTATGTAATTGATAAATTTTTATTTGTTATAAAAAACATATATTTATAATAAAAAAATAATTAGTAACTAAAATTTAAAACGCCTTAAAAAGAAACCATGCTAAAACATGATTTTCTTTAATATAGTTACATTTAAGTAAAACACGCCAAGTAATTATGTTTTAGCATGTTTTTTGCATGCGTTTACAATAGCATGCAAAATTTTACTTAAAATGAATGCATTTGCGATTACTTTAAAAGAATGTTTAAATATTTTATTACTTTTTTTAAAACATGCTCTTTTTTTTTTAACTTTTTTAATTTTCCTTTGAAAAGTGAAGTTTAATGTTTGTGCGTATATTAAAAATATTTAAAAAATTTTTGAAATTAATTTTAAAGTTTTGTTGAAATATATATAATCTAATAGAATATATAGAATTGTTATGTTTATTAGAGTTTTCATTTTTTATTGTTTTAACAACACCATAAATATAATACTTTTATTAACTTATTATTAAATACCTTACATGATATTATTTTAAAACGTTTTTAAAATACCAAAAATGTTTTTTCTTTTTGATGTTAAAGATTTTTATTTCTTGAGAGTTTTTTTTATTAGTAAATAAATTAAACAAAAACTGAAATAAATTCACTACTTCGTATCAATTGATAACAGTTTACAATCATTAGGTCATTGCATATTCAGCCCTTTGAATTAGAAAATCTCGACCTTAAACTGTTAGAGGTTGGAAAAAAAGTTTTAACACAAAGATCTTACCATAAAACCTAAAAATGAGGTCGGCGATTATTTGCCAACCTTAAACACTTTTAGTTTGGCAATTAGGTCGACATTGCCGAATGCCAACCCTAATTTTGAGGGCTACATATTAATTATCAATTTGTGCCCACTTTGTAAATGTGTTTAAAATTGTTTTGAAAAAGTAAAAATTGATTAGATTCTTTTATATATTCTTTGATATACCTAATAACTTATTAACTAAAAAAATATGGTATGATAATAAAATTCCCTTATTGGGCATGTTTCTCCTAAATCAGACGTTTGCTAAAAAAATAAAGATATCAATGTTCTATAAAAAAAAAAGATTTGTTGCGCCCTTTTATATTGTTCTAATTTAATGACCAACATTAAAAAATTATATATATATATATATATATATATATATATATATATATATATATATATATATATATATATATATATATATACTCTTGCATGTCTCTTGCGTGGCATCAAAAAATATTTCCCATAAACTGTAGTTTTAAAGAGCGCGTTAATAAACCAGACCAGAAAAAGTTTTAAAAATTAAATTTTTTTTTTTTAATTGATAGACTGCCTGGCCAAACCAAACCCTCAGTCGATGTAGCAGCACTCTCTTGCGAGTCAGGCTATTTGTCAGTCGTTGTAGCAGCACTCCCTTGCGAGTCAGGCTATTTGTCAGTCGATGTAGCAGCATTCCCTTGCGAGTCAGGCTATTTGTCAGTCGATGTAGCAGCACTCCGTTGCGAGTCAGGCTATTTGTCAGTCGATGTAGCAGCACTCCGTTGCGAGTCAGGCTATTAGTCAGTCGATGTAGCAGCACTCCGTTGCGAGTCAGGCTATAAGATAGTCGATGTAGCAACATTTACGCATGTTTAAAAAATGTTTTTTATTAAATCAATAACAAAAACACCACTAATTAAAAAAAACTTTCTAGTCGTTATAATTGCGGTTTTTTAAAAATTTTTTAAAAAACAATTAAATTTAATGTACTTCCGCATAAATTAATTGCTTTGACATTTCGATGACAATCAAAAACAGCTTAAGAGACGAGGTAATTAAAATTGTAGTCGTAAGAGACTTTTTTTACAATAAAATGCTCTTAAAGCGACACTATATGAGTATATATATATATATATATATATATATATATATATATATATATATATATATATATATATATATATATATATATATATATATATATATATATATATATATATATAATAGTAATAATATTAACAAAAATAATAAAAAAACATTTTTCTTTACTCACTTTTGAGAATGATTCCTTCAAGTTTAATTACATTAGGATCAACAAATTGTCCCAAAATTGCAGCTTCACTTAAAAAGTCATCTCTTGCACGTTTTTCAGAATTAGGCTATAATTTTAAACAACTTTAAGATAAAACAAATATTGGTTTATTTTGTTTAAGTGATAAAATAATTTTCTTTGTTAATTTAAAAAGCATTTAAGTTCAGTAACCCTTTATTACACACATTTTTAAACAAAAAAATTTTAAAAATGGACAATTCCAATTCAAATTATTACACTTTAGAACATTGTTAAAGTTTAAATGCAAGTTGTAATCACTTCAAAACTAAGCAATGTTAATAAATCAAAAAGAAACGCTGAAAAGTTGATATTATTTTAAAATAAAAGTAATTATGTATTTTTTTCGGTATGTTGCCATTGGCACCATTATGTAGGAAATGGTTAAAAGATATCGTTTAGTATAATAAGTTTTTAGACTTACTTTCAGAATTTTGACAGCAACAAGTTTTGTTTCATTGCTTTTGCAAAGATGTCCCAAGAATACATCTCCATATTCACCACTCCCTAGTAATTCACCCAAATGAAGATCACTTTGGTTAAGTTCCATTG
Source organism: Hydra vulgaris (assembly GCF_022113875.1). Lineage (NCBI taxonomy): Eukaryota > Metazoa > Cnidaria > Hydrozoa > Anthoathecata > Hydridae > Hydra > Hydra vulgaris. Next base: position 6,399,282 of record NC_061163.1, on the reverse strand, counting down.
TGAAATTGTAAACAGCTTTGTCTAAGTCAATGCAAGTGGTTGGATCAACATATGTTTTTCCAGTATTGTAGAAGTGAAATTTTTTGAGTTGGACTAAATGATATGAAATATGCAATCAATTTATGTTTTGAATGTTATCTATTTTTCTTTCTTTTTCTTTTTTTTTTTCATTTATGTTTCCTTTTTGATGTTTAATTTTTTTATCAATTAAATCTGATTTATAATGTTGCTTAAATTATATATCTGTGATATATATTATATATCAAAATACAGATAATATTTTAAATACAGATTTGTTCAACACAACACCATTTTTGTTTCCACTTTTACACTATCGTTTAATAAAATTGATGACATTGAATGGAAAAAGACATGGATGAAGATTCGTATATATAATATGAATCTTATCATCTTATCTATATTAGACAATAAGCAGGAACTTCAGTCTTAAATCGCAAATATTATTATTGAATGAGTATTTAACTAAGATCAAGTTTCCCTATTATAAAATCATTTTTATTAATACCAAGTTTACTGGTAAAGTAAAGAGGTGTAATAATATTCAATCTGTGTGTTATTGGGGTTAACTTGAAATGGTAATCTGTGTCCTGGAAAGATTTTTTTAAAGGGTACAACAAACAGCTATAGCTTTTTATTATAGTACACAAGCAGTTCAAATTTTTATTGATTTTGTTCTGTTATATTATTTTGTTCAAGTTGATGATGATTATTAGTATTGCCATCCTTGCAAAGAGATGATACTTTGCAAATAATCAGTTAATGAGTGAGAGAGGTAAGGAGGGGGATAGAAAAAAAGAATAAGTTCATTACCGTTAATAAATTTACCGTTAATAAAATAAATTTACATTATCATAATTTTGAAGCAAATGTTTATTAAATAGGATTAAATCTTATTTGTTAATAATATTATTAGTACTTTTTGTTTCCTATTACTAACTATTACTGTATTTAATTCTTAAATTAATACAAATTTATAATTTGACTTTAACATGATCAGGCGTAAAACGATTAATTTTATCTCATCACTTTTTTGTGTCATAATTGTCTGTTGCTTTTTTCCTAATTTTTTCTTTTGTTAATATGATTATGTCATTAAATGAACATAGTTTGTGAAATAAATTGTCACCTAGTGAAATTTAACAATAATCAATTATCGGCTCTTCTTCATCATTCATATTAAAATAATGTACAGCAATAGAAAACATTTTTGTGTTTCCTTTATTTGAAGCGTCTGGTAAAATGCTGAACAGTAGGTGCGTCGAATTTGTTTGAGTATATTCACTCACAACCAATTCAAGAGCATACAGAGCTAATAAATTTTGAACAATTGGTTTTGTTTTAGTTCTACCAAGCTTCATTTTCTTAGAATTTAAAAATATTGTTAATTTACTTTACTTCCGCATTTCATTGATAAAAGGCTATGGTGGGATTTTACTCCATGGTAGATATATGAAATTGCATGTTCTGTGGTTTTTTTTTATGTTTGGCGTATCGAGCATCGGGCAATGCATTGAGTAAGCTATATTTTTTGATGATTTTTTGACTCCATCTGTGTTTTTTAAAGCTTTTAAACCATTTCAGTTAATGCTGAACCTCACATTACAAACGCAACAGTTTTCCATTTCATTATCTTCCTCAACCAAAATGCAACCATTTAGATTACTCAGTATATTGCAGCTATTCCTTATTGAATTTACAAGTACTTTTTTGTTTTTTTGTTTCTGTAATTGATTCCATAATGAGGTGTTTCACTTAATCAATATTTATTTATATAATATAAAATATAAATAGAATATAATGCATAAATATCCCGCATATAACAATAACAATAAATTTAAATAGTCTTTCTAATTTCCAACAATTTAAAATAAATTAATAGCACAACAAATTGTTGTTTATTTTTTTAATCCTTTTATTTTTATTCAAAAAAAAAATAAAACAGACAAACCTTAAAAAGAAAAAAGGAATAAGAAAGATTCATAACCAGAAAAGTAGATAGTATTAATAAATAAAATATATAAAGTTGATTGATATTATTAATAATAAAATGAAGTCACTTTGTGTTTTCATTTTTTGTAAGTGTTCGATTTATTTATTTCCAAAGCAAAAAAGTTAAATTAATTTGAACAAAAAAAAAAAAAAAGAAGAGCCATTATACTTAAAATGAATTTTGTCTGCAATAAATTTTATCTGTATTTAGATGCGACCACCCAAATTAGGTGATAAGGTATGATCACCCAAATTAGCTTAAATTTAAAATATATTGTATCAAATACATTATTTAGTTCTCTAAAAGTTAAAATTGTAGTAAAATCCTAAGAAAACAGGAACATTTTTGGTTTCACCTGGACACTCAAAGTAAAACTCAAATTGATCAGGTGATTTCCAGACAGGTGGCAACACTGATGATGATGATGATGATGATGATGATGATGATGATGATGATGATGATGATGATGATGATGATGATGATGATGATGATGATGATGATGATGATGATGATGATGATGATGATGATGATGATGAATGATGAATGATATATTACTGTGTTATATAAAAATACTTTTTTAACACACTTAATAATATAGAATTATATTTTATTACTTGCTCCATCTTCACTTCTAGTGATATATAAATGAGTTGGATGTCTTTTTCGCCAATAGATAAATAAAATCAACAAGATTATCAAAATGAAAATTATGCCACCAGCAGATCCACTCAGAATCATGTATTGGTCATTTTTTCCTCCTTTTAAAAATACATCTACTGATATGGATGTTTGACTTCTTTGAAATAGTAGGTTGTGCAGATACGAAACTGCAGTGATCTTTAAATACAATTTTTCATTAAGCATACAATGTTTTTATATATCACTAATTAGTTTTTAATACTGATTAATAATAAAAAATAAAAATAAAAACTAATTATAAATGTATGATTTAATTGTTTGTTAAAAATTTTTTAAAGTATATTTGACAAAACAAAATTTACCTTTACAGTTTGGGTTGTTGATGAAAATCGTGGGTTTTGCATTCTAAAACTGTGTTCCTTTATTATGAACACATTACTACCATATGCAACTTCATAACGTAAGTCATCGCTACCAACAACAAGAGGTGGTTTCCATTCCAAAGTAACTACTCCATTTGGGTCAGTTCTTTCCAAAAGGTTTGTAATTGCTCCAGGAGCTTTAACGAATTCAAAGTTAATTTAAAGTAATATTTTCAAAAGATCTTATTAATAATTTTTTTTAATATATATATATATATTTTTTGCTTACCTCCTGGTAAAGTCATAAATGATTTGATTTGATGATTTTTTACACCAATTAGATGTGTTATATTGTTTACTTTATAGATTTTTGCTTTGTACTCTGTGTATGCTTCTAATCCATTTATATTAACGATGGTGGAGTATGTTTCTATTGTTTTATTTATGTTTACAATATTAATAATAAATTTACCATACTTGTTTGAACCAGGATCACCTTCTTTCCAACTTAAAGTCACTGAACTTGCAGTTGCGTTATAAACAATGATGTCTATTACATTAGAAGGGGGAGCTTTGTAAAATAAAAAAAAAAGTTTAAAAATCAATTTTTTAAACTTTGGTTCATATTGTTTAATCTAAAATTTATTCCTTTAATCAAAAAATATTGAGAAAAAAAAATATTAAAAATAGAGAAAGAGATTAATAAAATTCTTTCGATCAAACTATTTTATAAATAATTCAGTGAATGATTTAAAAAATCCAGTGAATGATTGCAACCCTGTGAAAAAAATCTAATGAATGATTGCAGTGATAAGATCAAATATATAAATATTAAATCTTCAATATATAAATATTAAATCTGGATATTAATTAACCCCTGCAAATTAAACGTGATTCAAAGGATGTAACTTTTACTTTTGTCCTTTTATACATAATAAGTTTATTATTGAATTTGGATCAAAAGACGCAAAAATTATTATGTCGATCAAGGGTGCATATAAATCAAGTGTGGTTTTAGCCTATTATAAAGAATACAAGTACTATTATAAAAATTAATGGTGCATACTTGTTGGTATATTTTTCTATATATCATATTAATATAAAAATAAAAGTAGTCTCGTCAATGATAGTGGTCCTTAGGACCTTAAATCGATAAATATATTGATACAATTATTGATTGTTTTCATAGGTTTGGTATATAGTTTATACTTTTGTAACATAAAGTTATAAAAACTTTGATTAAACAATAACTTTTTTTTTTTTGTTTAGTTTTTTTAATTTTTTAGTTATTTAGGTGTTCCAAGAAGTCCTCTCGATCTTATCATAGAGCACTGCAAAACCAGGAGGTCCACCCTTCCTTCCACCCTTCCTGATTCAAATTAGCTAATGTTCAGTATATTAGAATAAAATACAAATTCATAAATTAAAAAAAGATTTTAATAGATTAATGTTTTAATTTTTTAATAAATTAGAAACAATTTATATATAAATTAGCAAATATTTTAATTTTAAATAAATTAGCAAATTATTTTATATATAAATTCTAAAGTGTTTTAATTTATTAGAAAGTATATTAATTTATAAATAAATTAGTAAATATTTCAATTTATCATTAAATTAGAAAGTATTTTAATTTATTAATAAGATTTATAAGATTTTTACTTATGATTAGAAAAAAACTTATGAATAACGTATGTTCACAGCAGGCATAATACAGATATACAGGTTGACAGATATACAAACATTTAAAAAAAAAAATTTATGAAACATTTTCTCAAGTTTTCTAACAATAGATTTTTATGATTTAGAACAAAAAAATAAATTTTTATTGATTTCTTTTAAATCCTATAAAATTTATTTAAAAACTCATAAAGAGTTAATTATAATATCGTTAATTCTTACCATAACAGCTAACATTACCATATTCTTTATCTTTATCAGGTCTGTAGAAGTTCTCATTGCACAAGCAAGTGGTGGAGATACTTATGGAATTTTCTCCACAGCTAATGCACTTTGAATTGCCAGAAACTGGCTTATATGTGGATTCAGAACATTCTTAAAAAATGAGATAAATAATAAATAAATAAAAAATGAGATAAATAAATAATAAATAAAAACTATTATTTCTCAAAAATAATAGTTTTTATTTATTATTTTTTAATAAATAAAAAATAAAATTACTAGTTTTTATAAATTCTCTCAGAATAATATTTTTTTTAATCAAAAAAATTTAAAATTGTTTTTATACGAGATATTACCTGCTCTAATCTGTCAGTTAATGTACATACACTTGCCCTATCTTTATTTAGAGTTTAATTGAGTTATATATATACATTGCTGTGTCTAGCAGGTTAGAGGCCCTCCCAAGAACCATTAAAGCCATTTTTCTTTAATAGTTCTTTGTACTTCGTTTTCGATAAGTCAAAAATAATTTTAAGAAAAGAATTTTTTAAATCCATCATTGATGGATGGTATTTGCTAAATTATTTGGAGCAGGTGGTTAAAATCTGTGTATATGTATTTTAGTTGGTCGTTCGGTTTTTTAAATGGTTATTAAAAGTTTTTAGCAAGATTGAGTGTCATGCCTAAAAAAGTTCACTGTGTTTAAGCTTGTTTTCATTTCTATTTTGAACCTAATTATTTAAAAAAAATTTCTATAACGTTTTTTCTAATTTTATTGCATTGTTTCTTAGATATATTTCAAAGTATTATCAAGCAAATTAGCTATAAACGTTTTTACTGCTTATAAAAAATGTTTTATATTTTCTTATTGTAATAGAGTGCAGGTATTTTAAGAGTTTTTACAACAATTAAAAATGCCACAACAAAAATTGAATAGTATATTAAGGTAATTAATATATAAAATATATAATTCATTTCATAAAATAAAAGTTATTATGCAATAATTTAAATTGTAATAGTTTATTATTTTATCAGTTAAATAATTTTATAATTTATTAATATAAATTAGAGTGTAATTAGAGTGTAATAATTATATATTAATCAGTTAGTCCAATATAATCAAAAGCATTTGCATTTCAATCTTTTAAAAAGCATTGTAATTTGCATTGTAATTACAATGCAAATTACAATTGTAAAGCATTGTAAGGCCAATCATGCCTTTTAAAAAGCATTGTAATTTTTTTTTTTAATTATACTTTTAGGAGAAAAAATTATACTTTTCTGAGAGCCATAAATTGCTCCTGTTAACCATTTTAGGGGAGTGTGGGGGAGAGAGAGAGCTAAAGCTCTCGCTTCCCATTAAAACCTATATATATATATATATATATATATATATATATATATATATATATATATATATATATATATATATATATATGTATATATATATATATATATATATATATATATATATATATATATATATATATATATATATATATATATATATATATATATATATATATATATATATATATATAGGGTAATGCAAGAGTCAAGTCAAAACTTGAATCGGCCAGCATTTTTGCAAATAGTGTCAAATGCCTGTTTGCACTATGGAGCGATACACACTTTGAGAATGTGGATTTATTACACTGCTTATTTGAGCATTATTATTATTGTGTTTTTTTAACACAATGTGAATTTCATAGTTGTTTTCACTGTTATCGTTCTATGTGCTCAAACAATTAAGCAATTGGCTAACGCTTTGTACTAATTGGGTTCACTACAGATGTTGTAAGAAGTGGTTGGCCTTGTAGTGCTTGTTTGACTGTTCAATTTTGTAAAAGAAGAGGATAACTTCATATCAAAAATCATGATGATCAATAAAGCTCATTTACACTTATGTGCTTATGTTAACAACCAAAATTTGCATTTTTTGGGCACAAAAAATCCACATGTAATGTAAGAAGATCCATTACATTTCCTCAAAGTGACTGTTAGGTTCTTAATTTTCAGTGAAAAAGTGGTAGGTCCTTATTTTTTTGAAGATGCAGATTGCACTTCTGTTACTGTAAATGGCGTTGCTGGCAAATGCTAAACAATTTTTCTTTGCCACAAGTTTCTGCATTGGATCTTGATCATTGTTGGTTTTAACAGGTTTTCTCACACTGCCCTGGTAACTAGATGACTCCAATTTTTAGCTTGAGTGATCTTTCATTTTAGAGATTTGAACTGGCCTTCCAGGTTGCCAGATGTAACAGTACCCGTTTTTTTCTTTTGGGGCTTTATATATATACACTTACTTTGGGGTTTATATATATATGTATATATATATATATGTATATATAAATTCATATATATATATATATATATATATATATATATATATATATATATATATATATTTACATGTATATTTATATATATATATTTATATATAAATACATATATATTTATATATATATATATATATTTGAATATATATAGATATAGATATATATACATATATAGATATACATATAGATATACATATAGATATATATATATACATATATACATATATATATACTATATGTATATATATATGTATATTTATACATATATATATGTATATATATATATGTATAAATATACATATATATATATACATATAGATATACATATAGATATATATACATATATATATACATATATGTAATTTAATTTTTGGTATAAATTGAAGTTTTATTAATTTGATCATTCATTTCTGATAAGTCTTTATTGATGAAACACAGTGTTAAATGAGAAAAAATTTTGCTAAGTGATTTTCTACTAATTTGTAATTGCTCTGTTCTTTTAAGAACATTGAGCACTCTTTTTGTAGAATACATTTTAAATTGTTTATATATATATATATATATATATATATATAATATATATATATATATATATATATATATATATATATATATATATATATATATTTATATATAAATATATTTATATTTATATATATATATATATTTTTATATATATATATATTTATATATATATAATTATATATAAATATATTTATATATATATTTATATATATATGTATATATATATATATATAATTATATATAAATATATTTATATATATATATATATATAAATATTATATATATATATATATATATATATATATATATATATATATATATATATATATATATATATATATATATATATATTCATATATAAATATATTTATATATATAAATATATTTATATATATATATGTATATATATATATATATATATATATATATATATATATATTTATATATATATATATATATATATATATATATATATATATATATATATATATATATATATCAGTTGCAATGGGTTTAAGTTATAAGTTTAATTATTTTTAGTTTTTATCTGAATGAAGTTGTTGACAAATAAAAGTGTTATATTGATATTTGAATATTTTAATATAACAGTAAAATAATAGCAAAGCTGTGAAACCAAAGATAAATGTTAAATATGTAAATATGGACATTTACGGAAAATTAACTGATAAATATGTAAATATTGACATTTATGATTCTTATTATAATAATCAGATTACTTATATGTATCTAATACCTTATATATTGTATTACAGACGTTTTGAGATTTTAGTTAATAGTTTTGCTATTAATTATATATACTTGTCAAGTGCAAGTCTTGTTACAATATACAAAGAAATTCTATATGCTTCTAATGTGTGTGTATATATATATATATATATATATATATATATATATATATATATATATATATATATATATATATATATATATATATATATATATATATATATATATATATATATATATATATATATACACACACACATAACTACATTTCACCTTTACAAGTCTCATTAATCTTTTCAAAACCTTTGTCACAAACACAGCTACTGTTTACAGTGTAGTTTCCATTAGATAAACATATCATAATGGGTGTTGATGCGCCAAGTTCATTTATTGCGTTTTCTATGCAACTTCCATTTACAACCAATTGTGCTACTTTAGTATTAGGAGCTGGTTTTAGTGGAAATTTTGCTAACTCTATTTGTGTATTAGAACATTCAAAGTAAAACAGATCAAAACTTTTAATTTCCCCGCAGAATCCATCTGCTTGAAAATCTATAAATATTCCTCCAGGTTTGTTAAAATCTTTTACTTCAATAATGAATTCTGATGTTTGAAATAATTGTGAACTAGCTGGCAAAGGTTCGGGTGGTATCAAAAAATAGTTTTTTAGTTCTGCCACATCATTGCAACTCATTGCTGTGTAAATTACTAAAGTGGTTTGTTTACAGCTCGATGAAGAACAACCTTTTATTTCCATTTTGATTTTTAAATAAATTGTACTGTAAGGTTGCACTATATAAAATTGAGATCGAAGAGTGCAATTTGGTGCATGACATAATTGAAGAACTCCTTCAGTAGTCTCGCCAAAAGTTGATCCACAACTATTGCCTTTAACCATCCAATTTTCTGTAGAACTAGGATTGCAATAAAATTGTGTCAAACTTTTTTGGCTGCATAGGATTATAGGTATTTGTATAAAAAGGTTGATAATTTTTTTCATTATTTTAAGTGTTTTAAATCTTTAACGAAAAAAAATTTTTATGCATTTATAAGTTTATATATATATATATATACATATATATGCATGTATACATACACACACCTAAATTTATTTATAAATATAATTATATATGTATGTATGAGTGAAAAGTTGTATATATATATATATATATATATATATATATATATATATATATATATATATATATATATATATATATATATATATATATATATATATATATATATATATATATATATATATATATATATATATATATATATATATATATATATATAACTTCCATATATATATATATATATATATATATATATATATATATATATATATATATATATATATATATACATGCACACACATACATACATACATACATACATACATACATACATACATACATACATACATACATACATACATACATACATACATACATACATACACATTCATATATACAAACATAAGCTAAATACTTATAGGTAAATACATAAATGTCAATATAATTTTTACTAAAAAATATTATTTATTTTTTTACTCATGATAAAAATTAACTACAGAACAAAAAAAAAAGTTTAATATAGGCTATTTTTTTATGAGATAATGTATTTAGGTCGTTAAATTTTATGTTGTCAATTTTTTTTATTATCAATACAATAACTTTATTATTTTTTTTAATTAACTTCCTTCTTTAAAAAGACTTTAAAAGTAATTATTTTACTCTGTTTTTTATGAAAAACTATAGTTCAAAATGTTTAATAAATAAATCTTATTGGTTTATGCATAAATTAATTGTTGTTTTTTATTTTTCCTACACTATTCTTTTTTCTTGAACGAAATTCTTGTAATATTATATTTACCAACATAAAATACATGTTTTTTATCATTGAACTTAATATTGTAATTTTTTTCACTTTTATACTATAGTTTGTGTTAATTTTTAAAGTTTAAACAATTTAAACTAATTTAATTTAAAATTAATAAAAGAACTTTTTTTTTAATATTTTAAGAATTGATTAAAAAGGTTAAAAATGTATTGAAATTAAATCAAATTGATAAAATGAATTTATAATTGATAAGTGAATAATAAAGTAAACTAATTTATTTTAGCAGAAATAAATAAATGATCAAAAATGAAGTTTTATTTTAAAAAGTATTTTAAATATTGGTTAAGTGATCGAAACATTGGTTGATTTAACAAGATAGTTTTATTCATGTTTTGTTAAAATGGAACCTGGACTTCCATGGCAACCAGTAAACTTAAAAAATGGAAAAATTGATAAAAGGCATCATAGCGATGGCGGAAATGTTTTACAAAGAGAAGATTTTTTTACAAGGCATCTTTCATTGGAAGAAGGAGTTAGTATTTTAGTTTTTTGATTTAAAACACTATTTAGATATTTTTTAATGATATAGAAAATTACTATTAAATGTCGATGTGTTGGAATATTTTTTGTTTAGGACATTTTTAAAGAGAACAATCCTGCTAGTCCAACTACTTCGCCAAATGTTGAAGCACGCGCTCGTAGAAATTTAGGTGTGAAACATTTTTTTTTTTTGTCCTTTTTTTGTTTTGTTTTTGTTTTTAATTTCTCTATCGAATTTACATTCCTTTTATAATTGTATTTTAAATTTAGATACTATTAAACAGGTTGATTCTGCTGTTCTTCAGATCCCATCTTCAAGTTTTATTGTAGTAAAAGATGGTTCTTTATTTACTTCTATGTTTATCAAACAAATTTGTGTGATGAGTTTGTGGTTTTTTTCTAGTTTTACCACGATAGTATTAAATAAATTCATCCTTACTACTTTAGATGGAGACCCTGGAATTTTAGGTTAAGATAAAATAATTAAAAATATTTTCTTTGTTTTTCCGTTATTTTTTCAGTTTTGTTAAGTTTTAATAACGATAAGTAAATTTTTATACAAGTTAATAAAATAAAATAAATAATTTTTTAGTTATGTTAATTATCAACAAAATATTTTTTATTTTTGTTTTGTTACTTGTAATATCACATGCATAATTTAAATTTAGTTAATTTTACCGAATAGTAGTTAGGTTTTTGATTATCTTACACGGGGTTACAATATTGAATTTGATAATTTCATTTTTAAGCTAAAAATGTTGATTACTTAACTTTAAAATTAAGTTTTTGACTTAAATATAATAGATAGTTTTGGTTGGTATGATGAGTTTAAAATTCGTAAAAGATTCGTGTTACTATGCTACTGAAATATACTATTAAAGTTTTCTTTAAGGTACATAATTTCAATAATGTACTTGATTTTGCAGGTGGAAGTCAACTTTTTATGACTACGATTTTTGGTAGCATAATGATGTATTTTCCTGTGTGTCGCCAAATAAGAAGTCGGAGTACGAAAAGCCATATTAATAGATATCATTTTTTTAAGACTATTTCTATTTTGGGGTGGCTCAGGTACGCATTTTTCTATTACACAATTACGTAATTACTAGATATATAATAATATACTATAAGCATTTAGTTAATTGATGTTTTTAAATATAAAAAAATAATCCTCATAAAAATTATATATATATATATATATATATATATATATATATATATATATATATATATATATATATATATATATATATATATATATATATATATATATATATATATATATATATATATTTATATATATATGTAAACGTTTATAATTTTTTTTATTTAGGTTTGGTGCCATAGCATGTTCAGTCATTTGTTTGAAATATGTAGCAGTTTCGTTTTCGGAAACCATTAAATCATCAGCTCCTCTTTTTACTGCAGTGACAGCTTATTTTTTGTTAGGTATTTATTTTCATACTTACAGGTTTTAAATTTCTTTAACTTACTTAACTTGAAACAATCTTTACTTTTTTTGAATTCAGGAGAGTATTCGGGAATACTAGTAAACTTGTCGCTATTGCCTATAATGTTCGGTTTGGCCATTTCAACGTCTACGGAGCTCAGTTTTAACTCTACAGGATTTATTGCGGCTGTGGTTAATAATATTCTTGACTGGTAGTCATCTATTTTTTATATTTTATGCTTAGATCTGATAATGAGTATTGAGTTTATTTGCATTACATTTTTATTCAGCGTTCAGAATGTTTTCTCCAAAAAACTTCTCAGCGGTGATGAACCAGAGTTTAGGTTAAACGTTATTTAAATAAAATAGTAAACAAATGAATTTCTTTCTTATTTTTATGCATTTATTTTTATGTTATTATCTTGAAATCGCATTAGAATTTTCATTTTATCGATTATATTTTGAATAGTGCATTAGAACTTCAGTTTTACACCAGTGTTGCAGCTGCGATATTTCAAATGCCGTTATGGTTCTTATTTATGGTAATATGCTGCTAATACTGTATTTTTTGCTGGTATTAATAGAAATGTTTTTATTTTTATTATTTTTAACTTTTCATCAATCTATATGGTAGTAGACGATTTTAATTTTTTCAGGACATTCACAGTAAACTTAATATGTTGGACCAATACATGGTTTCAATGCTTCTTTTCAATGGATTTATGTTTTATGCCCAATCACTATTTGCGTATTTGTTGATGTCTCTCATTTCTCCGGTAACATTCAGGTATGATAAGCTGTCATTCTTATTTTGCGAATATATGTCATTCTTATTTTGTGTGTATATATATATATAATATATATATATATATATATATATATATATATATATATATATATATATATATATATATATATATATATATATATATATATATATTATATAATTTACGAAATAAAAAATATAACAGCACGGTAATTTATTTTTTTAGTGTTTCTAACACATTAAAGCGTGCTGTTCTAATTTGGTTTTCTGTGTTGGTATTTGGAAACAAAGTCACGATGTTAAGTGCTTTAGGTACTTTTCTTGTAGTTGCAGGGGTGTTAATGTACCTGAGGGCAAGACATTTAGAATCAATAAAAATGAATAAAACTACCGACAAACAATGAGTGACAGAATTAAGTTGAATGCTAATGAATGAATGCTAATGAATGAATGCTAATGAATACTCGACCATCGAGGACTCGATGTCGAGCACTTGATCGGATCAAGCGATTATTAGTTATGGGATTTTGAATTTTAGCAGGCTATGATTCAAGAAAAATAAAAAATTTAGTGCATTTACATATCTTAATCAATTTGGTTTATTGGATTTACTTTTTACAAAGCATAGATTTAATGCATTTACATATATCTAAATCAATTGGGTTTATTGGATTTATCCCGTATAAAGCGTAAACTTCTTTTATAAAATATTTTATTACCAAGTTTATATTTATTAAAATTTATTGGAATAAAAATTCAGATTTGCATAAAAACTTTTTATACAAAAGATAATTTTTTAACAGAAAAACACCTGAACGTTCGTTTCAAATTGGAATTGATTTTTTCAAAATTCTTTAATTTTATATAAAAAAGGGTCACTTTAAAAAAAAGGTCACTTAAAACCTTTTTTTATTTTAAAGAACAAAAACAAGTTTCTCTAAAATCAATAGATTTTGATTATAAAAGTTCTTCATCAATAGATGGCAATTCTGATCGAATTCAAGATATCAGTTCCAGGATTTTTTAAATTTGACAAAATATTTTTTTTGTAGTTACACTCATTGTTATTTTTACCAGTTTTGCGTAGCGCAGTCAAACAATGTTACAATATTTTGAACTGTTGAAAAAGCATGTTTTACATCAATCTGCTTTCTAAGACTATATACATGGTGTATATATTTTTGTGTCTCGTTCATTTACATACATTTTAACAATGTATTGGACCTTTATTGCTCAACTTAATCACCATGTGTGACACCATGTGTGACACCATGTGTAGCGTTATTCGACAGCGATAGTAATAAATTGCTGTTCAAAAAATTTTGAATAGCAATTTGAAAATGCTGAACAAAACATTTTGTTTTGATCATATGTGTGTGTGTGTGTGTGTCTATATATATATATATATATATATATATATATATATATATATATATATATATATATATATATATATATATATATATATATATATATATATATATATATATATTTATTTATATATAAATAAATTTATAATACGAAAAAAAACCATATTTCATTAAACATTGTCTTCCTTCGAACAGTACTTTTCCTAATAAGTTAAAAAAAGTCCTTGGCCCAATACTTTTTTTAATTTATATTAATGATCTTCCAGAAGGTCTCACATCTAAGATGGGATTGTTCGATAATAATACTACCATTTATTCTTGTATTGATAAGAAGCCAACACTCTCTGATTACTTGGAGGAGACTTTCTGATTACTTGGAGGAAACTTAGATCTTCCTATAATTATTAGCGGTATGTACTTGATGAGTCATCTACCCTTCGTCTTTTAGGATTAACTCTTATTACCAATCTTTCTTGGAAACCATATATTAAATCGTTGCATCTCTTTATCATGCTCGCCATTTTCTTACATTGGGTTCTATTTTTTATTTCTATAAATATCAAATTCGTCCTTTTATCGAATACAGTTGCCATACCTGGGGCGTTTCTTCTAATAATGCACTTTCTCTTTTAGATAAGGTGCAAAAACGCATTGTAAAAATAGTTGGACCTGCTTTTGCAGCCAACCTCCAACCATTATCACATCACCACAATGTTGCTTTTTTTTTATCTTTTCTATAAATAATATAATGGGCACTGCTCTAAAGAGCTAGCGTTTCTTGTGCCATCTACCAAAATTTATTTATTAATTATTTAAGTCTCTTCCTTTTACTGTGTTCATAAGTGCTCCAAAAACTCTTATTTGTCTAGTTTTTTTCCTCAAACATCAGCTCTTAGGAATTTGCTTCCTTCATCTTAATTTTCTAATTCATATAATTCAATCTTTTAAGTCGTCTGTTAATCGTCATTTTGCCCTATAAACTTCATCTTTTCTCTTCCAGTAACTTCCAGCTTTAATAGTGGTTGCTTGCAACCTTGTTAAAAGCGAAGAGGAAGAAAAAAAAGAAAAAGGTTGTTAAAGTCAATTCTGTTTATAAAATGGTGATTGTAGCTATATTTCTTACTACCGTCCAATTTCCCTTCTACCCGTGTTTTCTAAAATTTATGAAAAAGTAATCTGCAATCAATTTTATACTTACTTAAAGCTATTAAACAAAATCGATTTGGTTTTCAAAACGATTTATTAACAGAGCATGCTATCAATGATCTTACAAACCAAGTATTTCAATTTTTTGATGAAAAAGAGCATGTATTGGGAGTATTTATAAGCCTATTAATCTTAAATTATTACTATTAAAATTAAAATATGGAATCATGTCAAAATCTCAAGTGTTCTTGATGTTGAGTGTTGAGTTCCACATAGCTCAATCTTAGGATCGTTATTGTTTTTAACTTATTTCAGTAAGCAGTAGTAAGTAAGTAGAGCCGTAGCTAGGCTACCCCCACACCACCAATTAGGGGGGGAGGGGCAGCGATTTTAGGGGGCCCATTTGGACATATTGGGGCCTTTAAAAGTAGGTATTATAAAAAAAAATTATAAAAAATTTTCCTTTAGGTACTATAAAAAAAAAAGAGCCTTTTTTTTTATAGTACCTAAAGGAAAATTTTTTATAAATCTCACTCATTTCTTGACTTCTTTTTAAGAAAAAACCTTTACTTTAGTCTAATTCATAGTACTCTCACATATGTTAATATAGTGTGGAAAAAAAAAATTAATCAAATTACAGGGCTTGCAAAACCATGCTTTTAGAGCAATTAATTATCTAAGCAGAATGTATAATCCTTCTAATGTGTTGACAATATGACAGTAAACTTGGAAAAAAAAAGTTTATACCAGATTCTTATTTTTATTATAAAAATAATACGCTACGAAATTCCTTTTTAGATATGTTTTTATCATCTTTCTTCAAAAATTATAATTTTGGAAATAGATGACAAATACCCCCGCCCCCCAACCCCAATGCATAAATAAATCATTAAAGACCAAAAAACATTTACTTAATTTCTCTCTTTAATTTCTCAATTAAAAATCGAAACGTTATTTATTTATAACTTACCAGTTTTTATAAAGAAAAGAATTATAAAAAAGGATTTTTGTTGCGAGTTATATTTTATATTTCCACTAATGGTGAATAAATGAAATATGTTATCTATGAAAATCTGCTTCCACGCTTTTATTAGCAATCTCCTCACTGATATCTTCACTTTTATTAACAGATTCTCACTCTCTTCTCACTCTCCATCTCAATTGTTTTGTGTGTGTGTGTACTTTCTTGTGCCGTTTCATTGCAGTCTAGCTTGGTAAACTGCAAATTAATTTTTGTATGTATTTAGGTGCTCCCAGAAGTCCTTACGGTCTTATCATAGAGCACCGCGTGAGAGCATTTAACAGGAAGTTCACGCCTCCTTCCGTACCAATGTCGCTTGTTGGGCTAGAGCTGGCGTCGAACCTCGGACCTCTGGGTTCTCAGCCAGAACTCTAACCACTGCGCCACGGCTGCAAATGAAACGGCACAAGAAAGTACACACACAAGTATTTATTGCACTTGTAGCAAACTCCGTTTGAGAGTATTTCTTTCCACGATGGATAATACAGATCAAATGGTATAGTTTTTTATTTTAATTCTTCTGTAGGTATATCATGTAGCAACAGACGATGTGTCAGTGGTTCAAACGTTTATTGGTTTGATACATTTTCAAAATATCAAGACAGTTCCATTGCTTTGTAACCATTCTCGCAGTATTCGAGATGGCCGAAAATGTAATGAAATGTTGGGAGAAGGTTTCAGCCAGTTTGTTTCAGACGGTGTGCAACATGACTCTTCATGGTATTTTACAATTTGTAGGCTGTATCATGATTGCTGTCAATATTTGTCAACCCATGATT
Organism: Hydra vulgaris; assembly: GCF_022113875.1. NCBI lineage: Eukaryota > Metazoa > Cnidaria > Hydrozoa > Anthoathecata > Hydridae > Hydra > Hydra vulgaris. The sequence continues at coordinate 6,381,840 of NC_061163.1, read as the reverse complement.
CATGAGTTTAACCTTGTTTTCCATATACATCAAAAATGGCGCTTGAAGGTTTGCTGCAGCAAGGCCCAATAGAACTCTGGCTTTATCATAGTTGGATATAAAATACATAGCTTTTGGTCCAAACAATTTGATAACTTCAAACATATCGTCAATGAATGATTTGTCAAATATTCTATGGTCATTTCTTTTCGCATTGAGTTTTCTGGACGCAAAAGCTTTACTGGAACTATGTTGACATGTTTTTTCCTTCAGAAGTATTTCCACGTCGTTGTTAAAGACTAAAATACAAACCAATCCTACTCAAGGAAAAGCCTATCTTTGTCAACTTTGCCTGAATGTCATCCAAAGTGGAGACGCTACGGAGACATTCTGTTCTTTGACGTTCGTCAGCTGCTGATGAATTTTGCACAATTTTTACAACTGTTGATTTAACATCGAGACGCGATGGTTTTAAATAAAGTGTTTCAAAGCACTTGATGCTTCAGGAATGCTCTGACACACAGCTCTCTTTAAGTTTTTGACTTCGTTTTCCTTGACGAGACGATTTACAAACCAATCTGAAAATGAAATGTCAGAAAATCTTTGATTCAGTTATAAAAATTTCTACATTTATGGTTTCGCGACTCGGCTAAAGTTACAAAAGAAAAAGTTCGCAAATTCTCATTTTAAATTAGAAATTATTGTTGAAAATAAGATTATGAAAATTTCTGTCTGAAAATGTTTGGGTTTTATGAGGAAGACGCTTTTCTATACGCACATTCTGTTTAATATATGTCTTGATATTTACTATTAAATTAACAGTTAAAGATTCTAAAATAAAATATCTAATAAAATAATTATATATAATTAAACTCTTACCTGTTCAATTCTTTTTTTTCTTCTTCTTATGGTTTCTTTCAGTGTTTTTTTGTTCCTTTTTTACGGTAGACAAACAAGAATTGCGTACGATTATTAAGGATGAACGTTTTGATTGAAGATCTGAGATTTTTCTTTGGACTCCTAACCTATGCAGGATTTTCTCTTTCCTTTTTGTTGTATGTTAAATCTAAGAAAAACCGAAACATGAGCTATAATAAATTCTTGACAGTTGATATCGGGTGAACGCGCGAAAATCCGGTCAACTTTAAATTGATATTTCTCTAAAATAAGGGTCTGCGTCTGCTCTTATTCTCTCGGAAGTTCGGTATGAAACGGTAAAAAATGTGAGTATTCGTTTCTTTCCGTTTTTACGAAACAAAAAAATATCATTTTGTTTTGTATCGCATTTATGCGAAACACGTAAATCTTGTTTCGTTTCGTATCATGTTGTTACGAAACGTGAAATTATTTTTTCAATTTGTACCGTTATTTACGAAACACAATAAAATTGTTTCGTTTCTTATCGGTTTTTACGGAATATTTCATAACTCCCCGCCCAAACAGATATTTCACGATTCCCATGCCCTCGAGCAATACATAAACTTTTACGTTTAATACTTACTAACTCAATGTTTCGTAAATCAAAGTTTAACTAAAAAAATGTATTAACAAAACAATGTAATAGCATCATTTTCATAAGGCTTAGCGCATCTAACGAAGTTAAAAAAAGATATTGTCTTCTGTAGGTAGGTTTTAGTAAAACTGATGAACTTAAAGTTAAAATTTTATTACAGTAAAACCGTTTTACTGTAATAAAATTTTAACTTTAAGTTCATCAGACATAAATTATGTATTTGTTTATAAACTCGCATGAAGAGTTTGAAATCATTGTTTGAATTAAATACTTCAAATTATATTATATAACATTTTAAATGCGATATTGTTGTATTAACTTGAAATATTTTGCAAAACTAATCAATTTATTGTTTAAAAACCATAGTAATTCTCAATCATATAATCATGCCTATAAAAGCTACAATTTTATGGAATTATTTCAATAAAGTTACTGTGTCAGGTGTTAAGTGTAGGGAATGTAAAAAGTGTCAAATCCAAATCAAGTTAACTGATGGATTCACTAGTGGTATCAGGTACCATCTGAAAACAAAGCATCCCACTGACTACGCTACGATGTTAAGAGCCCAAATTGAACTTGAGCGCCAAAGAGAAGAAGATATTAAAGAAATTACAGAAGCTGCCTTCGAACTGAATGACGCATACAGTAAGTTTCTAATTATTTTTCATAAAATAATGTTTTTCCTTGTATAAAGATAATTTTCATGTTTAACTTTAATTTTTATTTCGTTTTTTTAGATCAACGATCACAAAAAGGCTTATCTAAATATGTTAATGGGGGAACTATTGGGAAATATTCTTCCCAATCAGGCAGGCAATTGGAGACAGACATGGTAATCATGTCATACATTGCCAGGTCAAGTAGTCCATTCACTCTAGTAGATGAACCATGCTTCAAAGAAATGGTGGAACATTTAAATCCAAAAGTAATTGTGAAACATTCCTCGACTTTTTCAAGGTACAAACTGCCATTGCTTTATGAAAGCGTTATGGATACTGTGCAAAACCTAATTGAAAAAGAAGTTTCCACTTGTCAACAGGTGGCTATCACCACTGATGGTTGGACCTCTAGGTCACAGGATCCATACATTACTCTTACGCTTCACTATATCAATAGTCAGTTTGAACTGAAAAAATATGTTCTCAACTTTGACAATTTCGTGGGAAGACACACTGGTTACCACATTAGCAAAGTAATTTTTCTTATGTTGATATAATTTGTTCTCGTAAATATAAATTTGTAAGTGCAAAAATAATTTAAAAAAGTAAAACTTATCCTTCCGGTAGAATAGCGTTTCTTCTAGGATTTTGTCAATTATTGAAAGAATTTATAATTTATTGTAAAACCTAAAAGCTGCATAAGTTATCTTATAAATCATTAATTTTTCTTCATTCTTGTTTAAGGCTCTGGAAGAAATGATCCAAAAATATCCGGTATTGGACGCCGTGCCCAAGAAAGTCATTGTCCACGATGCGGCGGCAAACATGAAACATGCTGTGTCAATCATGAACAAAACAAAATATGAATCATTGTTGTGTGCAGACCACCTACTAAACACTAGCCTACTACATTCAATTACAATGAAGTGCAAGAAGTCAAAGAATGCATAGATATTGCCACACAACTATCTAGCAAAGTCCACAGATCCACCTTAGCTTGTCAACTTATTGAAAAAGAGTGTATGTTGCTCCGTGTAAACTATGTTAAAATCATTACTCCGGTAAAAACCAGGTGGAATTCTAACTGTTTTATGCTGGAGTCAATCCTTAAACTTGAAGATGTGTTGATTTCTCTTAGAGAAAAAGATGCACTAAATAACAACCCACTACAGAACGTTATTCCAAGTGACAACCAATTTTCACTGATGGCTTCACTGATGCCAGTCTTAAAAAAAATGAAGATTATGTCAGATTGCATGTCCAAGGACACTGAACCAGTGCTTCATCATATGCTAACTATGCTTTATAAAACTGACAATTTTCTTCATGACCACATTGATATGGAAAACAGAGAAATAGTTAATGCTTTTTGTAAAAAACTAAGTGAGCATTTACACCTAGCCACGCGATTCAATGAACATGGAAGATACAACCAACACTATGCCTTGGGAAACTTTCTTCATCCGTACTTTAGAGGTTATAAGTTTTATTTCTTGGTAAAAAAAACATTCTTTAATATTCTTTATTTGTTAAAAGACTAAATTTAACAGTTATTGTTTATGATTTCAGGATATATGCTTAGACATTACGGTATCTTCGAAGAGTTCACCAGAAAAGTCATCAACAATCATCCATCGTCGGACGCTGTTTCGATCAGTGAAAAAAATAATCATAAAGCTACACAAGTTAAAATGCCAGTTGGTGTGGATGAGTGCGACGATTTACAAAATATAGAGATTGAACAGGGTAATAATAACCACACCATTAGTCAAAATGTACCGGAAATTGAAAGGGAGTTTGAGTCTTTCCACGCTATGCCTCGTGTTGAAGAAAAGCATAAAGTTGATGTGCTGAAATGGTGGAAGAAACATGCCTCTACTTTGCCATTGTTAGCACAATTGGCAAGAAATTTGCTCTGCATTCCAGCTGCATCAAGCTGTAGTGAGAGAGTGTTCAGCGCCAGCGGTGGAATTATAAATGATAAAAGACACAGTCTTTCCACTCAGACAGCAAAGCAATTGACTTTGATTAAAGTCAATTATGATCTTGTCTGTCCTCACATCACCTTGAAAATTATAAGCGACGCTGAAGAAGCCCTGGACCCCCCAGCATTAACTCCAGTTAGAACACCTCCCAAAAATCCTATTCCTAAAGCAGTTTTTTCAAATAACCAAAACAGGTTATTGTTCAAAACAAAAAACGTTTCAACAACGCCATTATGTTCTTCTTCTTTACCATTAACACCAACATCTTCAGGAATCAAAAGAAAAGCAATGGAAATTCCAGAAGAATCCGAAACAACATCATCCGAAAAAACATCCGAAAGTGACACTCAACAAGTATTAAAATTAAAATGTTTTACTTTTTATTGTGAAATTTTAAAATCGTGAAATATAATTGTCTAAATAAAAACTGATTTTTCGTAAAAATCGCAAATGTGTTCTTAAATTGGTACAATATAAAAGTAAATTACTTTTTTATTTTATGCTAGCCCTATCTGTCGTAAAAACATTAGTATTTCCCGTAAAACTCAGAAATTTCTTGTTTGTTTGTTTTGTTTTTTACCGTTTTATTTCGGAAAAAGTTTAATCTTATTTCGTTTCGTACCGGTTTTTTCAAAACAAAAAATGTGTCCCGTATTTATCACGAAATCAGAAAATTGTATTTCTTTTCGTAGCGTATTTTGCGAAAAAAGATAAAAGTTGTTTCGTTTCGTAACGGTTTTATCGAAACAATATTTTTCATCGTTTTGTTTCGTTTCGTCTTGTACCGTTCTGAGACGCAGACCCTTACTCTAAAACCATAAATGTTTTTTATTTCAATTTTTTATTATCAAATGTGTTTACATCAATTAAAGTTTCAATATAATTTTAAGAGGCTTGTTGGGGGGTAATTCCATGTCAAAACAACAAGTCGAAATAACCCACCATCTCAGAAATACTTGATTTTTGGCACAAATGCAGTTAATAATGTCGTTAGTAATAATCATAAATAATTTGAGTCAATTTCATTATTTTAAGAGTTATGGGTCTTTGAAGTTTAAGAATTTTAAAATTTTTTTATTCTCCGCTCTCTTAGCAACACTAAAATGTTAAAGTATACACAGTTACATTAACCATTCGTTTACAAAATTTAATAGGTATAGAAACTTTCGAATAAAGAAATCAAAAATCATTGCTTAAAGTTATTAGATCTTATATTTGATTAAAAACTTTGCAATGCAAACCGGGCTTTTAACAATAATTTTTTAGTAAACATGTCTAGTTTAAGATTAATTGCAGAAAAGGTATTGATCTATTCACTTTAATCTTTACAAAAATAGTTTATATATAAATGCCTGTAAGAGGCAAAAATTATTTCATTGTTTTTTGATGCACATATCTATTTTATTATTGTTTTATTTTTGCAATTTTATTTTTGCATTTTTATTTACCGTTTTGGTTATAATTATTTTAGTTAAAGATTATAACTAAAATAATTTCTCACAAAAAAAATAATGATTTCTCACATAAGTGTTATACTTAAATATTAGAACCAGTTGCTCCGTTTAATTAATTAAACAAGAAACCCAGAAATTCATTTTTATTTTAAACTAAATAAGTCTAATCATATGATTACACTTATTTAGTTTAAAATAAAAATGAATTTCTGATTTCTTCTTGTATTAATTAAATGGAACAATTGATTCTAACATTTGAATTTTGATTATAATGCTCATGCGAGAATTTATTATTTATTTAATAATAGTTTTAGAAAAATAAAATATTAAAATTAAATATTTTTATAATGGCTGGAACATCACAATGCTCAGTTGGATTGATTTTAAAATCAAATTGTCACAAGTTAACATTTACAAACCACATTGGAATAAACTTTTTTCAAGATTTAGCTCCAGATGAGCAAAATTTAGTTGTGCTAAGGTCTGGTGTTTCTTCTGTTTTGATTATTGACTTATGTTTTCATCATCAAAAGTTCTATATTGAGAAGTTCCCTGTGTTTCAGAATAAATGCTGTGATCCACTGTTAGTTCACAAAAGACCGTGCAAAGGTTAGTAAAGCTTGTCATAAATTTTATAATAGTAAATTTGTCATAATTTTAAGTTCTTTATTTTTGTTAATAGTAGGCACATTTTACTTTATTAAGTTATATTTTTTAATTTAGCATCTCTCAGAGAAGTCAGTTTAAGAACCATAGCTTTAAACAACAGGATCAATATTGTACCTGGTCAAAAAATTTGTACAAATTGCTTACTCAAATTAAAAGCTTCCACTGAAATTAATACTGATAACATTAATATTGCTGATGATTACACAAATGAAAGTATAAATAAAGAAAACATATTTAGTGTTCAACAAGAAGCTGATGTAAATAAAAACAGACAAGAACTTTCTGATTGTCTCAGTATAATTGGTGTGTCACCAGTCAAGCTTCACGGAAAGCCATTTGCAAATCGTATGAGTATTGGGGAAAAAAAAAATTAAAACTATTGTAAAAGTTTTCAAAGAAAAGTTATCAAATTCTTTAAAAATTCCATTGACAGAAGTTGAAGTTTTTGATAATGAATATGTTCTTGATTTAAAAAAAAAAGTTGTTCAGTTCGAAAAAATGTTAGTTTTGATCAAAGATAAACTTGAAAAATGCAGTTCATTTAGGGACAAAATTCAAGTATTGACTTTGTGCCCACAAGAATAGTCAATTGAAGCAGCTAGTGAGTATTTTAGTGTTTCAAATTATCTAATAATAAAATCCAGATCTTTAACAAAGAAGGAAGGAGTTCTTGCAGTTCCACAAACTAAGCGAGGTAAAATGCTCCCTGATCAAATAAATACTTTAGTGAAAATTTTTTATGAAAATGATGAAAACTCTCGCCAGATGCCTGATCAAAAGGATTTTGTAAGTGTTAGTTGGAAAGTCCATATGCAAAAGCGATTACTTTTGTCAAGCTTAAAAGAGTTATTTGTCTCATTTAAAATTCTATATCCACATGTAAAGTTAGGTTTTTCCAAGTTTTGTGTTTTAAGGCCTAAATGGTGTGTTTTGCCAAACTCATTAGGAACCCATTCTGTGTGCGTTTGTATCTACCATCAAAACATGAAGTTAATTCTCCTACCCATTAAAATTGATTACCACGAACTATATAAATTTATTGTTTGTGATATGCAAAACAAAGAATGCATGTTACATCGATGTACACAATGTCCGAAAAATACATCTAAATTAGAAGAAAAACTATTCAAACTAATAAGGCAGTTTGAGGAAGAAGATACTATCGAATTTAACCAATGGGTTACTACTGATAGATCAGATTTAGTTATACAGCTTGTAACCATACCAGATTATGTAAATATGGTGATGGAAAAACTATTCAAGCTAACAACGCATTCATATATTTCTAAATGCCAATCTAAATATTTAAAAAATCTTAAAGAAGAACTGCCATCAGGTAGCGCAATAGTTCTAGGAGATTTTACAGAAAACTATAGTTATGTTGTGCAGGATGAAGTACAAGGTTTCCATTGGAATAATTTTCAATGCACACTTCATCCAGTGGTTGTGTACTATAAAGAAAATCAAGTGTTGCATTCCACTTCATGTTGCATTATATCAGATGATAACACTCATGATGTACCAATGGTTTACTAGGTACAAAAATCATTTATCAATAATCTGAAGCAAAAAATACCCAGCATTGTAAACGTGGTCTACTTTTCTGATGGCTGTTCATCTCAATATAAAAACTGCAAAAATATATTAAACCTATGTCAGCATAAATCAGACTTTGGAATAGATGCAAAATGGGTTTTCTTTGCAACCAGCCATGGAAAGCAATCTTGTGATGGTATAGGAGGAACAGTTAAACGGCTTGTGTCTAATGCTAGTTTGCAGAGAATTACTACAAATCAAATATTTTTTTTTTAATTTTAATTCACCTCCTCAAGGCCGAGTAGGCCACTACAGACAAGGAGGCTACTTATTTTGTGGCTATAACCCTCTCTCAACTCTATAACTCCGAAACACGAACCTTGACAAACAAGGCCGCTGCGCGGAGAAACAAGTTGAGCGCGATACTACCAGGGACGTGGTGGGGATCGAACCCGGAACCACTCGTTTATGAAGCGAGCGCTCTACCACTACACCACTACCGCATATTAAACTCACATGATATGTTTACATATTGCACTAACAACATCAAAGGTATAAACTTTATTTTTATTTCAAGTGAAAGTTTAATAGAAACAAGATTATTACAATCTGAGCGATTTAAAAATGTAAAAACAATACCAGGAATAAGAAACTTTCATGAATTTATTCCTGTATGTCAAAATGAAGTTAAGATGAAATACTGCAGTGATGACACTATCCCTATCTTGACCTACAAGTTTAAAAATTGCGAGATGCAAAGTGATGTGCAAAGTTGACATGGAATTTTAATTTATGCACCAACATGGCCTTGAATCTTAAAGACACTTTCTTGCTTCCTTTTATCAATTATTACTTCGAATCGACAGTTTGCTTATGTCTATGATATGTATATGACAATATTTTGCATTTATTAAAAAATACTACCTAATTTTGTTTTGTTTTACAGTCCAAAGAAAAACAAAGGAATATTTGAAGTTCAATAATTTGTATAAAAATTTATCAATTCATAAAAGCACAAACAATTCAAAGAGTTAATGTGTTTTGATATTTAAAATTGAGTTTGTTTATGGACATGTCATAGATATTGCAGTTTTATACCTAAGTGAAAATACCTCTTATTTTTTGACTAGCTTTGAGTAAAAACACCTGTTTTTAGTATTTAAATATTTTTAATTGAGTTTATTAAATATGCATATTGTAGTTGTATACATAAGTAAGAATTCTTACTTTCTGGTTGTGCCTAAACATAAGTAACAATCAATTTTCTGTCTCAATCTCAATATACTTTCAATCAAAAATAAAAATTAAATTGTTTAGATTAGTAAGTCAAAGAACAACTCGTTTTTTTTTTTTTAGATGTTTATATATACTTTAAGATTATGAAGTTTGGAAATATATAGATCATAACCTTTTCTGTAATTCTTTTTATAGTAAGCATGTTTACTTTTCAATTTTATTAAAAACGCCGATTTACTCTTATTGACTTATTAATAAATAAATAAAAATATTATTTCTTGGTATAATTTTATAGTTTAGCATCTAATAATATGTGAAAAAATTTCAAATTATGAAACTATATAGTTAAGGTAACAACGTATGTATTAGCATTTACTTGTTACTAAGGACGTTGCTAGGGGAGCATCATGAGTAAAAATGTTACTAAGTTTTAAATTTTAAACGAGCATAACTTCTAAAATATTCCGATTTGTTTAAAACAACTTTGGGGAATTCTTTTTAGCCTAGTTATATATCTTTGTTGCAAAAATCAAGTCATTTAGAGATAGTGGGTTATTTTTTTGAATTTTTGTTGTTGTTTTGACACGGAATTACCCTGGGCTGTTTGGCAAGAAATCGAATTTTATAGCGGGTTGATGCCATCATTTCGCAAATTTTTTCTTTTTTCATCTTATTGGTGGCATTAATCCACTTTTTTTAGAAATCCAATTTATTTTTTGTTACTGTACCTGTCTTACGAAGAACTCCTTTAACTATTGCCCAAAAATCTTGCGCTCTTCAGGAGGATTTGCATCTTTAGAAACAATTTTCACATTATAATCTTTGCACCACTGTAGAATATTTTTATAATAGTGAGAAGCAGCAAGACCTGCCCAAAAGAGACATCGGTATTTGCGTTTTTTCATTAAGGACAAAAGCCTTTTTTGGAGGCATTCTTTGATGTGGAGATCGGCATTGAAGGTCTTCTTAGTGACAAAACAAGGGGACTGCATACCATAGCTACAAATTGCTTGCCACACAAGGAACTTGAATGCAAATTTTTTTTAGTCGAATATATTTAAATTGATCATCGACAGGTTTATCTTTGCTCTCATAGTAAAAGTTTTGACCAGGTAGTTGTGAAAAATTCGCCTTGCAATATGTTTCGTCGTCTTCAATTATGCACACACTTTTATCCGCCATCATTTAAACCAATTTCTTTGCGCGTCGAATTGCTTTAATTTCACCATTTAAATTTCTCTAGGGTGTATTTTTGTTATGAAATGCTTCAATTCCAGCATTTTTAAGTACTTTTTTGATATAAGAACGTCAAATCTTTAATTTTCTTGCTAGATCTTGCTGTAACTGGTTTAAATTTTTTACTATTGAACGTAAAATCGACTTTACATTTTTGGATTTATGGAAAGTTTTCTTTCTTCCATTTCCAGGTTTTCTTTTGAAGGTTTGAGTAGTCTTGGACTTATTTATAATATCTATGACTGTAGATATTGGGACATTTGTACATTAAGCAATCAAGCAATATGAAGTAGATGGATTTTTGAAAGGAAAAATTCACAACTTTTTTTTACGCACAATTTGTTTCCGAAACATTTTGCAAATCATTGATTTGTAAACGAAAGTTTTTTAACACAGTTTAAGATAAGCAAATAACGTTTAATTAAAATAATAAAAAAAATCAAAAACATTTTTGGTTTTAGAGAGATTTCAATTTAAAGTTGACCGGATTTTTTCGTGTCCACCCGATACTAATCAATTTATTTTGGATATAGATTAGATTGGATATAAATAGGTCTAGTGGTTAATGATAAATCGTCCAAATCGTCCTGAAGAACGCAAGATTGAAGATTTTTGGGCAATAGTTAAAGGAGTTCTTCGTAAGACAGGTACAGTAACAAAAAATAAAATGGATTTCCAAAAAAAGTGGATTAGTTCCACCAATAAGGTAAAAAAAGAAAAAATTTGCAAAATGATGGCATCAACCCGCTATAAAATTCGATTTCTTGCCAAACAATCCCATCAAGCCCCTTAAAATTATATTGAAACTTTAATTGATGTAAACACATTTGATAATACAAAAAATTGAAATAAAAAACATTTATGGTTTTAGAGAAATCTCAATTTAAATAGATTTTTCTCGATATTTTTATCCAATTTTGATGGAGCATTTACGACGAGTTCAAGATAGACAAAGACAAATTCACAAATGCTAAGTTTCAATATTCAAAACGAGGTCATAAACCTCTTAGCTTCGCATTTAAAAGAACCTATTATGAACAAGGTAAAATTTGAAAAGTACTTTTTAGTTATTTTGGATTGCGTTTAAGACCTTAGTCGCAAAAACCAAACTTATTTAACCATGTTCATAACCATTTAACCATATTATTTAACCATGTTCATAACCAAGTTAACTTATTTAACCATGTTCATTTGTTCATGAAGAAAAAAAAGCAATAGGCATCGTTCAAGAAAGCTTTTTTGAATATAGGTTTTCATTTTTGGTTATAATTTCATTCTAACCTTCTAATTATAGAAATAAAATCTTGTAGGCTAGACCGAAACAATTGTATAGGGCAAAGCCATGAAAACAGGTTTTTTATGGTTTCAATTCAAAAAGGTGTTTAAGCTTGTATTTCATCAGAATGGGTATTCAAGCCTTATTTACACCCTGTGGTTGCCATAACATGAACGTAGTTATATCAGACGGAGCTAAATCATTGGTTAAGTTTATATTATTGTTTGGAACTCCAAAGTTATTCGAAGAATCTATAAAAATTTTTCTGCATCAATCAAGCGTTGGTCATTTCCCTAACACAAAAGAATCTTTTAAAAATGATGTTTTCTTTCCTCTAATTGACACAGTTGAATCATCGTTAAAAGACAGATAGGATAAATTCTCCAAATACGAGTCAAAGTGAGGATTTCTATTTGACCTGAAAAAACTACGTCTAAAGAACAAATAGTATAATTGGGCTTTTGAAGCATACATTTCAATCAACAAACGATCACTTATGGAAAAGGTTATATACCATTTATATCCGCCCGCATCTAGAACTTGCTGTGCCTGCTTGGCCATACCTAGAAGGAGATATCTTTAAAATTAAACAAGTTCAACGAAGAGTTACGAAAGTTGCACATTGTAAGAAAAATTTTTTGTATAAAGAGCAAATGAATAGACTTAATCTAACAATGCTGGAAATAAGAAGAAATTGCGGAGATCTGATCTAAATATTTAAGCTAGAAAATCATTTAGAAGTAGAAGAGTAGAACTCACCCGACGGGCATTTGTTTTTAAAAGTTACGTTCTGAATGTATTTTAAATATCTTTTAAACGTCTTCTAAACATTCTTACGCAAAAAACGTTTAAAAGACATTTAAAATACATTTAGAACGTAACTTTTAAATACAAATGCCCGTCGGGCACCTTTAGCAGTAAATATTAGAGGAAATTTTGTGCGAGAGATCGTCAAAAACTAAAACATTCGACATTTTTTTATAAACAGAATTGTTAAAGAGTGGAACAATCTTCCAAATCACATTAAAAAATCAAAATCAGTCTATGAATTTAAAGTTTTACTTGACAGGCTAAGCTCGGGCTGCTATAGCGCGCCATCTACTGTTGGTGGGCTGTACAATTAGTTTATATAAATTTATATTTATAAATACTCTGTGAAGTATTATTTATGCAGAAATATATATTACTATTACTAAAAAGTTATAACCTACCTTTTTTTTTTTTAGTTTGTTATTAAGGTGCCTTAAGAAGTCCTAACGTTCTTGTCACAGAGCACCGCGGAACTGCATTTACACGGTCGTTTAGATATTAGTAAAAAGCGCTATGTTTAGGTACGCATGCGTATTTAAATTAAT
>NC_061163.1:6359817-6367943 GCF_022113875.1 Hydra vulgaris | reverse complement strand
ATATTTATGGACAATTTTTCTCAAAGAAATTAGTTACTTAAATCTGGTTATTATAAAATAAAGTGTTAAAAATAGAAAATAGAAAAAAAAAATTACGAATCAAATTTCTCTTTAGGTATTTGTTTCTATTGTATGTTGCAAAATCGGAAGACAAAAAATTAGTTTATACAATTAAATATCTATTTATAAAATTTTGTTAAAAGTTTAGAAGACTTTATAAGTTATAAAAATGCGAAGGTTAAATAACAATAAATTTGTTAAACTTGTTCAAAAAATATTAGGTTGGTAAAACAAGTTTATATTAACATCAATAGTTAAAGCAAATAATATATTGAAACTAAATACTTTTGTTATAACCTACATCAGCTGTAAGAACATCTTCGCATTTAGTGGGCAGTTTTACTGACAAACTATTGGCAGATACATATTTGAAAAGAAAAAGAAATGCAAATAAAGCAGCGACTGTTCTCATCTAAAACAAAAGGTTTTACGTTTTCTGTGAAGTTTACTTTGAAGTTTGTTGTTATATTATATAAAAAGTTTGTTTTTTGTTTTTTTATTAATTTCAATTGCTTTTATTATATTAAAGAAAAATTACTAAAAATTTAAATTAATATCTTTTAAGAAACACTAAATAAAGTTTAACATAAAACAAAGTTTAGCATTAAAACAATATAAAAGACCTTGGATAAAAAACCTCCGATAAAATCCTCCAAAAGTATTAAACTGCCACACAATTTTTAAAAAATTTACAAGGCCTTACCTTAATATTGCAGTAACTTAAAAGTTGCCTTTAAAAAAATTTTTTGCTTCAGGTGTAATCTTTTTAACTTTTACTTTTATATAGCATTATGTTCGTAATATCTGCACGTAATCTAAATAAATGCTGTCAGGCTGTGTTTAGATGTTTCATAACACACGCCTTATAGGCGTACTGATTTGGTCACTAGTAAATACTGATTATTAGCATAAATAAATAAAAAGAAAATACTTTTAATACAAAGACAATGTTTTAAAAAAAAACTAAAGAAATGTCAAGTTAATGTGATAACATATGTTTATAACATTCACTCAGATAAATCAAATATAATTCAAAATAAAATATTACAGGAAATTTACAATAGCACAAGCACTCAATTAAAGAAAATACTTGAAAACACAACATACTAATATAAATGTGAGGAAAATAGTATGTATCCTATATAAAAATAATATCAACATTAGTAATTATAATAATTGTCATTCTTTATGTAATAACTACAGTGAAAATAATAACTGTTATGTTGATAAAAGTAAAGTTATTGTCGTAAGATTTTCTTCCTTTGCTTCACACTCACTATCATGGTCGCTGCTTAAATAAGATATCATCTTTTGTCCATCAAACAAAACTTATTCATGCTTTTTATTTAGTTTAAAGATACACTACAGATACATGTACAGATACATTTTACTGCATATGTTCCTTTATGCTCTAAAAACATTTATTAATCATATATATATATATATATATATATATATATATATATATATATATATATATATATATATATATATATATATATATATATATATATATATATATATATATATATATATATAAATATATATATAAATATATAAATATATATATATATATATATATATATATATATATATATATATATATATATATATATGTATATATATATGCTATATATATATATATATATATATATATATATATATATATATATATATATATATATATATATACACACATAGCAATTAGGCGCCCCTATTTTCATGCATATTTTTAAAAGGAATTTAAATTAAAAGCATGTACAGTTATACAATTTAATAACCGCTTTTTTTATTTCTAATAATTTAATAATTTTGTTTTCCATAAAAATTTTGCAAAAAACGCATCTGTATTAATTGATACTCAGTGGGCACGGGAAGTAAAAAGTACGTCTTTTAAAAGTCTTTTGAAAGTATAAAAGACGTCTTTTTTAGTTAACGTGCCAGCCCAGGAAAAAAAGCTTTATAGAAATTTATATAAACTTTTGAAACATAAGGCCTAAAGAAATTCTATAGAATTTATAGAGTTTTCGTTGACTTCTGAAAAAATTGTATTGAAATTTTTCTTTCTACTTTTTTTTTATAGAAAAAAAAGTTTTATAGCAATTTCTATAGAAATTAATAGACATTCTCTAAAAATTCTATAGAGTTTCTATAGGCCA
Organism: Hydra vulgaris; assembly: GCF_022113875.1. Classification (NCBI taxonomy): domain Eukaryota; kingdom Metazoa; phylum Cnidaria; class Hydrozoa; order Anthoathecata; family Hydridae; genus Hydra; species Hydra vulgaris. The sequence goes on along the minus strand of NC_061163.1, from coordinate 6,365,724 downwards.
TATGAGTTTGAGTTTGAGTTTATTTATTTCAGAAATCAATTATATAATACATTTATATATTTTGATGAGGAAGTGTTACACCAGGCACTTCCATGCTGAAAGAAGACACTCGTGTGTCCGATCATTCGTCTTTTACAAATTTCATTATATGAATACTAACCTTGAACGAGTTGACTGATTCAGCTCTTATGGCGTTTAAAGGTAGCGTATTCCAAACATTCACGATGCGATTAGTGAAGAAATTAAATCTTTTTTGACAGTTTTTTACCCGTTGGCGTTCGAGTCGAAGATAATGTCCACGTAAATTATATTTGTAAATCGATGGTGCGTATACTTGAGGGTTATCAAAAATAATTTGATCAATACCTTTTGAAATTTTAAACTGTTGAATCAGATGACCTTGAACTCTCCTTTCTTTAAGAGTAGTTAGCTGAGATGAAAAAGTCTTTTTCATATGGCAAATGCTTTATTTCCGATATTGTTTTAGTTGCTTTATGCTGTACTTGTTCTAGAATAGCAATGTCTTTTTCATTGTGTGGTGACCAAGCCTGGATAGCAAATTCTAACTGGGGTCTTATATATGTTTTGTAGAGTACTTTCCACAAAAAGAGTCCACAACTTCTATAAATTTTCTTAAGTCTACCAAGTTTACTGTTTGCTCTTGCTGCTGCTGATTCGACTTGATAACTTACTTTAATATCGTCTGATAGAAGTACTCCCAGATCATGTTTGTGTTTAGTGACGTCCAGTTGAATTCTGTTTCCACTCAAATCAAGCATCGAATAAGTTTGAGTAGATTTAGAGTAACCACGCCCAACGTGCATAACTTTACACTTATCAAAGTTGAGAGGCATATTCAATTTATGCGACCAATCTACAAGATTATCTATGTCAGTTTGCAATGTTCTTTTGTCCTCCTCAGATTTTAGTACTCCGATTATTTTGCAATCGTCGGCATAAATCTTTATGTGATGAGTAATATAGTCCGGCAGATCGTTTATATATAAGATAAAAAGAAGTGAACCGAGCACAGAGCCCTGGGTTACCCCGCTTGTTACATATTTCCATTTAGATTTATGCTTGCCGATTACAACCAGTTGATAACGATTCGTTAACTAGTTTGCTATCCAGTCTAAAACTATGCCGTTTATACCATAGGCTTTAAGTTTGTGTAAGAGTCTGACATGTGGAACTTTATCAAAAGCTTTCGCAAAGTCAGTGAAGATGATATCAGTGGCGCAGCCTTGATGCATTGCTTCGGTTAGTATATCCCGAGTTTCAAGTAAGTTCGATGTGCATCCTTTACTTTAAAGAATTCCGTGCTGTTCTTTGGATATTAGGTTAGTGCTAAGACAGTGATTTATGATATTCTCGTGTATAATACCTTCTATAATCTGTTTTAAAATTTTGCAGAAAATTCTATAGAACTTTTTTTCTTGGGAAGTAATTCTACAATTTTTTTTAAATCAATTTTTAGTTATACATAAAGGTCGTTCACCAAGTGTGGCAAATAATAACGTTGTGCAAAAAACTAAAAATCCGCCACTGACCAGTAAAAATAAAAGCTTGTGAAACAGGAAAAAACTTCAATAATGTTATTTTGCATATTATTAGTTTAAACGAGTCTTCGTTTTTCTATATTTATTTGTACGCATATAAAAAAACTATAAGTTTTTTTATATGCGTTTTTTCTATATTTAATTGTACGCATATAAAAAAACTTATAGTTTTTTTATATGCGTACAAATAAATATAGAAAAACGAAGACTCGTTTAAACTAATAATATGCAAAATAACATTATTGAAGTTTTTTCCTGTTTCACAAGCTTTTATTTTTACTGGTCAGTGGCGGATCCAGGATTTTGAAGAAGGGGGTGGTTACATTATAAAAAAATACTTGATTTTAACTTACAAAATTTTATGATATTTTATCATCCAAAGCACATTATCTTCTCATTGAAACATAATATACAAAAATAAACTACTAAACACAGTCATAAAAAAAAGATTGTGCTTGCATCCTACGTGGATGTAGTGCAATTAAGTTATTTACAATTTTTTTCTGTTGAAACACAGTCGTGCAAATTGTTATAATACATCCCAATTACACACAAATCTGACAATCAATCAGTTGTTATCGTTGTTTGTAAATATGAATGAATGCAAAGTACACAAGAGAATGAACGCTCCGCCTCACAACTGCCAATTGGCAAAATAGCCAGAATGAGAAATAACTCACGAATACTTTCAAAAGAATGTGAAGTCAATATGTTGCTGAAGCAGTTGCGTGATTGCCATTCCACAAAAATTGTTCTCAACACATAAATGTTTCCATAACTGTAACTTAATATTCAGACCATATGGGTTTGGAAGAATTCCATTTATCCGCTTGTTGCTTTGACAATGTTTGCAACTCTTCATTGTCTTTGGTGATAATTACTTCTGGAATCAAAGAACATAATTCAAAATGTGCTCTCTAATTATCTGTGAAAAGCGATGCTAACTCAGGTAAAACCTTGTCGAGGAAAGGAATGGCAACATTACGCTTGTAGTAGTCAAAAGGTGAGGTAGCAGGTATATTTGAGCGGTGGTTTTGACAACTACAAAGCCTTGGAGTTTCTTCAGTACAATTTACAGACTGCGCAATTTTCTTGACTTTGAGATAAATGGTAGAAAACCAGTCATCAGCATTTGTGTGGAGAGTAGAATAGAAAAAAGAAATTTCAGAAACTTTTTGGAAGGCCAGATAAACTTTCATTAACTCACCATGAAGACATGATGCAATTGGTTGCATTGGCTGTAAACCTTTCTTTGCCACAGCAAAATTATAATGTGATCGTAATTAGTAAATGTGTATCGTAATTTATTGGCTTTTGACCGAGACTCAGAATCCCAATTCCAACTTTTTGGTTCTAAATCATCATAGAGATCAATGTCATCTGATGGTGTTACAATTTCATCAAGAGTGTGAATAATGTAAATGTAAAGTTAATCAATAGTATTGAATGTGCTGTGACGCTCAAGCCATCGTGTTTTGCAAAGGTTCTTCAACTTTGTCTTTTTTAATTCAAGTGCTTGAGTAAAAATAACTCGTTGGAGAAAGCGTTGTCGCTTTGGTGAGTTATCAAAAAATAAAAAAAATAGTTGGTAGGAATTCATAATATTTCTAATAGATGAAATCTCACATCCATGGCAAACTGTTAGATTTAAGGAGTGAAGGACACATCCTTGATAGTCTGCATATGGTGCGCATTTTAAAAAAAAAAAATCTGTACCCCTTTACTGTCTGAACTCATAGACGCCGTTGTATCATATGCTTGTCGTTTGCAATCTTTGATATTAATACTTCTTTCTCCTAGTGTATTTTTGATAGACAGTGCAATAGACTCTCCTGTGATTCTCTCGGTCTCCGCCAATCGAATTACAACTTCCATTTTTTTAAGCTTTTCTTCAAATGTGTCAAGAAGACGAATACAGACCGAAATAATTTCTCGACAATGTGAGTTTGTCTTATCGGCAATTATCAAAAAATGTGGACAAGCTTTTAAACACTTGCGAAAATAGTCACGAATCAAGTTAGCGGCAATGTTGATTATCTTATTTTGTATAGTTTTGCTAGTATATAGTGCGTCTTTCAGTCCATTAAGTAGATGTTCCTTTAAAACTGGATTTTGCTCTGCAAGAAGACGAATCAGGGCAATAAAGTTTCCTTCATTTGTTGTCGGATTTTCAGAAAATTGATTGGCATCTTCTCAATGGCCTTCCAGTGCAATTTGTTGGTGTGCATAATACATGACGACTTCAATAATTGTAGGTAGCACTCTTTGATTATTTTTCATATTTTCAGCAGTCATTGAATTAATTACTGAGTCGATACGCAATGCTGGATTTACTATGTGTGCCTTGGTAGTTGATAATTGTTTCGTACTCATTTGGTAATATGCCTTTGATTCGTGGCTATTTAGAAGCTCCTAAGACTTGTCGCAGATTAAAAATGATGTTTTAACAAAAACACCCAACATCTCTTTTTCAGATACTCTCAAAAATAATACACAGGCAATGCACCATTCACCTTTGTAACTATTTTGATTACTGTATCTCAGCCATTTGAAATTATCAAACCATTTTAATTGAAAATAAATCCTTTTTGTCTTATCTAGAGCAATTGTGAAACTCTCCTTTTCAAATATGAAATTAGCAGATGGCATCCAACAATTGTCCAAAACGTTAACTTTTTCTGAATCACTCATTTTTCTAAAAACTTTTTCATCAAGAATTGAAGCAATGTCAGTGCAACTAACTGTATTAAATAGCTGTTGCACACACAGTAGTTCAATTGAAGAGATACTGACAATTATAACATTATCCAATGCAGATGATAAACTTTCTTTAACAATTACTTTGATTGTTGGGGTATACTGACCCGCACAAAGTTGGCAGTATCATTGACTTGAAGGGCTGCAGAATTAACATTTGAAGAAAAAATGCGTGCAAAACTAAGACACTGCTGTTGAATACGTTTGTTAGGTGGACCACTGGACATGCTAAAAAAAATTATATATATATATATATATATATATATATATATATATATATATATATATATATATATATATATATATATATATATATATATATATATATATATATATATATATATATATATATATATATATATATATATATATATGTAAATACTACATGCATTCATATACGACATCAAAATATACCTTTTAGAACTGTTTTTGAGTAGAGCAAAGTAGATTTAGTCGCAGAATAAAACATGGATTTAAAATATATATGTATCTCCGAGAATGCAATTTTTTGCTAAAAGTGCACTTATCCCACTTTAATAAGAATTTTAAAAAAATGGGGCTGTGCGAGATGGGGTAATATAAAGTCTTGAGAATTACATTAACTAATATAATTATCGAGACTTTGAGAAAAAAGTAAACAAAATAAAACATGTCCAAAAAAAATATTTCCATAAACGGTAAGTGCTACTAATAGAAATTTTGTAATCATCTACCGTGTAAACGATTAAACAATGTTATACAAAAAGTATTTTTCGACAAAATTTAAAACATTTAATGTTTTTACAATTACTAATTATTTGTTAAAATTATGGAATAAATTATAAAATACTTTTAATTACATAGTGAACAAAATCAAATTTAAATAGATATTTTTTACGCTTAATTAACTTAAAAACTTAATTACGCTTAATTAACTTAAAAACTTAATTACGCTTAATTAACTTAAAAAGGTCAACCTAAATTTTTTTATGATAAGAAAGAAGGTGGGTGGCTAGCCACCCTAGCTACCCCCTTCCCCCTGGATCCGCCACTGCTGGTTCTTGATCTTTAATCCAGATGAAGGAGGATCTTAAAGAAACAGTTTTAACAATGGCAAGTCTAGATTAAATTTTTTGAATGAAATGCACAAGTTTATGATGATGATGATTGTGCATCAACTTGTGCATCAATGATGATGCACAAGTTTAAAGTCCCTCAAGTAGATGTTCAAAAATCTTGTTAAGAAAATATACAATTACAGGTGATAGTAAATCACTGTAATAATATGAAATAATCGTGATAATAAGTCACTGTGTGACACTTTGTTGAAGGCTTTTAATTTAATTTAAAAACTTTATTTTTTGTTGATGGTTACAATAGTTTTAACAAGAATAAAACTAATTAAAATCAACACATTTAGCAATACACACTCACATGAAAATCGTTAAAAAAAATGTCAACATATATATAGTCAATTTACGCTTTGACAGAATTTATAAAACGTTGCAGGATTCAATTAGGCTTGTTAAGCATCCTCTGTCATGTACAAATCCGTGTTGAGACTTTGAAATTAGATTGTGCACAGTGATATCAATTATTTGATAATTCTCTC
>NC_061163.1:6302317-6357317 GCF_022113875.1 Hydra vulgaris | reverse complement strand
TTTATGCTAGTTTTGGCCTTTAATTTTTAACTTTTTTTTTTCCTAATAATTAATTTTTAGGTCTAATTTTTTGTTTGGGGATCAAAGTTCTATAACTGATGTTTTTATTATAACGTAAATTTTTTTTTAGCATAATTTAAATGCCATTGTACTAAAATATCGGGTCATATGACTGGTAGAATCTGGAGAAAAATAAGAGAAAATGATTTTGTGTGAAACATTTGTGTAAAACTTTTATTAATTTAACAGAAAGTTAGCTGGAACATGGCATAGTCACATTGAAGTTGTTCTTACCTAAATTTGGACTGCTGCTTTCTTCTTTTTCATTAGAAAATAATGATATGAGTTGAGTTTACACCACTTTTTTTTGCGTTGAGGTTTTAACTTCTTTGTTAATTAGAAGCTAACCGTTTAATCATTCTCTCTATTTTCGCTTACACTTGTTATTTTTTTTTTGTCTTTTACTACCGCCAGTATGGGTACAGTATGGGTAAAATGACTTGAAGTCACAATCTGAAGCTGATGTAAGTCTATAGATTGATACAAATGTTGTAGATTGACATAGAGGCTATAAATTAACAAAAAGGCTATAGAATGATGAAGAGGCTATAAATTGACATAGATGCTGAAAATTGACATAGAGGCTTTAGATTGACATAGAGGGTATAGATTGACTTAGAGGCTATAGATTGACATAGACTTAATGAGTAAGCGCTGAATTGTTAAAATTTAAAAAATTTTAAACATACAGCCTTACAAAAATTAACTAAATATATATAGTTAAAAATAATTAAATAATTAAAAGAAAAAACTGTAATTAAACAATGTGTCCATATCCTATATTGTATTTATAAAATTGTATTTATCATTTACAGGTTTATATGTGGCTTAGTAGCCTGTGCTGTAGTAAAATTTACTTTATGCCTCTCACTTGAGTCTAAGTTCTTGCATTCAAATACGAAATCGCTTCTACTTTAATTAAAGCTTCAACAAAGCCATCTTGGCTGATCCGCTCAAATAGGTGCGCATACCCAGCGTTTTTTTTTATTGTAATATTAACTTTGTGTAACCAACAGCTTCAGAATTAAGTAGCTGCAACCCGCGCTTTTAGAAGGCACTTCTAGTTTTTAGTTAAAGATTGGAAGAAATGGATCAGCAAATTTTTTTTTGTAACATAAGAATTGTATTTTGTTTTAAAACCCTCTGCCAACTTTAACCATGCAGCCTTAATTGATCCTTTTAACCCTAATAGATACACAGTAGAATTAATAAAAAAAGTCCTAGGTAGGGAAACTTAATAGCTGTTTTTCTGAACTGAAAACTAAAGTCGTATTTAATAATTTAATTTAAAAAAGTTTTGTTATTATTAAGTTATGTGTCTTAAAATTTACTTTAACTTTTCTGAAAAGAAATATTTTAATCATTCAGGTATGTGCCATAATTTTTTCTTTAAATATTCTGAAAAAGACAAAAAGGTGAATTAGAATTTCTATAGGCCATTTGGTTTCAATAGTTTATAGAAAATTCTACAGAACTTTTTTTTCTGGGTAATATCCAATACTTTTCTTTGAATCATCTTCTGATGGGTCTTCTTGATTTAACTTATCTTCGTTTTTTTGACAGCAAAACCTGGATAAGAAAGATTAACAATAAATGTATTCAATATTACGATATACATTCTACTATTTCATTTAAATTCCATCATACAAAGTTTAATTTTGTTCAAAAATGCAGCAATATCTAAACTGATAGAAAAAAATTTTCTGAAAGAAAATTGCACTGATCTTAGAATAGTTGTACCGAGTATCTTATTATCATTGTACCTAGTATCTTATCATTTGATTGTACCTGGTTTTTTCTTTTTAATTTTTAAAATTATTTTAGTTATAATAATTGGTTTTAAAATTATAATATTTGGTCAGAAATATTTTTTTAACTTCATTTTAAATCTTTATATCTGGTCATGCAGGCCTCTTAAAAAACTGTTTCAAGTCTTGTAATTGACAACCTTTATTAATTTTATGAAGTAACTTTTATTATTAAATTCATAAAGTACTTATAATATTTTTAACTAATGACCTGTTATATAAAGTAAAAATAAAACTCATATATGTATAAGGACGATTCCACGCTCAAGTGAGTTATTTCGGTTTAAAAATAAAATTCAAACAAAAACCAAGTTATCATTGGGTTGTCATATGTATATATATATATATATATATATATATATATATATATTATATATATATATATATATATATATATATATATATATATATATATATATATATATATATATATATATATATATATACATATATATATATATATATATATATATATATATATATATATATATATATATATATATATATATAAATATATATATATATATATATATATATATATATATATATGTATATATATATATATAAATATATTTATAAATAAATATGTATATATACATATATACATATATATATATATATATATATATATATATATATATATATATATATATATATATATATATATATATATTTATATATAAATATATATACGCATACATATATATATATATATATATATATATATATATATATATATATATATATATATATATATATATATATATATATATATATATATATATATATATATATATATATATATATATATATATAGTATATATATATATATATATATATATATATATATATATATATATATATGTATATATATATATATATATATATATATATATATATATATATATATATGTTTATATATACGTTTATATATATATATATATATATATATATATATATATATATATATATATATATATAGTATATATATATACATTGGGTTGTCATATATATATATATATATATATATATATATAATTATATATATATATATATATATATATATATATATATATATATATATATATATATATATGTATATATATATATATATGTATATATATATATATATATATATATATATATATATATATATATATAAATATATATGTATATATATAAATATGTGTATATACATATATATATATATATATATATATATATATATATATATATATATATATATATATATATATATATATATATATATATATATATAATATATATACGCATACATATATATATATAAATATATATATATATATGTATGTATATATATATATATATATATATATATATATATATATATATATATATATATATATATATATGTATTTATATATATGTATATATATATATATATATATATATATATATATATATATATATATATATATATATATATATATATATATATATGTATATATATATATATATATATATATATACATGATATACATTTAAAAGTTTTTCAAATGTATGTCATGTTGGGTCTCAAAAGAAGCGAAACTTTATAAAAAAACTTCAAAAACAATAAAAATTTTACATAATATTTACTATTATAAGTTTTATTGCATAAAAATTATTTTTTAGCAAAAAATGAAAAAAAGCCATTTCTTTATGGTTTTTGGTCGAAATTTTTTTAAGGTATTTTTAACAAAAAATCATAACTATTTTTAAAATTTTTATAAAGTTTCGCTTCTTTTGAGAACCAACATGACATACATTTGAAAAACTTTTTTTTCTATTGTTTAGGGTTTTGTTACAAGTTTCAGAATTAATGTGGCCCCCCTAAATCTCATTCAATTTTGAAAAAATGTAACAGAGTGTCTTGTGAGAACCAGCAGATGGTTTTAAGAATAGGGACAGATCAAATTTTGAAAGTATGAGGCGTTTGATGCACCCTAATATATATATATATATATATAAATATATATATATATATATATATATATATATATATATATATATATATATATAAATATATATATATATATATTTAAATATATATATATATATTTAAATATATATATATATATATATATATATATATATATATATATATATATATATATATATATATATATATATATATATATATATATATATTACAGCTTTATTCAAATAAATTATTGTTATTATCATTATTTTTTTAATATACATTTGCTGTTTATATAATAAGAAATATGATTACAAAGAAATGTTTACATACAAAAAAAAGGAATTTATAAAAAACAGGCAGGGACTCAAAGAAGATACGGATGACTAAAGTTACCACAATCTTTTATAAAGCCCCTAGGTTGAATAGGATTAGGGTCAGGGTTAGGGTTAGGGTCAGGGTTAAATAAATATACATAATATTTCTTTACCTTGACCAAATTACCTTTACCTTTACCAAATATACATAATATATAAGATAAACATGTTATAACTTTAAATACTGATTAAAAGGTATTATCAGCTAACATCCCTAGTGCAACTAATAAATTTAAAAACTGAATAAGGTCTCACTTCTTCAAAGACAGAGGTTTTTGTTTTATGTTTGTTTACAAAAAATTTAACTGGATTAAATTCGGATTTCCTTAATCAAAATTATTGTGTGTAATAACACTCTCTGAAACTTCCTAATCAGGGTTAGGTATATCAAACATCTACACAATAATTAATTTTAAATTATTATTTTTTATTTTTTGTAGTAAGTAAAGAAAATTGGTATCTGTTTTGTTTGCATTTTTCATGTTGAATGTTCTTGATATTTATTCAAAATATTTATCTTGATTTTATTAGTTTGTGATAATATAGAGTTAGAACAAAACAGTTCGTATCTAACAGTACGTTATCCTGTAGAGAATAACTTTGAAGAAAAAGAAAAGCAAAAACAAAATTTAAAGATTAAATAGTAAAGAAATGTCCTCAAATTATTATAAAACTTCCATAACTAAAAAAATTTCAGAAAATATTTTACGTAACTACTTCAACATAAAAAATACCAAAACATTAATAATATATTGGTTAACAGAAATAGCAAATTAGATCCCATTAAACAAGATACGAAAGCTGATGAGTTTAAACTAGGCTTTAAAGTGGTATATGTATTAAAAAAAAAGTTTTCCGGCAAAGCAGCTAGTGTGTCGCTCGCAAGGCAAGAATCTTTGGCAAGCTGAAAACAGATTCCAAGTGTTTTTCCAACAAAAACTACGCCAGAGCTACCAGGCAAGCTGATTTGAAGGCTTCCTTTTTGAATGGCAACTGAAAGTGCATCTATTGCATCTGTTATATTTAAGCCGGTTGTTTTGTTTGTTAATTCAAGTACATTTGTGTCGGCAAGTAAAAACATAACGTTCCATTTGTCATTTCCAAAGTTTGAGTTTGCATTGTACATGTACCAGTCAATTGAATATTTCTTCCAGCTCAATTGATTGAACATTGTTTCAAGGACTTGGAATGCAGTTTCTTGATTAAATATTTCACTGCCAGTGGATCTAATCGGTCGACTTGAAGTTGACATTAAATATAATTCTACGTAAAAAAATCCGAGTTCAAAGTTTAAAATGCTTTTAAATTTATTAAAAATTTGATTAGATATTGGACCTAAACAATTTTTTGTCGTATTAATAAACTGGGTTACAGTTTTCCAAGTACGATAGTTGAAAGCACTTTTTATTGTCGAAATTATTGCAATCCAATCCCTTATAGAAAGTGTGCAAACTGAAATTCCCGGAGTTGGTGAAATATAGCAATGTGAGTGCGAATCCATTGCTGTATTAAAAATTTCATCACAGCTAGCAAAGTTTTTTTGAATCAATGGCACTAATGAAACTTGTAGACATTTTCTTACAGCATTAATCCATTCAAGTGCGTTTGGTGAAAATGTGGATTTTTGAACATTAAAGAGGAAACAATACTTTTCCCCATAAGATATTGCGTATTCGTTTTGTGATGCAGAACACGGAAACTTGATGGCGAGACAGTTGCGGTACCACCAACAGTCAGTTCCATTTGGGCTAAAACATGAAGTTGGTAATGATAAATATAGTATCTGAGTTGATACACTGTTATTGTTGCAAACGCAGTTGTCGTACACAGGTCCTTTATCAAGACCATACAAATCAACCATGCATTGGTAGTAACAGTAAACACTTGTTCTATCTCGACATCTTAATTTCCCTGCTGAAATCTCTTGAATACGAGCATCTGATAAGCATAATGCCCATTGATACTTTGTATAATACGGAGAATACAAGGTGCAATCATATGATCCAAGTGGTCCAGTGTTAGCATCACATATTCCATTAACAAAAATTAGAGATGAAATTGTCGTTATTAAAAAAAAAAGAATCGACATATTTTTTGTTAGTTTAATAACTTTATAGAGTTTTGCATACAATCTGAACTTTTTATTTGTGTTCTACGTAAATTAGAAGAATATCAGGCGTTTAGATACAAGAGTGTCAGGTTTGTATGTGTTTTAAAAAAAATGAAAACCACTTCGAACAATTATGTTAAGCTAAAGATATGTCTAATATTAGCTTTTACTTTTATCATAGTGAAACAGATTAAAGCGTTTAACAAATTTTTTATAAATTTTAATCCTGATGTTAAGCGGCTAAAAACCTTTTCATCAACAAATTTAAAAAAATCCACGGTGGTCATAATTAAAATGTAAAGTCAATAAAAAAAACTAGCAATCAATGTAAAAATATATAATATGCAATATAACAATTTAATATATATATATATATATATATATATATATATATATATATATATATATATATATATATATATATATACATATATATATATACATACCTATATATATATATATATATATATATATATATATATATATATATATATATATATATATATATATATATATTGACATTTTCAAGATGGTTTTTTTTTTATTATACAACTTTTTTGTTATCTTTAGTCCAATCTGCACAGACTACAGCTGGTAAGTTATTATAGCATAACTTTTATTAACCATTATAGAAATATAAATAGGTAAATGTATTTCTTACTTATTTAATTATTGCTTGTCGTGTATGGATTTCCCATTTGTTACAATATTAATTTTTAAATTTTAGTATCTACCTCATGTACTACACCTGGTAAGTTAAACAACTCTTACTTTTTAATGTGTAAACTTTACAATATGTTTAACTTTAGTTCCTTAGTCATGTGTTGCAACTATTAATTAAAAAAAACTTACATTTAATGTGAATACATTTCTCGTTATTTGCCATTGATTTTTTGTTACAACTTTGTAATTTTAGTATCTACCTCTTGTGCTACACCTGGTAAGTTAAACATCTCTTTTTAATGCACACAAGTTTCTCATTGATTGCAGTGTTGATTTTTATAATATATTTTTTACCTTTAGTTCTTTCTATGTGTGCTACGCCTTGTAAGTTTCAAAACCTTTTTTCTTTTAACATGTGTATGCATTTCTTATCAATTGCATATTCTTTTTTGCAATTGCATTTCTTATCAACTGGTTTTTGATTAAAATTTTTTTTGTATAGTTACATCCTCAGCTTTCATGTCAAGTAAGTTTAAAAATTATTAATTTTTAGACTATGAATGCATTTATTACCAGTTGCAGTTTGTATTTTTTATTAAAACAAATTTTACTTTTAGTTCCATCGGCACCACCTTCAAACAGTAAATTTATGAATCTGAAATGACTCTGATTGATTATTGAGTTCCTCTTATTCCTATTTATATAATCTATTTAATACTTTTGTGTTTTATTATCTCTGCAAGTGCTATAAAAGGAGAATCAGAAGCTTATACATGTTTAAATTTTTATTCTGATTAACTTTTATTAAAAATATCATTGATTCATTAATCATTCATTATATTTATTCAGACAAACTGTCTTAGTAAGTATTTATTTTATATTTCATAATTTTTAATTGCATGAATTACAAATATATTCATATTTTATTTGTTTTTAGAGCTTGTATATGAAGCTTATAGGTCATTTCAAACTTAAAATTAAAATCATTTACTAAAAGCCAAGACAGAGAGTAATTACTATGTTTTAAAACATTTTTTTATTTTTTTTAACTAGGTTGATGGGTTAAATATGATCATTTAAATGAGAAAATGTATACTAGTGCAACTTGTAAACTAAACTTGTAAATGGTAAAACAATTCTGTATTGTGCTTTCTCTTTTTTAATAACTGCATGTGAAAATGTTTAAAAAAGTCATTTCTATGTGTTTTCTTTTTTATTTTGGTTGAGGAGAAGTGGGAAAATCATCCCTCTCCTCAAATTGTACATCACTAATGTATGTTCTGTAGTATATTTTTATTTATTTTTTATCAGGCAGAGTCGGGCAGGGGGGAGGGGCAGGGCGGTGCAACATACGCCCTCCCCTAAAGTTAGTGTGTACATTACTTATGTATGTTTTATAGTAAAAAAAAAAAATTTTTATTTTTTAACAAAATATTTAACTACTGTAATAAAGATTAAATTATTTATTAGAATGTATGATTATTGTATTAGGGTGCTATAACATCACAACTACATCTATGGCTAACTCTAAGATCACCTTATTTTGTTTGGCAGTGTTTTGGAATTAAGTTATGGCAATATTTTGTGTATAAAATATAACAATTACATGTAAAAAGTACTTATTTCTGACAAAAACTTGAATTTTCTTAAGGGTTAGATAGTGTTTCATTACCCCCTCTGGCTCCCAAGATACACCCTACATCCAGGCACCAAATTGAACTTGTAGCCCATTTATGCACTTACCTTGTGATACCAAGATATAGGTATTTAGATAAAAATTGACAAAGTTATAACATTTTAAGTGAAAAAAATAATTATTTTGACCACAGTTTCTTCAACAATTCCATATATCTATAATTTGCTACTTAAAATGTGATAACTTTTTTTAGAATTGTTCGTTTTAATTAATTTTTTCACCTTTTTTTAAAGGTATTACTGTATTAAAGGCCTTTCTAATGATGTATAGCATTCTACTATATGATCAATTTAAAAATATCAGTGCGCGTACCTATATATATATATATATATATATATATATATATATATATATATATATATATATATATATATATATATATATATATATATATATATATATATATATATATATATATATATATATATATATATATATATATATATATATATATATATATATATATATATATATATATATATATCCCGTACGAAAATTTCCCATGGGAATTTTAGAAAAAAAAACCATGGAAAAACCATGGGTATTTGGAACACGCTCCCATGAAAAAACCATGAGTTTTCCATGAAAAAACCATGAGTTTTCCATGGAAAAACCATGAGTTTTCCATGGAAAAACCATGAGTTTTCCATGGAAAAACCATGAGTTTTCCATGGAAAAACCATGAGTTTTCCATGGAAAAACCATGAGTTTTCCATGGAAAACACATGAATTTCCCATGCAAAATCTTTAAGTTTTTCATGGAAAAGTGTTCCAAATACCATGGATATTCAATGATTTTCCATCCATGGAAAAACCATGGAATTTCCATAGGTATTAGGAACACCTTTCCAATGAAAACTTATGGATTTTTCATGGTAAAAAAGCATGATTTGTTTTCAAGTTTTTTTATCTAATGTTATTTGAATTGTCATATTAAATCATAAAAGCAAATTTTATCACAATAATATTATTGAGTTCTCTTAATCTATGGGATCGCTTTCTTCAAATAAAATCAATAAACAAAATAAAATTTAAATCTTGTTAAATCCTACAAATCTTTGAAAAATAATAGCTATAATGCACCTAAAACATCAAAACTTGACACACCCACAATATTTAATGCACGCATATGTATAACATACTGAAAATAAATAAAACAAAAAATTACAAGTAATATAATACTATAAGTGATATACATAGTGATAAACAATTGAAATTTATCAAGAAAACAATTTTTACAAAAAATAAAACAATTTACATGTTTATTATTTTATATTAACTATTTGATAAAAATAGTATATATAAATTTGATAATAACTTCAAGTTTTAACAAGTTAAAAAGAACCATCAATACAACATATTTAATTCAAAAAAACATCAAGCCCATTTATAAATGCGTCTGTACTGTATCTGTAGAAACAGGTAGATGTTAAACAAAGTACCATTCACATATTAATATTCATTTTTTTTCACCCTAGTTAGTCTCATTCTCCATTTCACCAATCTAGACAATACATCATACAACTATTATATACATTCTAACTAGTTTTCTTTATTTACTAATTCATTTTACTTATAATTATTATCTATTATAACTTACTTTATAATTAGGCATTATACACAATTATGAATGTTGCCAAATGTTAGGTATATAGAAAAAAGTAGCAATGAATATATCATTATTTATAAATACAAATTATTAGTTTGTTACCTCTTTTTTGCCTAAGCTATCTGCATTATGTACAACATCGTTTATATTTCCAGTCAAACATTCCTGCCTATAATGTAACTTTATTAAAATGATTTATTCAAACTAATACATATATAAATGTTACCTGCATGTTAGAAGCATTTATATAGAACAAGGCAGCAACAAATATTATATTATATATTTACTTTTGTAATTAAAAAAAAAACTTACTTCTTCTTCTGAGCTATCTGCATGATGTACAACATCATTTACAAACCTGTTTTCTTCACGTCCTTCCATTTTTTTAATATATTATAAAGCACAGGACTTGTTAATGAACGGCTAAATAAATAAATTAAAAATTTATATTTAAATGAAATGATAAGGTTAAAATGAAAAGATTTATACACATATATAAATTTTACCTGCATGTTAGTAACATTTATATAGAATAAGGCAGCAACAAATATAGTATAACTTATAAATTGTAATTTTAAGTAAAAACTTACTTCTTTGTCTGAGCTGTCTGCATGATGTACAATATTATTTATATTGTCAGTCAAACTTACCTGCTTATAATGCAGTAATTTAAATAAAATGATAAAGTTAAAATAAAAGAACTTACGCACATACCATTAAATTCAAAAATTTATTATATTTTTACTTCACTATTTAAAACATAACTAATATGTAATTTATAAAGTATAGTAATGTAAAAGCATAGTAAATATCAAAGTGTGTGCATAAATTAATTTATTTTAACAAAAGACGAGCACTTTACATCAGTTAAATATAAACAAATAAAAATAATTGTATTATAATAAATAATAGTGTATTATTTATAAACATTGCTTTTATATGCTTATATTTAACTATGAAGTAAAATCTTGTGCATTAAGTAAATTTCCTTACTGATACTTATAAAATATTACCACAGTTTTCCTTCTCCAACTAAGTGGTTCTTGGAACATCCTTACAAGTTGAATCCCAAAGATTACGTTTATATCTTTTCTGGTTTAAACTCAATTCACCATTTTATTTTGACAGCTTTTGAACTATTTTTAAAAATATTAAATGCATATAAAAACTGACGATGTTATAAACAATATAAACGATGAACAACATTATTTATATTGCCAGTCAAACCTGTTGGCTTATAATGTAGTAATTTAAATGAAATAATAAAGTAAATATAAAAGAATTTATAAACATTATTTATATTACATTATTTACATATTCTAATAATTCTAAAGAAAAAACTACAACAAAAAGACAAAAACAACTTAACAGAACTAAAATTGAATAGAACATTTATCATAAAAAAATGTTTTTTAATACTTAATGAACATTTACGATACAATAAACTTCAAGCATTTTTATGTAATCTAAGGCTATTATAAAAAAAAAATAAAAAAGATCATACTAGTTATCTTTTGTACATTAGTTATCTAATCTTATTATCTTAGTTATCTAATCTTATCTAATATACTGCTTGTATATTAATATTTTAAATAAGTTTCTTTAATACGTTCGATAAATTTTATAATAATAATTATACTAGTTTGAATGTACATTAAATTACACTATGTACATTAATACACTAGTTATTTAATGTAGATTAAAACTAAACATTTATTTGTTGTAAACCAAATAATAATTATTTGGCAAATAATTTGCCAAGTAGGCATTAAAATTCAAACTGGTTTACTTGACATACTTGCTATACTATTGCAAGTTATGCAAAGTAAGCAAAGCTACTGGAAACAGTTAAAATAAGTATATGCATAAATGATATATAATAAAATATAATTAAAAATAATCCCTTTTATAATGCATTATAATATGATAAATATATCTAGTTGTTTATGTCTGTATGTTTAGTTAAATCATATAAATGTATTGCATTATAAAAAACATATAATTCATAGCCTTATTAAACACAGAAAAACAGAAGAATGCAGTAAGTATTGTTTTCTAATTTAAAAATAATCATAACTCTACGAGCTATGACGCCATCTTTAAAAGCGCATTTGTAACAATCATGGCGCAGCTTAAGCTATGAAAAAAAAAACATGGTTCACCCATGGAAATTCCATAGGATTTCAATTTTCATGAAATTTACCCATGGAAATTCCATGGAATTCCCGTTTTTCATGGGAAAACCATGGTTTACTCATGGAATTCCATGGGTTTTCCATGGAATATTTCCGTAAGGGATATATATATATATATATATATATATATATATATATATATATATATATATATATATATATATATATATATATGTATATATATATATATATATATATATATTTTAATTAAAATTCTTTATTTAGTCGATGAAATTGCAGTTCTTGAAATTTTTTTTATATATTATAAAAAATAAGAAAGTGTTTGTCAAAGTTAGATATATCTGACCTTATAAAAAAAACTTTTATTTTTTACGTAAAAAATGAATGTTTTTATTACCAACCATGTTTTTTTTTTTAAATAATCATTTTTTGCATATATTTGCATAAAAGTTATGCTGATATGACATCAGCATAACATTTACAAACCAAAGTATAATAACCAAACATTTATACAAACATTTATACAAACCAAAATATAATAACATTTAGTTGTAATAACAAAATATATCTTGTAAACGTTTAGTTTTACTTTTATAGTACCATCATGGATAACGAAAAAAATATTTAATTAATGGCAATTATTGCAAGACGACATTCGCCAAAACTCTGTATCCACAGCAATCGGGCCAGTGCTGGCCCGAAATCAAATGCCGTCGTAGTGGCTTACGACTATTCGCCAGAGTTCTGGCATTTCGTCGCACGCCGCTGCGACTTCTTGCAATGATTTGCCGTACATAAAAAGTTGTTTGAATCGCTTGCTAGACTCGCGCCAGTAATGGCCCGTTACTAATATAGTCGCAACGGCGTGCGATGATTTGCCAGAGTACTGGCCCGGAGTCGTGTGCTGTCTTGGTATCTTTAATAAAGTAAATAGACTATAAAACTTATATTTTGCTGATGAAAAAGCATATAAAATTTATATTATTGTATAGAGCTTGAATTGACTTAAAATACGAAGAGTCATTCAGCTTTTGAAGTTGAGCGGATCCAAAGTTATTGAATTTTTTGTTGTGAAAAAATGGATGATTTATTGATGAAAGGTATAGGGCTTAAATATGGAAAATTTGCAGTGTTATGGCACCAAAAAAGAGTATTTTTGGATCGTATTGACTTTTAAATAACTTCTGAACCGTTATCATATTTGATTTGAAATTTTTTAAAGTGATTCAACAACTATAAGAAAATAAAAAACAAAAAAAAAAAAATTAAATTCTGTCGGGATTGTCCAGAATCGTCTCTTTTACAGACTAAGAGTTTTTACTTATTTACTTAGTTTTGGAGTCATATTGACTCTTGAATAACTTTTAAACCATTATTACATTTGGCTTGAAATTTTCCATATTGATTCCATAACTATAAAAAAATAAAATACCAACAAAAAAAATTTAATGTATCGGGATAACCCAGCATCATCTATTTTACAAACTGAGGGTTTTACCTCACTTAATTAGTTTTGGTGCCATATTGACTTTTGCATAACCTTTGAACGATTATTGAATTTGACCTGTTATTTTCCATAGCGATTCACTAACTACTAGAAAATAAAAAATAATTTTTTTTTTTTTTTTAATCTGACAAGATTGACCAGAAACATCTATTTTACAGACTGAGGATTTTCACTTATATACGTAGTTTTGGTAAACCAAATTTGGGGTTATATTGTAATTAAAACATGCAAATATGAATAATGAAATCATAAAATCCAAATAGTACATAATTTTGAAATTATTGTATAACTTACAGACCGGTCAGTAAATCACTCTAAAAGGGCTGCACAAACCAATTGGGCATGTTGACTTTGAATATATTTGATATTTTGAACCGTTATTACATTATACTCAAAAAATTTCATAATGGTCCATTTTTTTTTTAATCTGACGAGATTGACCAGAAACATCTATTTTACAGACTGAAGGTTTTCTTTTATTTACTTAGATTTGGAAAACAAAATTTGGGGTTATACTATTATACCATGCAAATATGCGTAGAAGATTCATGGAATCCAAAAAGTACATCCCTGAAACTATATTATAATTTACAGACCAGTCAGTAAACTACTGTGTAAGGTCATTGAAATCTATCAGAATGACCTATTTAACAAGGGCAAGATTCTTCAATAAAGTTAAAATTTTTTATTGAAAATTACTCATAACAAATGAATGTCCTGAAATTTGGAGTACTTACAACAGCAATAGGCAGGTATAACAGCAGAATCTCTACCCTAAAATGTTACAAAAATATTATTAGAAACACAGATACACAATGTATTAAAAATATTTTATTCATTTGTTTAAAAATTGAAAATATTTAAACTAAATAAGTATAACATAAGAAAGATACTCTTTGAGAAATGAAAAAATGTTTTGATTCTAAAAATTATTTCTTGGTTTTTAGTGAATGATTAGAAGTAAAAAGTTTCAATAACGAAACAAATTAATAATCATTTTTAACAATAGATACCTGCGAGAAGATAAGCCAAGTTGTCTATCAACACAAAACATCACAACAATAACATCACAATCACAAAACATACAGACCCCGTGGCACTAAACGCTTCTAAATCACAATGGTATTGACATTCCTATACTGATCAATATCATCACTGTTACTATGTCTTTTAATTTACATCATCTTGGATTATCTCTTCGTACTGATCTCTCATAAAAACCTTATTATCATGGTTTTAGCGTCCTTGTTTCCGGGCTTGTACAAGTTGGACGTTTCTTATAATGCCGCTTCTCCAACATACACGGTCTTGAACACCTTCTTTCTATAATTGTAACATATTCAAATCATCTGAAACACACTTTTTCTATTTCTATCTCCACCTTTTTCTCCTGAAAGTTCTAACTTTCTACATCCTGATAACCAGTCATCTGCATCCTTACACCCTATCAGATACACTCATTTTGTTTAATTCTTTTTCTTAAAAAATTAAAATGCTTTAAAATTCTTATATTCAAAGCATTTCAAAGTTAGTATTTGTATATTATATTATAAGTGCTCTAAAAATTCTTAATCATCTAGTTTTTTTGCTCAAACATCAGTTATTTAGAATTCACTCCATTCATCTTGTTTTCCTGATTAATAAAATATGCAATCTTTTAAGTCGTTTGTTAATAGTTATCTTGCTATATAAACTTCGTCTTGCTTTTCCAGTAATTTCCAACTTTATTAGTAATTGCTGGTAGCCTTAAAAAAAAGATGTAAAATAAAAAAATTAAGATAAAAAAAAAAAATTCAGGGAACATAACATTAAATCTTTTGAGCTCAGTTTTCTCTTTTATTGATGCTTTTTCTGATGTTGTTGGTTTTTTACCTTCTTACCTTATGCTAGTTCTACCCCTACAACTGTGAAATTGTTCTAAATCAGGTAACCGTTTTTGTATCTTCTGATTTAAACTTGCAAATAGCTTATGATAATTTTTTTTGCTCTGTTACTCCAAATTCTATTGTATACATTCCTTTAGGAAATGGTTCTGATAGTTTTCTTCATGAAACACAAGTCAATGAAGAGAATCTTCCAGTTTCCAATTTAGATAAAAAAAAACTCCCTATATTATCTGGTTATTTAACCTATGAAATAAAGAATAATAGAATAATATAAGTAGGTGTAAAACTAGCATCAGAAGGTAACAAACCAACAACATCCTTTAATGCAACATTCAAAGAGAAAACAGAGCTTAAAAAATACTTTGTTAAAACAAAATTTTTGGCACGATTTAATTTTGCAATGAAATTTTTTGACTTTTTAAGGCACTTGAAAAGCATAATTCTAGATTCGGAAACTGAAACAATGATGTAAAAAATAATGTAAGCTGTGGCCTTGCCAAGTTAAATTTATCTTTTTTTTTTTACAATTTTTGTAAGAAATGACTATTGGTTAAAACCAAATTTGAATTTTTGAGGGATACAATGCCTCCATTAATATTTAGATAATTCAAGATAGTGTTGGATGTTAGAATTAAAAGTAAACTTAACTTAAGTGACAACAAAGTAAAATAAGGGGTGGATCATTACACTTTGATTTCAATAAATAGAATTATTAAAATCAAAAAGTTTGTGCTACAGTATTCCTAATTTAAAATTTTGACTTACTTTCTTGCATTATAGATGGAGCAACCATTTTTTCAGGACTATTGTTAATGCCAACACCTAAAATAAGGGAATTAAAGTAAGAATTATTAGAGTTCATAATACTTTAACCAACAAACAAAAATAGATAAATAAATGTAAAAAAGAATTAAATTAAATTTCTTACTCAAGTCCATTTTCGTGAGCTTTAGTTCAATACTACTTTTAGGTTTTTGTTTAAAAAAAAAACAGTTTAAATAAGGGCAACCTGTAGTTCAAATAGTGAAAATCAAGCTTTTAATTTTCTTGCACAATGCAGAGCTTATATCTGGGAAGAAGTAAAATATTTATTTTCATTTGATTAAAATTTTCTTAAGATATGGACAATATATAAATGGAGCCATACAAAACTTAGTATTTTCTATATATGGTTGGAAAGAGATTGAGTAACACTAACTGATGCAAAAAACATCAAAGCGCTTGCTTAACTATACAAAAAGATATAAGAGAGCAAAGTTTAGAAAAACTACGTGTTTTTTTTGACAAACATCAAATGTTTTTTGTTAAGCTGTGAAATCGCTATCAAAGTGTTTTCATTTAAGAGTAAACTTACTATTTTAATCTTGATACTTATAGTATAGCAATATTTTTTCTCTTCTTCTCGTGATGCAATTTGTTTTAAATCAATTACAACCACTTCTTCTCCTGATTCAATCCGTAAATGTTGAATAAAAAGATTTCATTACTCTTACCAATTCTTCTCGTGAAACAATCTGTTTCAAAATAAATTACCAACACTTCATTTCCTGATTCACTCTGTAAATGTTGAAAATACTTTTTCCACTTCTTCTCTTTTCATAATTTAAATTTTTTTTTTTACATCTGATTTTTTTTGTAAAAAATTAACCATTTTTTAAGATTAATTAAAACTAAATGATTAATTAAAGCTAAAACAAGATGCATGTAACTTCACCGCGAAAAGTAATGTAATGTTGTTTTTAACATATAAGATTATTTTAGTTTCCAGCCTTCAAATAAAATCCCATGTAAATCCCATAAGAAACCCACGTGGGATTTCCCATGTGGGTAAATACCATATGGTTCCCACATGTAACCCATGTGGGATTACCCATATGGGTTTGAAGTGGAAAATTCCATACGGATACCACATGGGAAAATCCCATGTGGGTAAATACCACATGTAACCCATGTGGGATTTACCCATATGGGTTTTAAGTGGCAAATTTCCATACGGATACCACATGGGAAAATCCGTCCCATATAAATCCCATGAATCCCACACGGAACCCACATGGTACCCATGTGGGACGCGGTTTTATTTTTTACTAGGTTACTGCAAAAAATTGTGGACATTATGGAAAACTGGGCAAAACTATAAAAACTAAGTTTTGATGTAAAAAATGTAAAGTTATGCCCTTAGGACCAACAAACACAAAACTCATTTATATACTTGTTGATACAAATCTCAATACTTAAAAAACTCTTAAAAACTCTCTTGAAAATAAAGGCTTTGAGATCTTCGTTGACAATAATTTGACTTTTATTTTGTAAGTGCAAAAATAACACTGGCGATAAATATGTTGGAATGATGAAAAGATCATTTGTCAATCTCAATATCTTAACATTTCGTACTTTACTTATTTTCCTTGTTCATCCTCACCTTGATTCTTGCAGCTCTGTCTACTAATTTAGACTTTAAAAAGATCAACAAATACTTGAAAATGTTTTATGCAAGTCTAGTAAATATGTTTTTGGCCAAACTGGACTCACTTACAACCAAAGACTACTGAGACTAAATTTAACTAGCATGAGTTATCGTTTCTTACATACTGACATGGCAAAAACTTACAAATGCATTCACAATCTTTATAAATGCAGTTACAAACCTTTTATTTTCTCATTAAATACCATTTAGTATTTCATCCATCAACACCTGTCTTAGAGTGATATCATCTGCACGGCTGCTTAATAATAATATATAGATTATATAATTTAATATGGCTGCTTCTTAATAATAATACAAAGATTATATATTTTGTAAGTATTTATTCCTCCATTATGACTAACCCTGACTTAAAAACCTGCGGTTATGCTTATAAATTTAAAAAAATGTATGACAGATGTCCGGAAAAACTTTTTTAATATGCAATTTATAAGTTTATCGAATAGTCTACCATCTAAAATGGTGTGTTCAACATCTGTCACAATGTTTAAAAAACATCTAGATGCATATTGGGTACATCAAATGTACAATTGCATATAAAAAATTAGACATACACAAGTAGATACAATAGAAAAAAAGGTTGATAGGCTTATTTTGTATGCCTAATTATTCTATTTTTAAAATTATAACTATAGAAAATAATAATAACAACATTAATTATAATAAAAATATGTTATATCAAAACTCTTATAATAATTTTTTGCCTAAAGATACTTTAGAATCCTCCCAGTTCAACTTTGTTGACATATCATATTTTAATGAAACCAACCCTATTACTTAAATAACAAATGCTGTTTATCGTTTTTTTAAATCTTAAATAGTAAAGTTAAACAATTCACTGTATGTTTACTGCAGTATGCCAGTAAACAAACTCTTTTCATTACAATTTACGTTAAGAAAAAAAATTCAATAGAATTTAAACTAATATTTCAGTTAAAAAAATAAGTCAAGCTTTTTAAACTTAAAAAAAAGTTAAGTTTTTTATATTATACAAAAAAAAATTTTATATTATACAGAAAAAAAAGTTATGTTTTTTATATTATGCAATTATTTGTTGTGAATTTTTTAGCTGTTGAACTGTTAAATTGAAGATCGCAATAAAGTTTAGAAAATTTGCTCTGCCTAAACTTTTTAATAGAAAAACAACAAAAGTGCAACGTATGTAACCTGTTTTTCATGGCTGACCAAGGAAAGTTTGATGTCCACTATCTGGTAGTGAGAGTTTAATACAGTAGTTTATAAATATTTAATACAGATAGTTTACAAATATTTAATACAAATAGTTTAATACAGTAGTTTATATAACAAAGCAAGTAGAAGAAATCAAAGAAAATTTAAATTTTCATGATGATCTCTTTATTAAAAAAAAAAAAACCGCTATTGATTGTCTTGCAAAAGAAAATCTGGCAAACATCAAATACAAAATAACAACAATGACCTTATAAAAATAAATAACAAACTCAGAGAGATTAAGGATAGGTCAAGACGTAATAATTTAAGAATCGATGGTGTCCTTGAAAATGATAATGAAAGCTGGGCTGAATGTGAAAAGAAAGTAAAAAAAATATTCAACAACATATTAGTAGTCAAAAATGTAAACATTGAAAGAGCACGTAGAATAGGCAAAGTAGTTCACAACAAACATAGAACAACAATACTAAAACTTCTTGATTTTAAAGATAAAACTGAAATTCTTAACAACTCTTCCAAATTAAAAGGTTAGAACATTTGTATCTAAATATTAATACTGTAATGAATAGTGCGCGTAGTTACGCCCAATGTTCGATATTAATTATTACGGTTCTGTATTCTGTAAAATACACTATTACCTAGTTTTTAAGTAGTTTCTAGACTTTTCTATGCGCGGATATATATGCCACGCGGTCTTTCGTATAAGATCAGCAAGCAAATTAAAGCTGATATATATTTATTTTCATGAAGAATTGATGTTGTTCATTGTTTAAAATAAAAATTTAAATAATCGTTTGTTTGTTTTTGGTTGTTTTCATTTTTTAGAAGAAGTTAGAACTAAAATGACTGTTTAAATAGTTTTTCTAGTAAAATGTTTCTTTTTTGAGAAAAACTGTTTCAGTTTTGTCGTTAGTCTTTTAAGAACATTTTAAGTAGTTTAAGTATTGTTTTTTTTTAGAGCAGTTAAGAGGAGCTGATGGCTTTTTTAGCAAGTTCAATTCATTTTCTTATTTATAGACTAAGATTTTTTTTTTAGAAAAAATAATGAGAATAAAATTTTATTTATGTGTTTAATATGAAAAGTTAAATAAAATAAGACTGTTATTTGTGGTCATGTAAGTTTATATACATAAGTTTGAGTTTATTTCAATTTATTTTATATTTCTCTATATCTATATCAATCTATTTTATATTTCTCTATATCTATATTTCTCTTAGGAAAAATTATAAGAAATAGAAAAATTAAAAAAAATTATTTTGGAATTTGTCAAAAGAGTGTTGTGTTATGCTTCATTTTAAGGTGACTGAACATGTATTTATTAGAAATTGTTAATTTAGTTCTTAAATGGTTTCATCTTTTTTATTTCGATAAATATATACTGACTGACATAACATTTTTATTAAGAATATCGTGCATTGTTGCCTGCATTCTTTGTTACATTAAAAATAATTGGTGCTAATAAATGTTGTTTTATAGTTGTTAAAAGTTTGCATATATGTTTATATTATGCTCAAAGTTGTAACGTTTTTAATAAATATGTGTATGTGGTGATATATGTTATATAGTTGTTTTATAAATGTGTTTTTATAATAGTATGAAATGTGTTTTATCTAATGTGTGCATGATTGTTAAATGAGTTTTTTTTATATGTTATATAACATTAAAAAACTATATTGTGTTTTATAGTTAGTATATATGTTTATATAATGTTGTTAACATGATTTCAAAGTAGTGTGACTTGCCAAACATGTAGAGCAAGACTTTCCAAGCTTACCAGTCAAGTGATGTTACTGCTTTAGGTCTAAGTGTTGTCTAGCCTTCAATATATAACTATTCTAAAAATGCATAACATTACCTTTGATAATTTTTTGCATAATGCTGTTACCTTTGGCCTATATGTTGGTTAAAAATGATTAATAAGTAGTTTCATTACTGGAACACACTACTTTTACTTATTTACTAAAAGTCATTTAAGACATCAATTAATACATTTTGTTTATCATGAAACAACAATATTTAACAGCTACTACTCTGGTATCACAACAGCTTATCTCTATCAGGTACATTGATTTTCAATTCACATATGATGTTTTTTTTTGTATTTACTTATTCGTTACATTTTTTAATTTCAGATTTATCATATGATGTATTTATGTGGTAAGAAGAACAAATCATTGTAAATTTTTATGAATTTCTTTAAAATATCAACTTATAATTTGTCCAGTCAACATTTAAATTTCAATGTTGCATATACCATTTCTAAGTAGTTTCTAGGCTTTATAAAATGCTTTTCTTATTCAACTGGTTTTACAAGCAAGGTCTGCAGGCAAATTTGAGCTGAAAAGTTTTTCAGCTTTCAAGAAGAATTAATGTTGTTCTCTGTTTAATTTAATTTGTTTAAATAGAGTATTTTTAATAAATAAATGTTTGTTTGTTCTTAGTTTTTTACTTATTTGTTTTGAGATTCTTAAAAACTAGGCAACTTAGCAAAGCAAGATTTGTTTTATTTTTTAGTGCAATTGAAAAGAGTCATTTCAAATCAATTGTTTTTTTAAATAGAATGATTAATAATAAAAACTTAGACACTTGAACTGTTACTGATTTGAGTAATTTTAATATTTTATTTTATTTTATATTCGATTTATTTTATATTAGATATATATTTTATGCATTTAACATAAAAAATTAACTGTAATTAGTTGACAAGTAAGATTATATACATAAATGTGTCTATATTTCAGAATATTTTATATTTCTCTGTATCTATATAAATATTATCTCAAAGAAAAAATTAAAAAGAATAGAAAAAAATTAAATATATATATATACATACATAAATGTATTACTTATGATTGACATTTTTATACAAGGTTCTGCATTAGTTTCATTTTTATTCAAGATTCTGTATTTATTATTTTTGTGCATTAAGATTGCACCTAAAGGTAAAAATAACTTTGTGCATTGTAGTCTAAATTCTTTGTTAAATTAAAAAGAATGTTAATAAATTTTGTTTTATATTTTTAATAAACGACTTCTGTATATAAACTTATAAAAATATATGAGTATCAATAAATCATAATTTAAAATAAAGTCTTTGATTAGAAAAGATCACAATTTTTTAAAATTATTTTACGCTCATTTATTCAGTTGTAACAGGAGTATGTTCACTGGTAATATGTTTAATGAAAACAGATGTATAATATTAGGCTCAAAGATGTCATTAGTGTAAATGGGTATAGGTGACTTGAAATTGTTGCTAAATAAAAGAGATAGATATAGGCATAATAAAACTAATTGTCGTTGAAGTATAAGAAATTCTGCTCGATGAACTGAAAACTTACTTGCAAGAATTCAGTGTCAAGCGGTGTTGATGTCAACTAATTTGACTTTACATTAGACACTTTAGAATTAAGCAAAATATGAATTTTACTATTTTTAGCAATAATTAATAATAGTTTTTAATTTAAATGATTTTAATTTTTTTGTTTTTTTGTAATCTCAAACATAATTGTGTTCTTTTTTTTTTAGTTATCTTTGCCATCACTTGATTATTTTGCTTACTGTCGAAAACATGGTTTTAATTTTTTAAATCTAATATGATGTAAAATTTACTATATTAATCAGTAGTCAACAGTTAGAGAGAAGCAGGAACTTAATTAAGAAATGACGGAAATTAACTTTTAGTTAAGGTAAAATTAATTTTTTTTATTGGTAGCATAATAAAACCAGTTATTGTTACTTACTGAATGACTTTTTTACTTTTTTTAACATGCTGCTTTTGAAACACTTCCTCTCTCTCCCGCAAGTAGATAAGACTTTAATAAGAATTAGTACAAGGAAAATTGATTAAACTCATGTAATTATTGAGCTCTTGCGTATTTTTTAATACTATAATTGATAATGACCATTTATAAGATATATTTACGAGTTACTTGCTTTTTAAAGATATAATTCTTTAAATTGTCTCTTGGTTGTTCAAATATTGTAATAAATAAAAAAATTTTAGTTTCAAGTATTTTACTTTAGAGATCGTCTATATATTATGTAACGGGAAAACTTATAGACAAAAGATAGATCTCATAAACCGTGTTTCTTTCATTGTCAACTATATTTTGCATGTTCAAGAACTAGAGCATTTATTAATTTATTTTTCAAAATTGATAAACACTCTGTTTAAGGTATGGTACTTAAAATTGTTACACAAATAATGTTATATTTTCAATTGTTCTTAATTTGTAGTCTTAAGATTTTCATTTCGAAATTTTACTGTTAAAGCTTGTGAGCGCATTTTGTATGTATAACTTTTCTTTATTATTATTATTATTTTTTTATAGTTTTTGATAAAATTATCTGTCACTTAAATTGTTATTAAATGTGTAATTTGAAGTCATATTTGTTTATAGTTGTTTTCAAAGTGGTGTGATTTGGTATTCTGTTGAGCAAGTTTAATACCCTTGCCAGCCAAGCGGTGCATTTAAATCAGAGGTGAGGTATAAATGTAAAAGTACACAGGACCCGTTTTCCCATTTTGGTGAAAATTCGGCCAAGAGTATAAAAGCACTGTTAAAACCGTAAAAATTAACTTAGATTAAAGAAAAAGAGTTTTTTCAAACTGTCAGAGTGAACAAATTCATTTACATTCATAAATATCAAAAGTATGTGTAAAAAGTTCAGGTCTAATTCCCCGAATCGAGGCGATTAGGCCGAGTTTGAAATTTCTGTAAAAACCAAAAAAATAAACTATAGTTAAAAAACGAAAGCTTTTTTATATTGTAAGAGTAAACAAATTCAAATACATTTTTATGAAAATTTAGAATTTTGAAAATTAAAAATTAACTAAATTTTCTGAAACGAAATGTCTTTGTAAACCATAGAAATACAATGCCTTGCTTTGTCAAACCACTGTCTGAAACACTCCTTGTACTTTCTTCTGGGGCATTTTCAAATTAAAAACTCAAAAGAGAATTAGTAGTTTTTCTTTTAAATATGAAA
This sequence comes from Hydra vulgaris, assembly GCF_022113875.1. Taxonomy (NCBI): domain Eukaryota; kingdom Metazoa; phylum Cnidaria; class Hydrozoa; order Anthoathecata; family Hydridae; genus Hydra; species Hydra vulgaris. The sequence goes on along the minus strand of NC_061163.1, from coordinate 6,332,837 downwards.
TGTGGAAGAAAAGAGTTACCCATTGCATTGACAAAAGTTATTTCTCTGATTGTTTCCCAGTTACCCAATTGACTATATTGTAGATACTCAACCCTTTTTTTAGCATTTTTTCCATTTTTTCATTACGATATTTTTCCATTACGATAATCAAACTGCATCCCAGTCTCATCTAAATTCCAAATGTTTTGCGGTTTCTGAAGTAGATTGTTTTCCGTTAACACATTTTTAAGCATGGAAAAATATTTCGACACTTTAAAAACATTAATACACTGATGTCTGATAGTTGCTGTATTTTCTCGTTGACGTCAAGTTAAATCTTTGTGTCTTTTGCAAATCCCACACCACATTTTTCAGTAGGAGTTCTATTCTTGAATACTTTTTATGCTTTAAAGCAAAACTTTCAGCATATTTTAGAAATTGCAATCGACCAAATCTGATTCCTAAAGCTGCACAGTTATATGTAAAATAATGGATGTCCAGGTTTGGCTCCATTTCCAATACTCAAGAAAGTCAAATTTGTAACAAACTTCTTAGAATGTCAAAAACCATAACTGCTGCTTGCTGTTCATCTTCATTTTTAATTGCTGAAATCATCAATTCATCATTCCATAAACGGTGTTTTCTGTGTTTGCTTTCTGTTTTTCAATTTTCGCTGAGTTTTCTGTTTTTTTAGTTTTATTTATTTTTTCATTCTAAAGTAAATTTAATTAAAAAACGTTTATGACTGTCTAAAAATAAATGTCTATGTTTCTATGATTATATCATATACATGTATCAAGTAATTTAAGTTAGTTATTCTCTTTCTCTTTCTGTATATAAATATAAATATATATATATATATATATATATATATATATATATATATATATATATATATATATATATATATATATATATATATATATATATACACACACACATAGATATATATACACACACACATATATATATATATGTATACATATATATATATATATATATATATATATATATATATATATATATATATATATATATATATTACATACACACACATTTTGTATAACGTTCAATTAAACGTTGTAAAAAATAAGCAAAAAAGCATACACAGCTTTAACAGTATTATATCATAATATTAGTAGCAATTTAAAAGATTTACCACAGCAAATTGTTTGAATGTAATCAGGAAAACTTTGAAAATACCAAACATCGAGTCTACAGAATATAATATTTATGAATTTTTAAAAAAATGTTCTCAAAACAGTTAACGAGTCAATAAGTATTTTAAACAGTATATTTATAAATTATAAAGTCTAAATATTGTATTTTTACTTTAAAGCAATCAATAGAACTCTGCATTAAAGATTTTTTGAAAATTGGTTAGAATAAGGACGCAGATATAAGCCAGTTTATCCTAAATAACTGCTCAATGCAACTAAGGCCTGGTACACGTTTTTCCGACAAAATTAAAGGTTTTTTCAATTACAATATATGTAAGTTTTTTTATCAAAAAGTATGACATATTGGTATGTATGGAAAGATTATTTTAACCACTAATATAATCCGGTAAAAGTAATGCGACACTAACAAATTGTCAAGCGTAGTTTTTTACCTTGGGGCTTGGCTATAGATAAGTCTATGATTTTGATTTTTTCATAAAAACACGTATTGGTGTTTCTTTTCAATGAATGTAACTTGACATTTTTAATTAGACATTATTAGGGAAAATTATCCATGAAAAACCATTTTTTTATGAAAATTGAAGTTACTATTTTTCAATATTTTTCAATACCACACCTAAATGAGTATGTTTAGCAATAATATCACGTTAGATTTAGATAAACTATGGTAGTGTTAATTTTTCTACCTAAGTCATTTTTGGCATGAATAATCATAACTTTTAGCACCAATTAAAAACCTGTTCTAGAGGCGTTCTTATTGGATGTGTACTGTGCATATGAGTTTTTCACAAAACGGAAGTTACACGGTGGAGAGAGAGTTGATGTGTTTTTGGTTGATTTAAAAAGACTGGCTTGGTTTGCAAAATTTTCTGAAGAAACAGTACGTTTGGCATTTGTTGTGGGATTGCCCGAGTCTTTATCATTACAATTTCGAGAAACAAAAGACCCGATTGATATTATGTTACCCAAAGAAAGAGCTGCTTTGAACCACGTGAGGATAGATAACATTAATACTATTGACGCTGTGTCTCAACATTAAGGTACAAAAAATACTTTAGTGTGTTACATGTGCCAAGGGCAATGATATATTATACAACTAGATGTCTAGCTTGCGGGATTTTGTTGGACAAAAAGTAAAGCTGCTTTTTTTTGTTGATAACAATAGTCCGCCATTTGTAAAAAAGGTAAAAGCTAAAGTTGAAGTGTAGAATAAAAGTTAAAAATGCAAGTCAAAAGCTCCCAATAAATTAAAGACAGTTTGGAAACAAATTTTAATAAATATAAAATACTTATAAAGTTTTTTATGAGCCTATAAATATTAAAAAGTATTTTAGTTCATAAAAATGCTTCAAAAGCGTCTGTCGTTTTACTTTTCTATTCAAAACTTTAAATTCCTTTTTAATCGAAAATAAATAAGGGAATCATAAATTATTATTTTACAAGTATTATTATTTCCACTTAACACTTTTATGTAAAAAGTATTTAAATTTAAAATATATTTACTTCATTTAAAAAAAGAAAAGTTAAAATATTTGTTTACAAATTTAATCCGCCTTTTGTAAAAAGGGTAAAAAGCGGCTTCACTTTTCGGATCGAAGTTAGACATCTAGTTATATAATATATTATTGGCCAAGGGTAACACAACATTGCGAAAAACTGTTCATTTGCAAAAAACTTGTCTCAGAAGAAGATCTTTTGATGTTTTAAATGTGGTGACGAAGGACGTATGGCTTCAAGATGCTTGAAGATGCAGGGAAACGAGTGCAGCAGTGATGGATCTGCGCAACCTTGCTTCTGAACAAAAATGGAATCAGCACATTATGTTTTATTCGTTTAAAAGTTAATGGCATGGTAGCAACAACTATGGTGGACACGAGGTGCTCAAAGATAGTTCTGATTTACAATTTTTTGTCCAAAAATCAAAATAAAAGTTGAAACTCTCTAAAGCGGATAATTTTTGAAGGTAAAGTTCATCAGTGTATTGGATCCATGACTGTGAATGTCGAAGTTGATGATATCAAAATACGCGACGAAGTTATTTTGGTAGATTTCCAACCTTTCGGAGTTGATATGATGCTTTTTATGAGTTCATTTAAATTATTGGGAGGAGTTTTCATTTCCTCATCAGGAACATCAAAGTTTGGGTCTAGCTATTGCGGACTGGCAGTTTTTAACAAAGATGATGTAAGCAACACTGAAATTAAAAAAAAAAGATTATGAATGAATTTGATGGTATGGAATGGAGAGTCAAATGGAAATGAAGAGACTGAGATGGACCCGACCAACTGTTTCACAAAGTTGCTCAGTACGCGGTATCAAAACATGCTGAAACAGAATACAAAAACGAACTTCAGGATTTGGAACACCTTTAGCTGTTCCAAACGGTGACATTTCACAAGAAGAGATATTGTTTAACACGACTTGGGTTTGGTTTGAAAATTTTGCCGATGATCAAGAAATCCGTTGTAAACGCCATCATTGATAAAGACGAGTTGGTTAAGAAAGGAACGTCCGCTTACGTGGATGACATATTTATCAATGAGAACGTGGTGAGTCTCGATTATTTCAAGAGACATTTTTAAAAATATGGTTTGGAGAACAAAGAGGGTGAACAGATTGACGATAATGGGGTCCGTGTGTTGGGGTTATGTGTACGAAAAGCTGGTAAAAAACTGACGTGGTCAAGAGAAAATCGAGTTGAAAAAAATCCAAAAAGTTAACCAGAGGAGTAGTGTTTTCGGTTTGCGGACAGTTGGCGGGTCATTTACCTGTGTGTGGTTGGTTACGAGTTGTTTGTAGTCTGCTGAGATAATAAAATTTGTAATGAAAATGTAAAATGTGTACTTTGAGAAGTTTATAATGAGGTTGAAAGTTGCAAGCCAGCATGTGGGGCTTTGGCTGTGGATGGCAATGAGGGAAAGGTGTGCGCTAATCCAAGTTCTTTAGCTATGGGTGCAATAGTTCAAATTGGTAATACGCTTGTGGAAGATGCAACATGGCTGCGAAAAGAAAAGTCGGATGTTCATATAAACATGGCAGAGTTAGACGCGGTGCTACGAGGAATAAATAAGGCTTTAACGTGAAAACTGGCAAAAATGGCAGTTTTTACAAAATCTACAACAGTATTCAACTGGATTTCTGACACCCTTACTGAAAAATTAAGGTTGAAGTCAAAAGCGACGGGTGAAATGTTGATTCAAAGAAGAATAAGCGTACTACAACAAAAAATTGAAGAATACGATTGGAAAGTTGACGTAAATCTTGTCCCATCGGAAGATAATTTAGCTGATGCACTAACTAGAGTTTGCAGCAGATGGTTAAATAAGTTGACTGGAAATGAACTTCTAAAAAATTGTATTGGGATAGTAGTTGCGGAGCCTGAATCTATCTTGAGTATACTCAAGAAAACTGGACACTTTGAACTGAGTAGAACATTAAACTTTGTTTGTGAAGTACTTCTAAATGCAACTAAAAACGACGTTCAAATGGTATTAAAAAAATGCGAGCCGCTAGAGTCAATAGATCCAGCACTTATACATTGGACAAAAGGTAGCTTAAATGTTAAAGAAAGTCATGAAAGATTGTCCATGGATATTACGCATTATGGAACTGAAAAATTTCTGAGTCCAATTGATTGCGGACGTTTAAGATATGCTCTGTGCCAACAGCTGTCAAGTTCATACAAAAGTGTTGCCATAGTTCAAATTCTCCGTCTATTATTTGTGAACGAGGAGCCCCATTCAAAATATTAACAGATAATTAGGCAACGTTTAAGAATGAAGAAATGAGGAGTTTTGTTGACAGTTGCGAAGGGCGTATCACTTTTCGGTCCGCTTAAAAAAATTTATTGATTACTGTTTATATGACTCTTGAGGGTCTATAATGCCCCTTAAGTTAAATGTTACAGTGTTCTGTGACGTCAAGTGGGTTGTACTTTAAGTGCGTTTACATTTAATAACTTTTGTTAATATGTTTGTACGGTTTTGTGTGTAATTGCTAATGTGTTCATATGGTTAAGGAGAAATTGTAAATATGTTTATGTGGGTTGTAATGGTAATACTTGAAGTATATGATTTTATATAATTTGTGATTATAATTTTGTAAGAGACAAGTTCTCATTGAGTAATGAAAAGAAAACATCTTGACTTAATGTTTTATTTCTGAGAGAAAACTACAGTTACATTGGTTAAAAAGATTTAGATGTTAAACAATGATTAATAAACGTTATTTAATATACAGGAGAGTATATTTAAAATTCTACCTTTCATCTTTTTAGTATTCTATTTTATTTATTGTATTAGAGAACAAATTTTAAAGATTTATTTTTGCAGTGTTGATTTTAAAAGCGAAAATTACTAAACGTATAGATCTCGCATTGTTTATAATATTTTTTATAATAATTTGCAAAAAAAAAAATTACATATTCAGTAAGGAAAGATCAAGTGAAATTATTCAAAAAAGTCTCTAAGACCGATTAAAAATACTTAGTTAAAAGGTATTTCTTATTTTAATTTCAATTATAATAAATAAAAAATTACAAACCTTTGATTTTATTTTCAACGGAGAGTTTTAGGTAATCTTAGCAACATATAGTTTATTTTTAGTAGCATGTTGATACATAGCTATGTGAAAACCTATTTCAGTAGTCTGTGTTATTGGAATAAACTGAAGCAATCAGTAAACAGCGACAGATTTATCAGCTATACAGCGACGGATCCAACACTTTTTAATGTTAAAGATAGCAACCCAGCAAATATTGTTTTAGTTGATTTGAAGTGAACCTATATAGGCCTTTTTTAGCAATTTATTAGAGTTTTGCTCACCGTTTACTTAGTGGATCATTAGTGACAACTGCTATATATAGCTAGCCGATAACTTCCCGATATTTTAATAGTGGCTAATGATTGGCTAGGCACTTAATGGTCCTCTAAGTAATCGATGAGCAAAACTACAGCGGTCTGCTAAAAATGCCGCTAAAAATATGGGTCCACTGAAAACCCGCTATAGCATATTTGCTGGGTAATTTCCAGGCATGGAGCAAACTCTAAACATTTGTACGTTTATAATTGTATAAATAATGATGCTTTGCAATGAGCTGCAATGATTGGAGATCGGAAATGTCCTAAATAGGACAAAATACTTCATAACGTTACCCTAACAAAAAGAACAACGCGCTTTATCATACAAATACTTTAAATCGTTCAAAATGCTTAGACTATACATGATTTTATCAAACGTTTCTTCTACAAAACATGCATAGGGGAAATCGGGTAGCCCCGGGCACATAGGGAAAATATAGATTATGCACATACACTAACAGAAAACAAAATATCAAAAGATCAAATTAGAAACAAAAAAATAGTTATTGTGTAACTTTATAACATACAAAACATAAAAAAAAAGCTGTTTAAAAAAAGCCATGTTTCAAAATTGGAAGGAGCCCCGGACACATAATTTAACCATAATTTTACCTCTTTTTTTACCCGCGTGACACAACTATAATATATCATTAATTAGAATTGGACTATTCTCACACATTAAAAAAAAATTGCCTTTTCTGTGTAATTATGTTGTGGTAAACTCTAAAAACAGTTAGTGACAACTATGCGGTTTGTGATTAGCATAATTTTTAATTAGTAATTATATTTAATTTGTTTACACAGTTTTAAATAAATATTTGAGGTTTGTAGTATAATATAAATTATCGATTGATTTAGTAAGAAGGAGGTGAAATAGAAGTTAGTTTAATGATGAGATAGATGAATAAAATTTCTTGTTGTGTTTTCTTGCGAGGAAATTACAAGCTAACCGGGCTAAAGAGAAAGATGAAGCCGTAAAAGAATAAGATAAACCGTAAAACAAAGATCGTAAAACAAAGATCGTAGAACAAAGATCGTAGAAAGAAGATCATAGAACAAAGATCGTAGAACGAAGATTGTAGAACGTAGAACGAAGAACATAAAAACGGTTAAATTTGAAACGGCGGATGAAGTTATAAGAGCTGATGACTTGAATGACCGATAGTTTGTGTGATCCTTGAGGATCAAGGAGGAGTGTAACTATGTTGTGGTAAACTCTAAAAACAGTTAGTGACAACTATGCGGTTTATGATTAGCATAATTTTTAATTAGCAAATATATTTAATATATTTACACAGTTTTAAATGAATATTTGAGGTTTGTAGTATAGTATAAATTATCGATTGATTTAGTAAGAAGGAGGTGAAATAGAAGTTAGTTTAATGATGAGATAGATGCAAGGCCAGCGCGATAGAGGTTGCGGGGGGAGGGGGGAGTGTGAAACCCAACAACTTCACCCCCTCCCCCCCCTTACCCCCCCCCCCTCCCCCCACCCCTACCCCATCAATGATTTTTAGTCGGCAAATTGGAGCCTTAGTAGGCAAATTGGACCCTTAAGACTAGTTAGTCGGCAAATGTTGACCCTTTCGATACAAGTTAGTCGGTAATCTACACCTTTTCAAGATGTAAATGAGAACATGAAAGTTGTAATTAAGAAGTCGTAATATGTAATTAAGAAACACAACATGTAATTGAGAAAACGTTATATGTAATTGAGAAACACAACATGTAAATAAGAAGTCGTAACATGTAATTAAGAAACACAACATGTAATTGAGAAAACGTAAGATATAATTGAGAAATCATAATATGTAATTGAGAAATAGTAACTTGTAATTGAGAACACATAAATTAAAATAGCAAATTCACAAGTCTAAGTTTGTAGGTTGTTACAAAAGGTCTTTTTGGACATGAATTTAAGTTATAATCTTAAATTTTGCTTTTGTATGCACAAGTATTAATAATGGAATTGAAAGATCGTTGTGTTATATGCCAATACACTATGACCCGAAAGTCTGTGATTAAGCTAAATCCGTGTCAACATTTATGTCACCAAATTTGTTTACGTCCAGTTCTGGAACAACAAGATTCAAGTTGTCCGATTTGTCGGCATGAAATTCACAAACTGAACAAGTTGAAAAGAAACGTTACGTTTTATCTTCTCCAAATGACAGGAGAAGAGTTGTTGAATGTGCGGAGCGATTTGAAGATTGGGTGAATCTCGCGCAAACGCTAGGTATCAAATATAAGACAGCATACAATTGGGTTCGCAGCGGAAATTCAAATTTCATCGGAAAAGGAGGTTTTAAACCGAAAAAATTGACCGAAGATCAAATCGAAGAAACATTAACATGGATTGAAAATGATTGTCAATTAACATTGGTGGCCATCAAAACAAAGATATTAAGACAATTTAACATAAAAGTTAGCACAACAACAATAGCAAATTACCTCGAAGGCAGATTGTTCTCATTAAAAAAAGTGCACAAGGAGCCTTCTATAATGAACAGTTATGAAAACAAACAAAAAAGAGCTGAATATGTTAGAAACATCAACGAACATATCACAAATGGTCGTCAGATAGTTTAGTTGGATGAAACAAATTTTAACCTTTTTTGTAGAAAAACGCAAGGACGCGCGAGACAAGGAAAAAGAGCAATTATGAAAGTACCTGCTTCAAAAAGTTTAAACATACACTTGATCGCAGCTAATTCATCTACAAATGTCGTCATGATAGAAACTCGCTGATAGAAAATTGTAATTAAGAATCCTTAGATGTAATTGAGAAAACAAAAGTTGTAATTAAGAAAGGTAAGATGTAATTGAGAAAACGTAAGTTGTTATTAAGAAACATAAGATGTAATTTAGAAAACGAAAATTGTAATTAAGAATCGTAACATGTAATTGAGAAAATGTAAGTTGTAATTAATAAATAGAAAGATGTAATTGAGAACACGAAAATTTTAATTTAGATATCGCTTTAAAGGAGTAAGTGTAAAATGGCGCTTAAAAAAAATGGCGCGTAAAAAAATGGAGCGTATAAAATGACGCACTTAAAAATGACGCAAGATTTGTAGCGTAAATTTAATTTTTTAGGGAAAAATTTAGGGAAAAATTTATAATTTTTGGGCAAATGAATTTAACATAATAAACACTATAAACATTTTAGGTAAAAATTTATAATTCAATTAAAAATTATAATTAAAAATTATATAATTAAAAATCACTTCATTGATCATTTAAGCACCAACTTGTACGTCTTCCATATTTAAAATAGTTGCATAGTGCGTGGTTGTGTGTTGTACGTGCACGTTCACGTGCACAATCTCCTCCCATTATAGTATTTTTTGCCTCAATTACAATTCGTTCTAAGTACTGCATGCGCTGTTCCGCAATCCTGTCACCTAATACAGGTGGAATGCGAATTGCATTTTTAACGTTACTTTTAATTTTGGACCAGATCGTTTCCACCGGGTTCAACATTGGGCTGTAAGGTCCCAAACGTAACAACTGAGCTGGTGAGTTATCAAACACCCTTTGCAAACGAGCGTGACAAGGAGCATTATCTGTTACGACGACCAAATCCTCCAAACGATTCCCGGATGTAACCCACTGGTGAAACATAGCCAACATCCACTCGTTACAGGAATCTGCTTTAAATGATCCCCTGCGAGTTTCTATCATGACGACATTTGTAGATGAATTAGCTGCGATCAAGTGTATGTTTAAACTTTTTGAAGCAGGTACTTTCATAATTGCTCTTTTTCCTTGTCTCGCGCGTCCTTGCGTTTTTCTACAAAAAAGGTTAAAATTTGTTTCATCCAACTAAACTATCTGACGACCATTTGTGATATGTTCGTTGATGTTTCTAACATATTCAGCTCTTTTTTGTTTGTTTTCATAACTGTTCATTATAGAAGGCTCCTTGTGCACTTTTTTTAATGAGAACAATCTGCCTTCGAGGTAATTTGCTATTGTTGTTGTGCTAACTTTTATGTTAAATTGTCTTAATATCTTTGTTTTGATGGCCACCAATGTTAATTGACAATCATTTTCAATCCATGTTAATGTTTCTTCGATTTGATCTTCGGTCAATTTTTTCGGTTTAAAACCTCCTTTTCCGATGAAATTTGAATTTCCGCTGCGAACCCAATTGTATGCTGTCTTATATTTGATACCTAGCGTTTGCGCGAGATTCACCCAATCTTCAAATCGCTCCGCACATTCAACAACTCTTCTCCTGTCATTTGGAGAAGATAAAACGTAACGTTTCTTTTCAACTTGTTCAGTTTGTGAATTTCATGCCGACAAATCGGACAACTTGAATCTTGTTGTTCCAGAACTGGACGTAAACAAATTTGGTGACATAAATGTTGACACGGATTTAGCTTAATCACAGACTTTCGGGTCATAGTGTATTGGCATATAACACAACGATCTTTCAATTCCATTATTAATACTTGTGCATACAAAAGCAAAATTTAAGATTATAACTTAAATTCATGTCCAAAAAGACCTTTTGTAACAACCTACAAACTTAGACTTGTGAATTTGCTATTTTAATTTATGTGTTCTCAATTACAAGTTACTATTTCTCAATTACATATTATGATTTCTCAATTATATCTTACGTTTTCTCAATTACATGTTGTGTTTCTTAATTACATGTTACGACTTCTTATTTACATGTTGTGTTTCTCAATTACATATAACGTTTTCTCAATTACATGTTGTGTTTCTTAATTACATATTACGACTTCTTAATTACAACTTTCATGTTCTCATTTACATCTTGAAAAGGTGTAGATTACCGACTAACTTGTATCGAAAGGGTCAACATTTGCCGACTAACTAGTCTTAAGGGTCCAATTTGCCTACTAAGGCTCCAATTTGCCGACTAAAAATCATTGATGGGGTAGGGGTGGGGGGAGGGGGGGGGGGTAAGGGGGGGGAGGGGGTGAAGTTGTTGGGTTTCACACTCCCCCCTCCCCCCGCAACCTCTATCGCGCTGGCCTTGCATCTATCTCATCATTAAACTAACTTCTATTTCACCTCCTTCTTACTAAATCAATCGATAATTTATACTATACTACAAACCTCAAATATTCATTTAAAACTGTGTAAATATATTAAATATATTTGCTAATTAAAAATTATGCTAATCATAAACCGCATAGTTGTCACTAACTGTTTTTAGAGTTTACCACAACATAGTTACACTCCTCCTTGATCCTCAAGGATCACACAAACTATCGGTCATTCAAGTCATCAGCTCTTATAACTTCATCCGCCGTTTCAAATTTAACCGTTTTTATGTTCTTCGTTCTACGTTCTACAATCTTCGTTCTACGATCTTTGTTCTATGATCTTCTTTCTACGATCTTTGTTCTACGATCTTTGTTTTACGATCTTTGTTTTACGGTTTATCTTATTCTTTTACGGCTTCATCTTTCTCTTTAGCCCGGTTAGCTTGTAATTTCCTCGCAAGAAAACACAACAAGAAATTTTATTCATCTATCTCATCATTAAACTAACTTCTATTTCACCTCCTTCTTACTAAATCAATCGATAATTTATATTATACTACAAACCTCAAATATTTATTTAAAACTGTGTAAACAAATTAAATATAATTACTAATTAAAAATTATGCTAATCACAAACCGCATAGTTGTCACTAACTGTTTTTAGAGTTTACCACAACATAATTACACAGAAAAGGCAATTTTTTTTTAATGTGTGAGAATAGTCCAATTCTAATTAATGATATATTATAGTTGTGTCACGCGGGTAAAAAAAGAGGTAAAATTATGGTTAAATTATGTGTCCGGGGCTCCTTCCAATTTTGAAACATGGCTTTTTTTAAACAGCTTTTTTTTTATGTTTTGTATGTTATAAAGTTACACAATAACTATTTTTTTGTTTCTAATTTGATCTTTTGATATTTTGTTTTCTGTTAGTGTATGTGCATAATCTATATTTTCCCTATGTGCCCGGGGCTACCCGATTTCCCCTATGCATGTTTTGTAGAAGAAACGTTTGATAAAATCATGTATAGTCTAAGCATTTTGAACGATTTAAAGTATTTGTATGATAAAGCGCGTTGTTCTTTTTGTTAGGGTAACGTTATGAAGTATTTTGTCCTATTTAGGACATTTCCGATCTCCAATCATTGCAGCTCATTGCAAAGCATCATTATTTATACAATTATAAACGTACAAATGTTTAGAGTTTGCTCCATGCCTGGAAATTACCCAGCAAATATGCTATAGCGGGTTTTCAGTGGACCCATATTTTTAGCGGCATTTTTAGCAGACCGCTGTAGTTTTGCTCATCGATTACTTAGAGGACCATTAAGTGCCTAGCCAATCATTAGCCACTATTAAAATATCGGGAAGTTATCGGCTAGCTATATATAGCAGTTGTCACTAATGATCCACTAAGTAAACGGTGAGCAAAACTCTAATAAATTGCTAAAAAAGGCCTATATAGGTTCACTTCAAATCAACTAAAACAATATTTGCTGGGTTGCTATCTTTAACATTAAAAAGTGTTGGATCCGTCGCTGTATAGCTGATAAATCTGTCGCTGTTTACTGATTGCTTCAGTTTATTCCAATAACACAGACTACTGAAATAGGTTTTCACATAGCTATGTATCAACATGCTACTAAAAATAAACTATATGTTGCTAAGATTACCTAAAACTCTCCGTTGAAAATAAAATCAAAGGTTTGTAATTTTTTATTTATTATAATTGAAATTAAAATAAGAAATACCTTTTAACTAAGTATTTTTAATCGGTCTTAGAGACTTTTTTGAATAATTTCACTTGATCTTTCCTTACTGAATATGTAATTTTTTTTTTTGCAAATTATTATAAAAAATATTATAAACAATGCGAGATCTATACGTTTAGTAATTTTCGCTTTTAAAATCAACACTGCAAAAATAAATCTTTAAAATTTGTTCTCTAATACAATAAATAAAATAGAATACTAAAAAGATGAAAGGTAGAATTTTAAATATACTCTCCTGTATATTAAATAACGTTTATTAATCATTGTTTAACATCTAAATCTTTTTAACCAATGTAACTGTAGTTTTCTCTCAGAAATAAAACATTAAGTCAAGATGTTTTCTTTTCATTACTCAATGAGAACTTGTCTCTTACAAAATTATAATCACAAATTATATAAAATCATATACTTCAAGTATTACCATTACAACCCACATAAACATATTTACAATTTCTCCTTAACCATATGAACACATTAGCAATTACACACAAAACCGTACAAACATATTAACAAAAGTTATTAAATGTAAACGCACTTAAAGTACAACCCACTTGACGTCACAGAACACTGTAACATTTAACTTAAGGGGCATTATAGACCCTCAAGAGTCATATAAACAGTAATCAATAAATTTTTTTAAGCGGACCGAAAAGTGATACGCCCTTCGCAACTGTCAACAAAACTCCTCATTTCTTCATTCTTAAACGTTGCCTAATTATCTGTTAATATTTTGAATGGGGCTCCTCGTTCACAAATAATAGACGGAGAATTTGAACTATGGCAACACTTTTGTATGAACTTGACAGCTGTTGGCACAGAGCATATCTTAAACGTCCGCAATCAATTGGACTCAGAAATTTTTCAGTTCCATAATGCGTAATATCCATGGACAATCTTTCATGACTTTCTTTAACATTTAAGCTACCTTTTGTCCAATGTATAAGTGCTGGATCTATTGACTCTAGCGGCTCGCATTTTTTTAATACCATTTGAACGTCGTTTTTAGTTGCATTTAGAAGTACTTCACAAACAAAGTTTAATGTTCTACTCAGTTCAAAGTGTCCAGTTTTCTTGAGTATACTCAAGATAGATTCAGGCTCCGCAACTACTATCCCAATACAATTTTTTAGAAGTTCATTTCCAGTCAACTTATTTAACCATCTGCTGCAAACTCTAGTTAGTGCATCAGCTAAATTATCTTCCGATGGGACAAGATTTACGTCAACTTTCCAATCGTATTCTTCAATTTTTTGTTGTAGTACGCTTATTCTTCTTTGAATCAACATTTCACCCGTCGCTTTTGACTTCAACCTTAATTTTTCAGTAAGGGTGTCAGAAATCCAGTTGAATACTGTTGTAGATTTTGTAAAAACTGCCATTTTTGCCAGTTTTCACGTTAAAGCCTTATTTATTCCTCGTAGCACCGCGTCTAACTCTGCCATGTTTATATGAACATCCGACTTTTCTTTTCGCAGCCATGTTGCATCTTCCACAAGCGTATTACCAATTTGAACTATTGCACCCATAGCTAAAGAACTTGGATTAGCGCACACCTTTCCCTCATTGCCATCCACAGCCAAAGCCCCACATGCTGGCTTGCAACTTTCAACCTCATTATAAACTTCTCAAAGTACACATTTTACATTTTCATTACAAATTTTATTATCTCAGCAGACTACAAACAACTCGTAACCAACCACACACAGGTAAATGACCCGCCAACTGTCCGCAAACCGAAAACACTACTCCTCTGGTTAACTTTTTGGATTTTTTTCAACTCGATTTTCTCTTGACCACGTCAGTTTTTTACCAGCTTTTCGTACACATAACCCCAACACACGGACCCCATTATCGTCAATCTGTTCACCCTCTTTGTTCTCCAAACCATATTTTTAAAAATGTCTCTTGAAATAATCGAGACTCACCACGTTCTCATTGATAAATATGTCATCCACGTAAGCGGACGTTCCTTTCTTAACCAACTCGTCTTTATCAATGATGGCGTTTACAACGGATTTCTTGATCATCGGCAAAATTTTCAAACCAAACCCAAGTCGTGTTAAACAATATCTCTTCTTGTGAAATGTCACCGTTTGGAACAGCTAAAGGTGTTCCAAATCCTGAAGTTCGTTTTTGTATTCTGTTTCAGCATGTTTTGATACCGCGTACTGAGCAACTTTGTGAAACAGTTGGTCGGGTCCATCTCAGTCTCTTCATTTCCATTTGACTCTCCATTCCATACCATCAAATTCATTCATAATCTTTTTTTTTTAATTTCAGTGTTGCTTACATCATCTTTGTTAAAAACTGCCAGTCCGCAATAGCTAGACCCAAACTTTGATGTTCCTGATGAGGAAATGAAAACTCCTCCCAATAATTTAAATGAACTCATAAAAAGCATCATATCAACTCCGAAAGGTTGGAAATCTACCAAAATAACTTCGTCGCGTATTTTGATATCATCAACTTCGACATTCACAGTCATGGATCCAATACACTGATGAACTTTACCTTCAAAAATTATCCGCTTTAGAGAGTTTCAACTTTTATTTTGATTTTTGGACAAAAAATTGTAAATCAGAACTATCTTTGAGCACCTCGTGTCCACCATAGTTGTTGCTACCATGCCATTAACTTTTAAACGAATAAAACATAATGTGCTGATTCCATTTTTGTTCAGAAGCAAGGTTGCGCAGATCCATCACTGCTGCACTCGTTTCCCTGCATCTTCAAGCATCTTGAAGCCATACGTCCTTCGTCACCACATTTAAAACATCAAAAGATCTTCTTCTGAGACAAGTTTTTTGCAAATGAACAGTTTTTCGCAATGTTGTGTTACCCTTGGCCAATAATATATTATATAACTAGATGTCTAACTTCGATCCGAAAAGTGAAGCCGCTTTTTACCCTTTTTACAAAAGGCGGATTAAATTTGTAAACAAATATTTTAACTTTTCTTTTTTTAAATGAAGTAAATATATTTTAAATTTAAATACTTTTTACATAAAAGTGTTAAGTGGAAATAATAATACTTGTAAAATAATAATTTATGATTCCCTTATTTATTTTCGATTAAAAAGGAATTTAAAGTTTTGAATAGAAAAGTAAAACGACAGACGCTTTTGAAGCATTTTTATGAACTAAAATACTTTTTAATATTTATAGGCTCATAAAAAACTTTATAAGTATTTTATATTTATTAAAATTTGTTTCCAAACTGTCTTTAATTTATTGGGAGCTTTTGACTTGCATTTTTAACTTTTATTCTACACTTCAACTTTAGCTTTTACCTTTTTTACAAATGGCGGACTATTGTTATCAACAAAAAAAAGCAGCTTTACTTTTTGTCCAACAAAATCCCGCAAGCTAGACATCTAGTTGTATAATATATCATTGCCCTTGGCACATGTAACACACTAAAGTATTTTTTGTACCTTAATGTTGAGACACAGCGTCAATAGTATTAATGTTATCTATCCTCACGTGGTTCAAAGCAGCTCTTTCTTTGGGTAACATAATATCAATCGGGTCTTTTGTTTCTCGAAATTGTAATGATAAAGACTCGGGCAATCCCACAACAAATGCCAAACGTACTGTTTCTTCAGAAAATTTTGCAAACCAAGCCAGTCTTTTTAAATCAACCAAAAACACATCAACTCTCTCTCCACCGTGTAACTTCCGTTTTGTGAAAAACTCATATGCACAGTACACATCCAATAAGAACGCCTCTAGAACAGGTTTTTAATTGGTGCTAAAAGTTATGATTATTCATGCCAAAAATGACTTAGGTAGAAAAATTAACACTACCATAGTTTATCTAAATCTAACGTGATATTATTGCTAAACATACTCATTTAGGTGTGGTATTGAAAAATATTGAAAAATAGTAACTTCAATTTTCATAAAAAAATGGTTTTTCATGGATAATTTTCCCTAATAATGTCTAATTAAAAATGTCAAGTTACATTCATTGAAAAGAAACACCAATACGTGTTTTTATGAAAAAATCAAAATCATAGACTTATCTATAGCCAAGCCCCAAGGTAAAAAACTACGCTTGACAATTTGTTAGTGTCGCATTACTTTTACCGGATTATATTAGTGGTTAAAATAATCTTTCCATACATACCAATATGTCATACTTTTTGATAAAAAAACTTACATATATTGTAATTGAAAAAACCTTTAATTTTGTCGGAAAAACGTGTACCAGGCCTTAGTTGCATTGAGCAGTTATTTAGGATAAACTGGCTTATATCTGCGTCCTTATTCTAACCAATTTTCAAAAAATCTTTAATGCAGAGTTCTATTGATTGCTTTAAAGTAAAAATACAATATTTAGACTTTATAATTTATAAATATACTGTTTAAAATACTTATTGACTCGTTAACTGTTTTGAGAACATTTTTTTAAAAATTCATAAATATTATATTCTGTAGACTCGATGTTTGGTATTTTCAAAGTTTTCCTGATTACATTCAAACAATTTGCTGTGGTAAATCTTTTAAATTGCTACTAATATTATGATATAATACTGTTAAAGCTGTGTATGCTTTTTTGCTTATTTTTTACAACGTTTAATTGAACGTTATACAAAATGTGTGTGTATGTATATATATATATATATATATATATATATATATATATATATATATATATATATATATATATGTATACATATATATATATATGTGTGTGTGTATATATATCTATGTGTGTGTGTATATATATATATATATATATATATATATATATATATATATATATATATATATATATATATATATATATATATATATTTATATTTATATACAGAAAGAGAAAGAGAATAACTAACTTAAATTACTTGATACATGTATATGATATAATCATAGAAACATAGACATTTATTTTTAGACAGTCATAAACGTTTTTTAATTAAATTTACTTTAGAATGAAAAAATAAATAAAACTAAAAAAACAGAAAACTCAGCGAAAATTGAAAAACAGAAAGCAAACACAGAAAACACCGTTTATGGAATGATGAATTGATGATTTCAGCAATTAAAAATGAAGATGAACAGCAAGCAGCAGTTATGGTTTTTGACATTCTAAGAAGTTTGTTACAAATTTGACTTTCTTGAGTATTGGAAATGGAGCCAAACCTGGACATCCATTATTTTACATATAACTGTGCAGCTTTAGGAATCAGATTTGGTCGATTGCAATTTCTAAAATATGCTGAAAGTTTTGCTTTAAAGCATAAAAAGTATTCAAGAATAGAACTCCTACTGAAAAATGTGGTGTGGGATTTGCAAAAGACACAAAGATTTAACTTGACGTCAACGAGAAAATACAGCAACTATCAGACATCAGTGTATTAATGTTTTTAAAGTGTCGAAATATTTTTCCATGCTTAAAAATGTGTTAACGGAAAACAATCTACTTCAGAAACCGCAAAACATTTGGAATTTAGATGAGACTGGGATGCAGTTTGATTATCGTAATGGAAAAATATCGTAATGAAAAAATGGAAAAAATGCTAAAAAAAGGGTTGAGTATCTACAATATAGTCAATTGGGTAACTGGGAAACAATCAGAGAAATAACTTTTGTCAATGCAATGGGTAACTCTTTTCTTCCACATTTCATATTTAAAAGAAAAACTACTAATTCTCTTTTGAGTTTTTAATTTGAAAATGCCCCAGAAGAAAGTACAAGGAGTGTTTCAGACAGTGGTTTGACAAAGCAAGGCATTGTATTTCTATGGTTTACAAAGACATTTCGTTTCAGAAAATTTAGTTAATTTTTAATTTTCAAAATTCTAAATTTTCATAAAAATGTATTTGAATTTGTTTACTCTTACAATATAAAAAAGCTTTCGTTTTTTAACTATAGTTTATTTTTTTGGTTTTTACAGAAATTTCAAACTCGGCCTAATCGCCTCGATTCGGGGAATTAGACCTGAACTTTTTACACATACTTTTGATATTTATGAATGTAAATGAATTTGTTCACTCTGACAGTTTGAAAAAACTCTTTTTCTTTAATCTAAGTTAATTTTTACGGTTTTAACAGTGCTTTTATACTCTTGGCCGAATTTTCACCAAAATGGGAAAACGGGTCCTGTGTACTTTTACATTTATACCTCACCTCTGATTTAAATGCACCGCTTGGCTGGCAAGGGTATTAAACTTGCTCAACAGAATACCAAATCACACCACTTTGAAAACAACTATAAACAAATATGACTTCAAATTACACATTTAATAACAATTTAAGTGACAGATAATTTTATCAAAAACTATAAAAAAATAATAATAATAATAAAGAAAAGTTATACATACAAAATGCGCTCACAAGCTTTAACAGTAAAATTTCGAAATGAAAATCTTAAGACTACAAATTAAGAACAATTGAAAATATAACATTATTTGTGTAACAATTTTAAGTACCATACCTTAAACAGAGTGTTTATCAATTTTGAAAAATAAATTAATAAATGCTCTAGTTCTTGAACATGCAAAATATAGTTGACAATGAAAGAAACACGGTTTATGAGATCTATCTTTTGTCTATAAGTTTTCCCGTTACATAATATATAGACGATCTCTAAAGTAAAATACTTGAAACTAAAATTTTTTTATTTATTACAATATTTGAACAACCAAGAGACAATTTAAAGAATTATATCTTTAAAAAGCAAGTAACTCGTAAATATATCTTATAAATGGTCATTATCAATTATAGTATTAAAAAATACGCAAGAGCTCAATAATTACATGAGTTTAATCAATTTTCCTTGTACTAATTCTTATTAAAGTCTTATCTACTTGCGGGAGAGAGAGGAAGTGTTTCAAAAGCAGCATGTTAAAAAAAGTAAAAAAGTCATTCAGTAAGTAACAATAACTGGTTTTATTATGCTACCAATAAAAAAAATTAATTTTACCTTAACTAAAAGTTAATTTCCGTCATTTCTTAATTAAGTTCCTGCTTCTCTCTAACTGTTGACTACTGATTAATATAGTAAATTTTACATCATATTAGATTTAAAAAATTAAAACCATGTTTTCGACAGTAAGCAAAATAATCAAGTGATGGCAAAGATAACTAAAAAAAAAAGAACACAATTATGTTTGAGATTACAAAAAAACAAAAAAATTAAAATCATTTAAATTAAAAACTATTATTAATTATTGCTAAAAATAGTAAAATTCATATTTTGCTTAATTCTAAAGTGTCTAATGTAAAGTCAAATTAGTTGACATCAACACCGCTTGACACTGAATTCTTGCAAGTAAGTTTTCAGTTCATCGAGCAGAATTTCTTATACTTCAACGACAATTAGTTTTATTATGCCTATATCTATCTCTTTTATTTAGCAACAATTTCAAGTCACCTATACCCATTTACACTAATGACATCTTTGAGCCTAATATTATACATCTGTTTTCATTAAACATATTACCAGTGAACATACTCCTGTTACAACTGAATAAATGAGCGTAAAATAATTTTAAAAAATTGTGATCTTTTCTAATCAAAGACTTTATTTTAAATTATGATTTATTGATACTCATATATTTTTATAAGTTTATATACAGAAGTCGTTTATTAAAAATATAAAACAAAATTTATTAACATTCTTTTTAATTTAACAAAGAATTTAGACTACAATGCACAAAGTTATTTTTACCTTTAGGTGCAATCTTAATGCACAAAAATAATAAATACAGAATCTTGAATAAAAATGAAACTAATGCAGAACCTTGTATAAAAATGTCAATCATAAGTAATACATTTATGTATGTATATATATATATTTAATTTTTTTCTATTCTTTTTAATTTTTTCTTTGAGATAATATTTATATAGATACAGAGAAATATAAAATATTCTGAAATATAGACACATTTATGTATATAATCTTACTTGTCAACTAATTACAGTTAATTTTTTATGTTAAATGCATAAAATATATATCTAATATAAAATAAATCGAATATAAAATAAAATAAAATATTAAAATTACTCAAATCAGTAACAGTTCAAGTGTCTAAGTTTTTATTATTAATCATTCTATTTAAAAAAACAATTGATTTGAAATGACTCTTTTCAATTGCACTAAAAAATAAAACAAATCTTGCTTTGCTAAGTTGCCTAGTTTTTAAGAATCTCAAAACAAATAAGTAAAAAACTAAGAACAAACAAACATTTATTTATTAAAAATACTCTATTTAAACAAATTAAATTAAACAGAGAACAACATTAATTCTTCTTGAAAGCTGAAAAACTTTTCAGCTCAAATTTGCCTGCAGACCTTGCTTGTAAAACCAGTTGAATAAGAAAAGCATTTTATAAAGCCTAGAAACTACTTAGAAATGGTATATGCAACATTGAAATTTAAATGTTGACTGGACAAATTATAAGTTGATATTTTAAAGAAATTCATAAAAATTTACAATGATTTGTTCTTCTTACCACATAAATACATCATATGATAAATCTGAAATTAAAAAATGTAACGAATAAGTAAATACAAAAAAAAACATCATATGTGAATTGAAAATCAATGTACCTGATAGAGATAAGCTGTTGTGATACCAGAGTAGTAGCTGTTAAATATTGTTGTTTCATGATAAACAAAATGTATTAATTGATGTCTTAAATGACTTTTAGTAAATAAGTAAAAGTAGTGTGTTCCAGTAATGAAACTACTTATTAATCATTTTTAACCAACATATAGGCCAAAGGTAACAGCATTATGCAAAAAATTATCAAAGGTAATGTTATGCATTTTTAGAATAGTTATATATTGAAGGCTAGACAACACTTAGACCTAAAGCAGTAACATCACTTGACTGGTAAGCTTGGAAAGTCTTGCTCTACATGTTTGGCAAGTCACACTACTTTGAAATCATGTTAACAACATTATATAAACATATATACTAACTATAAAACACAATATAGTTTTTTAATGTTATATAACATATAAAAAAAACTCATTTAACAATCATGCACACATTAGATAAAACACATTTCATACTATTATAAAAACACATTTATAAAACAACTATATAACATATATCACCACATACACATATTTATTAAAAACGTTACAACTTTGAGCATAATATAAACATATATGCAAACTTTTAACAACTATAAAACAACATTTATTAGCACCAATTATTTTTAATGTAACAAAGAATGCAGGCAACAATGCACGATATTCTTAATAAAAATGTTATGTCAGTCAGTATATATTTATCGAAATAAAAAAGATGAAACCATTTAAGAACTAAATTAACAATTTCTAATAAATACATGTTCAGTCACCTTAAAATGAAGCATAACACAACACTCTTTTGACAAATTCCAAAATAATTTTTTTTAATTTTTCTATTTCTTATAATTTTTCCTAAGAGAAATATAGATATAGAGAAATATAAAATAGATTGATATAGATATAGAGAAATATAAAATAAATTGAAATAAACTCAAACTTATGTATATAAACTTACATGACCACAAATAACAGTCTTATTTTATTTAACTTTTCATATTAAACACATAAATAAAATTTTATTCTCATTATTTTTTCTAAAAAAAAAATCTTAGTCTATAAATAAGAAAATGAATTGAACTTGCTAAAAAAGCCATCAGCTCCTCTTAACTGCTCTAAAAAAAAACAATACTTAAACTACTTAAAATGTTCTTAAAAGACTAACGACAAAACTGAAACAGTTTTTCTCAAAAAAGAAACATTTTACTAGAAAAACTATTTAAACAGTCATTTTAGTTCTAACTTCTTCTAAAAAATGAAAACAACCAAAAACAAACAAACGATTATTTAAATTTTTATTTTAAACAATGAACAACATCAATTCTTCATGAAAATAAATATATATCAGCTTTAATTTGCTTGCTGATCTTATACGAAAGACCGCGTGGCATATATATCCGCGCATAGAAAAGTCTAGAAACTACTTAAAAACTAGGTAATAGTGTATTTTACAGAATACAGAACCGTAATAATTAATATCGAACATTGGGCGTAACTACGCGCACTATTCATTACAGTATTAATATTTAGATACAAATGTTCTAACCTTTTAATTTGGAAGAGTTGTTAAGAATTTCAGTTTTATCTTTAAAATCAAGAAGTTTTAGTATTGTTGTTCTATGTTTGTTGTGAACTACTTTGCCTATTCTACGTGCTCTTTCAATGTTTACATTTTTGACTACTAATATGTTGTTGAATATTTTTTTTACTTTCTTTTCACATTCAGCCCAGCTTTCATTATCATTTTCAAGGACACCATCGATTCTTAAATTATTACGTCTTGACCTATCCTTAATCTCTCTGAGTTTGTTATTTATTTTTATAAGGTCATTGTTGTTATTTTGTATTTGATGTTTGCCAGATTTTCTTTTGCAAGACAATCAATAGCGGTTTTTTTTTTTTTAATAAAGAGATCATCATGAAAATTTAAATTTTCTTTGATTTCTTCTACTTGCTTTGTTATATAAACTACTGTATTAAACTATTTGTATTAAATATTTGTAAACTATCTGTATTAAATATTTATAAACTACTGTATTAAACTCTCACTACCAGATAGTGGACATCAAACTTTCCTTGGTCAGCCATGAAAAACAGGTTACATACGTTGCACTTTTGTTGTTTTTCTATTAAAAAGTTTAGGCAGAGCAAATTTTCTAAACTTTATTGCGATCTTCAATTTAACAGTTCAACAGCTAAAAAATTCACAACAAATAATTGCATAATATAAAAAACATAACTTTTTTTTCTGTATAATATAAAATTTTTTTTTGTATAATATAAAAAACTTAACTTTTTTTTAAGTTTAAAAAGCTTGACTTATTTTTTTAACTGAAATATTAGTTTAAATTCTATTGAATTTTTTTTCTTAACGTAAATTGTAATGAAAAGAGTTTGTTTACTGGCATACTGCAGTAAACATACAGTGAATTGTTTAACTTTACTATTTAAGATTTAAAAAAACGATAAACAGCATTTGTTATTTAAGTAATAGGGTTGGTTTCATTAAAATATGATATGTCAACAAAGTTGAACTGGGAGGATTCTAAAGTATCTTTAGGCAAAAAATTATTATAAGAGTTTTGATATAACATATTTTTATTATAATTAATGTTGTTATTATTATTTTCTATAGTTATAATTTTAAAAATAGAATAATTAGGCATACAAAATAAGCCTATCAACCTTTTTTTCTATTGTATCTACTTGTGTATGTCTAATTTTTTATATGCAATTGTACATTTGATGTACCCAATATGCATCTAGATGTTTTTTAAACATTGTGACAGATGTTGAACACACCATTTTAGATGGTAGACTATTCGATAAACTTATAAATTGCATATTAAAAAAGTTTTTCCGGACATCTGTCATACATTTTTTTAAATTTATAAGCATAACCGCAGGTTTTTAAGTCAGGGTTAGTCATAATGGAGGAATAAATACTTACAAAATATATAATCTTTGTATTATTATTAAGAAGCAGCCATATTAAATTATATAATCTATATATTATTATTAAGCAGCCGTGCAGATGATATCACTCTAAGACAGGTGTTGATGGATGAAATACTAAATGGTATTTAATGAGAAAATAAAAGGTTTGTAACTGCATTTATAAAGATTGTGAATGCATTTGTAAGTTTTTGCCATGTCAGTATGTAAGAAACGATAACTCATGCTAGTTAAATTTAGTCTCAGTAGTCTTTGGTTGTAAGTGAGTCCAGTTTGGCCAAAAACATATTTACTAGACTTGCATAAAACATTTTCAAGTATTTGTTGATCTTTTTAAAGTCTAAATTAGTAGACAGAGCTGCAAGAATCAAGGTGAGGATGAACAAGGAAAATAAGTAAAGTACGAAATGTTAAGATATTGAGATTGACAAATGATCTTTTCATCATTCCAACATATTTATCGCCAGTGTTATTTTTGCACTTACAAAATAAAAGTCAAATTATTGTCAACGAAGATCTCAAAGCCTTTATTTTCAAGAGAGTTTTTAAGAGTTTTTTAAGTATTGAGATTTGTATCAACAAGTATATAAATGAGTTTTGTGTTTGTTGGTCCTAAGGGCATAACTTTACATTTTTTACATCAAAACTTAGTTTTTATAGTTTTGCCCAGTTTTCCATAATGTCCACAATTTTTTGCAGTAACCTAGTAAAAAATAAAACCGCGTCCCACATGGGTACCATGTGGGTTCCGTGTGGGATTCATGGGATTTATATGGGACGGATTTTCCCATGTGGTATCCGTATGGAAATTTGCCACTTAAAACCCATATGGGTAAATCCCACATGGGTTACATGTGGTATTTACCCACATGGGATTTTCCCATGTGGTATCCGTATGGAATTTTCCACTTCAAACCCATATGGGTAATCCCACATGGGTTACATGTGGGAACCATATGGTATTTACCCACATGGGAAATCCCACGTGGGTTTCTTATGGGATTTACATGGGATTTTATTTGAAGGCTGGAAACTAAAATAATCTTATATGTTAAAAACAACATTACATTACTTTTCGCGGTGAAGTTACATGCATCTTGTTTTAGCTTTAATTAATCATTTAGTTTTAATTAATCTTAAAAAATGGTTAATTTTTTACAAAAAAAATCAGATGTAAAAAAAAAAATTTAAATTATGAAAAGAGAAGAAGTGGAAAAAGTATTTTCAACATTTACAGAGTGAATCAGGAAATGAAGTGTTGGTAATTTATTTTGAAACAGATTGTTTCACGAGAAGAATTGGTAAGAGTAATGAAATCTTTTTATTCAACATTTACGGATTGAATCAGGAGAAGAAGTGGTTGTAATTGATTTAAAACAAATTGCATCACGAGAAGAAGAGAAAAAATATTGCTATACTATAAGTATCAAGATTAAAATAGTAAGTTTACTCTTAAATGAAAACACTTTGATAGCGATTTCACAGCTTAACAAAAAACATTTGATGTTTGTCAAAAAAAACACGTAGTTTTTCTAAACTTTGCTCTCTTATATCTTTTTGTATAGTTAAGCAAGCGCTTTGATGTTTTTTGCATCAGTTAGTGTTACTCAATCTCTTTCCAACCATATATAGAAAATACTAAGTTTTGTATGGCTCCATTTATATATTGTCCATATCTTAAGAAAATTTTAATCAAATGAAAATAAATATTTTACTTCTTCCCAGATATAAGCTCTGCATTGTGCAAGAAAATTAAAAGCTTGATTTTCACTATTTGAACTACAGGTTGCCCTTATTTAAACTGTTTTTTTTTTAAACAAAAACCTAAAAGTAGTATTGAACTAAAGCTCACGAAAATGGACTTGAGTAAGAAATTTAATTTAATTCTTTTTTACATTTATTTATCTATTTTTGTTTGTTGGTTAAAGTATTATGAACTCTAATAATTCTTACTTTAATTCCCTTATTTTAGGTGTTGGCATTAACAATAGTCCTGAAAAAATGGTTGCTCCATCTATAATGCAAGAAAGTAAGTCAAAATTTTAAATTAGGAATACTGTAGCACAAACTTTTTGATTTTAATAATTCTATTTATTGAAATCAAAGTGTAATGATCCACCCCTTATTTTACTTTGTTGTCACTTAAGTTAAGTTTACTTTTAATTCTAACATCCAACACTATCTTGAATTATCTAAATATTAATGGAGGCATTGTATCCCTCAAAAATTCAAATTTGGTTTTAACCAATAGTCATTTCTTACAAAAATTGTAAAAAAAAAAAGATAAATTTAACTTGGCAAGGCCACAGCTTACATTATTTTTTACATCATTGTTTCAGTTTCCGAATCTAGAATTATGCTTTTCAAGTGCCTTAAAAAGTCAAAAAATTTCATTGCAAAATTAAATCGTGCCAAAAATTTTGTTTTAACAAAGTATTTTTTAAGCTCTGTTTTCTCTTTGAATGTTGCATTAAAGGATGTTGTTGGTTTGTTACCTTCTGATGCTAGTTTTACACCTACTTATATTATTCTATTATTCTTTATTTCATAGGTTAAATAACCAGATAATATAGGGAGTTTTTTTTTATCTAAATTGGAAACTGGAAGATTCTCTTCATTGACTTGTGTTTCATGAAGAAAACTATCAGAACCATTTCCTAAAGGAATGTATACAATAGAATTTGGAGTAACAGAGCAAAAAAAATTATCATAAGCTATTTGCAAGTTTAAATCAGAAGATACAAAAACGGTTACCTGATTTAGAACAATTTCACAGTTGTAGGGGTAGAACTAGCATAAGGTAAGAAGGTAAAAAACCAACAACATCAGAAAAAGCATCAATAAAAGAGAAAACTGAGCTCAAAAGATTTAATGTTATGTTCCCTGAATTTTTTTTTTTTATCTTAATTTTTTTATTTTACATCTTTTTTTTAAGGCTACCAGCAATTACTAATAAAGTTGGAAATTACTGGAAAAGCAAGACGAAGTTTATATAGCAAGATAACTATTAACAAACGACTTAAAAGATTGCATATTTTATTAATCAGGAAAACAAGATGAATGGAGTGAATTCTAAATAACTGATGTTTGAGCAAAAAAACTAGATGATTAAGAATTTTTAGAGCACTTATAATATAATATACAAATACTAACTTTGAAATGCTTTGAATATAAGAATTTTAAAGCATTTTAATTTTTTAAGAAAAAGAATTAAACAAAATGAGTGTATCTGATAGGGTGTAAGGATGCAGATGACTGGTTATCAGGATGTAGAAAGTTAGAACTTTCAGGAGAAAAAGGTGGAGATAGAAATAGAAAAAGTGTGTTTCAGATGATTTGAATATGTTACAATTATAGAAAGAAGGTGTTCAAGACCGTGTATGTTGGAGAAGCGGCATTATAAGAAACGTCCAACTTGTACAAGCCCGGAAACAAGGACGCTAAAACCATGATAATAAGGTTTTTATGAGAGATCAGTACGAAGAGATAATCCAAGATGATGTAAATTAAAAGACATAGTAACAGTGATGATATTGATCAGTATAGGAATGTCAATACCATTGTGATTTAGAAGCGTTTAGTGCCACGGGGTCTGTATGTTTTGTGATTGTGATGTTATTGTTGTGATGTTTTGTGTTGATAGACAACTTGGCTTATCTTCTCGCAGGTATCTATTGTTAAAAATGATTATTAATTTGTTTCGTTATTGAAACTTTTTACTTCTAATCATTCACTAAAAACCAAGAAATAATTTTTAGAATCAAAACATTTTTTCATTTCTCAAAGAGTATCTTTCTTATGTTATACTTATTTAGTTTAAATATTTTCAATTTTTAAACAAATGAATAAAATATTTTTAATACATTGTGTATCTGTGTTTCTAATAATATTTTTGTAACATTTTAGGGTAGAGATTCTGCTGTTATACCTGCCTATTGCTGTTGTAAGTACTCCAAATTTCAGGACATTCATTTGTTATGAGTAATTTTCAATAAAAAATTTTAACTTTATTGAAGAATCTTGCCCTTGTTAAATAGGTCATTCTGATAGATTTCAATGACCTTACACAGTAGTTTACTGACTGGTCTGTAAATTATAATATAGTTTCAGGGATGTACTTTTTGGATTCCATGAATCTTCTACGCATATTTGCATGGTATAATAGTATAACCCCAAATTTTGTTTTCCAAATCTAAGTAAATAAAAGAAAACCTTCAGTCTGTAAAATAGATGTTTCTGGTCAATCTCGTCAGATTAAAAAAAAAATGGACCATTATGAAATTTTTTGAGTATAATGTAATAACGGTTCAAAATATCAAATATATTCAAAGTCAACATGCCCAATTGGTTTGTGCAGCCCTTTTAGAGTGATTTACTGACCGGTCTGTAAGTTATTAAAATTTGTTTCCAAACTGTCTTTAATTTATTGGGAGCTTTTGACTTGCATTTTTAACTTTTATTCTACACTTCAACTTTAGCTTTTACCTTTTTTACAAATGGCGGACTATTGTTATCAACAAAAAAAAGCAGCTTTACTTTTTGTCCAACAAAATCCCGCAAGCTAGACATCTAGTTGTATAATATATCATTGCCCTTGGCACATGTAACACACTAAAGTATTTTTTGTACCTTAATGTTGAGACACAGCGTCAATAGTATTAATGTTATCTATCCTCACGTGGTTCAAAGCAGCTCTTTCTTTGGGTAACATAATATCAATCGGGTCTTTTGTTTCTCGAAATTGTAATGATAAAGACTCGGGCAATCCCACAACAAATGCCAAACGTACTGTTTCTTCAGAAAATTTTGCAAACCAAGCCAGTCTTTTTAAATCAACCAAAAACACATCAACTCTCTCTCCACCGTGTAACTTCCGTTTTGTGAAAAACTCATATGCACAGTACACATCCAATAAGAACGCCTCTAGAACAGGTTTTTAATTGGTGCTAAAAGTTATGATTATTCATGCCAAAAATGACTTAGGTAGAAAAATTAACACTACCATAGTTTATCTAAATCTAACGTGATATTATTGCTAAACATACTCATTTAGGTGTGGTATTGAAAAATATTGAAAAATAGTAACTTCAATTTTCATAAAAAAATGGTTTTTCATGGATAATTTTCCCTAATAATGTCTAATTAAAAATGTCAAGTTACATTCATTGAAAAGAAACACCAATACGTGTTTTTATGAAAAAATCAAAATCATAGACTTATCTATAGCCAAGCCCCAAGGTAAAAAACTACGCTTGACAATTTGTTAGTGTCGCATTACTTTTACCGGATTATATTAGTGGTTAAAATAATCTTTCCATACATACCAATATGTCATACTTTTTGATAAAAAAACTTACATATATTGTAATTGAAAAAACCTTTAATTTTGTCGGAAAAACGTGTACCAGGCCTTAGTTGCATTGAGCAGTTATTTAGGATAAACTGGCTTATATCTGCGTCCTTATTCTAACCAATTTTCAAAAAATCTTTAATGCAGAGTTCTATTGATTGCTTTAAAGTAAAAATACAATATTTAGACTTTATAATTTATAAATATACTGTTTAAAATACTTATTGACTCGTTAACTGTTTTGAGAACATTTTTTTAAAAATTCATAAATATTATATTCTGTAGACTCGATGTTTGGTATTTTCAAAGTTTTCCTGATTACATTCAAACAATTTGCTGTGGTAAATCTTTTAAATTGCTACTAATATTATGATATAATACTGTTAAAGCTGTGTATGCTTTTTTGCTTATTTTTTACAACGTTTAATTGAACGTTATACAAAATGTGTGTGTATGTATATATATATATATATATATATATATATATATATATATATATATATATATATATATATATATGTATACATATATATATATATGTGTGTGTGTATATATATCTATGTGTGTGTGTATATATATATATATATATATATATATATATATATATATATATATATATATATTATATATATATATATATATATATATATATATATATATATATATTTATATTTATATACAGAAAGAGAAAGAGAATAACTAACTTAAATTACTTGATACATGTATATGATATAATCATAGAAACATAGACATTTATTTTTAGACAGTCATAAACGTTTTTTAATTAAATTTACTTTAGAATGAAAAAATAAATAAAACTAAAAAAACAGAAAACTCAGCGAAAATTGAAAA